>KE525350.1:1417668-1450237 GCA_000441895.2 Anopheles sinensis
ATTGCTGGCCACGGGACCGTCCGTCGCGTGCAAAGGTAAAGGAGCTCAACGTTTGCTTGAAAAATAAATTCCGCAGGTTTAGTCTGCCTGTACGAAAAGCCCTCAGGTGTTTCCTGCGTTGATGAGATCATTCCACGGATCGATGAAATGTTAAACAAATTATGCTACCACTCCTAACACACCTTGCAGGTAAACGCTTATTATAAGGGTAGAGATTATGATGTACCGAAGAAATTAAATCATGCACGCTAAACAGGTTTCACTTCCAAATATCAGTATCAATTTCAACAGACTTTCTCTGAATGTTGCCCTTCTAAACTCAATTAATTTAAAGTCTACAGAAAAAAATTAGTAAATAATATTTCAAACTCCACATTAACTATGTCGTGTGTAAACACATTTGTGAGAACCATATCGTCATATTCGCGATCTGGAATAATATAATCAACCTAATTTTAACACACGATAGAACGACGTACACGGAAAAGAATTTCAATGGATAGCCACCCTTGTGACATATCTAAATTTTAATCACAGCATAGCTTTGATAACCCCCGACCGGCAAAATTGCATTCATTTGAGAGTAGAAAACACGGACACAAAAGTTCCCCACATAACAAATACTCTGGAATGAGCGCTTAAATTGGATTATCACAAACGAATGGACCCAAACGCCGCGGGACGCATCCAATATACATCTAAATTAGCTTTTTCTCTTACAAGATCGCGACCCAACCCGTCGAACGTGTCACGATGATGATGATGACGATGAAGGCCCGACAAAGCAGGTGGGGAAAATGCATTCCACGGGGGTCGCATTGAATACTTGCGGCAGAATTTCCCCGGAAAAATTGTGGGTGGGAGGGTAAAAAACAGGATACCACAGCCCATTGCAGATGGAATGAAAGCCCCAACTCTGCACGTATGAGGAAATTAAATTGACTTTCACAAAGCCCCCTCTAATCTTGATTATGTGTGTTTGAACCCAGCAAGGGATTGTACCGTGTAGGTTATTAAGGTCGGCCAATATATTTTATTAGAACTTAATATGGTTTAAAGGTTCAAAAAATTGGAAACTGTGAGTCATGAACGAAATATTAAAATTATATTTACAGAGATTCAATTGGAAACAAACGTTGAAAATAAAGTAAGCTTACAAAAACGTTTCAAGGGGACAGATATGTTTGAAAAGGAAGAGTAGGTCTTATCTAAATTGATTTCAAACAATTCCGTTTCCACTCTGTAACTAATACCATCCTCGTTAAGCATTGTATTCAATTCCATAAAACATAAATCAATTCCAAGATAACCCATGAAAGCAGTTTACAAAACATCAGATATTCATACGACAACATCCCGCACTGGCGATAACAATCGATCTAATGAAATCTAAAGAATAATCATTTCTATCAGCGGGAAGTAGATAATGTCGCCCCGAAAAACCTACCCCTTTTTCGTACAACACGAAGGAGAGGAAAAAAATTGCAAAACCCCCCGTGGTGAAAACCCCGACACGCGGACGCGGACAATATGGTTTTCCTGAAAAACCCGACACGCCACGGGGCACACCAGACCGGACTGGAAGGTGAATTAACTTCAACCCAACGGAAAAATCGCCCCTTAAGGACAATTCCACTGGGTACTCCGAATTTGGCTCGGTGCTTAGCGAAGAACCATCCCAACGCCACCGTCGGGAGGATGAAAAAGGCATCGCTCCTTCCCTGCACGCCTGCCTGGATTTGATAAAAATTGTTCTCCGGTTTTACCGGGGGTGAGAATGAGGGTACTTACGATCATCAACACCGTGCCAAAAGCGAACACATGCCACATCGACCATCCAGAACGGGCGCGTGTTACCAACCCAGGAACACCGGGAATGCCGAATGTGGCATGTGGAATTATGAAAAACTTTTATTTCGCACCCCAGCCCATCATCTCGAGTCCCGATTTTTCCAGCCAAAAGAATCGATATTGTTTTTCCCCCCTGAAACGTCGCGCACATTATCGAATTGGCATCGGTTCGCGCTTCGGGATTACGGGAGTACGGATTAACTCGCCATTCGAACGTAGAATTACTTTGTTTGCAACGTCGCTACGGGCTAAAAGCATGAAGCCACGGTTGAACGGGAAAAACGACCAAATAGTGTCAAACGACGGGGGGAAAAGGGGTGACGGAAAACAAATAAATGACTAAAGGGGGAGAAAAGAATGGAATAGTAGAGCGACTGAACGATGCACAGATCGATTTGATCGATGCATTTCTGCTGCTCATCGGTTTTCCTCCCACCCCGGGGAGTTACTCCTACCCTCCTGACTCCCTTCTTGAAAGGAAAAAGGACAAACTGATCAGCATAAAACTGCCCGCCGGGAAGAACCATCACCATCCCCGGTGCCGAGTCGAATAACTACAACGTAGCTGGGGAAAAGTTCTGCAACTGTGTAACAGATGAACTGCCCGAAGGTGCAGACGAACGCGATGTAGACGGTGATTGAAAACGAAAAGTGCGATGATGCTCTGCTGATGCCCGTCAAATATCCCCGAGCGACTTGGGACGTGTTTCCGAAGGGAAGTGCTTGGAAAAGTGAGGAAATCGCTGCACTGACGCGCGATGCAGCCGGTGAAGCGGACAGGGGTGGAAAGTTCAAAAGTACGCTTAATATCCGCTCGGAGCGCCGGGCACACAAAGCGATGCGATTGCCAATGTTTTTCAGACGATAAGCAAGAAGAAAAGGCAACTCTCTTAAGCTCTTAAGGTCCTTTGGTTATCGATACTATAGGGGAGGTGTTTTTCTTGGCTTTTCGTCCCGTTTTGATTTCCAAACTACTTTGAATACTTTGTAGGGGATGATTGCAGAAAGGTTGAAACGGTAAAATAAAATAAGGAAAAATATAACAATAAAGAAAATAATGCGTGTTTCTCACAGATTAAAATAGGATTTAATCTCATAGAATTTAAATTGAGAAATAAAATTTAGGCAATAGATCATTTTAAAAGCATATTTAAATAACCTCTTACTAGAAGAGACAACACAACATAAATATTCATCTCACCTTGACTGATGTATGCTTCCAATGGAGTTTACTGTTTGCATAAACAGCGTATCCACCATTTATTCTTCCTATCTCGTTTCATTCCCACATTCATCGTTCTCGAACGTGCCAAATCATTTAGGCGAATATGCTAGAGGTGCTCGTAAAACTCGTTAAAATATTGCCTTCATCAAATCGACCGATCGCAATCGCCTAAGCGACGCCAACAGGAAGGATTTCTCGCTTACACTTGTGCACATTTTTTCTTTCGTCTGTTCCCTCCGCACCCGATTTCCTCGATGAGCGCAACATTGGCTGGGCCTCACTTCGTCCGAATGTGTTCAAGTGTGAGATCGTAATCATAACGCACATAAAACTCATCAGATAAATTGCTTTTCGCTGCACGGAACGGCGCCTTGTGGAGGAAGTGTTTCTGACAAGAAAGCAGTCCAATCTTAGTGTTACCGCCTTCTTCAACGCGGGGTCAATGTTGTAGTAAATATGAATGAAAATTGAACACGAAACTAGAGCATCATCGATATTAAAACCACTCGAAAAATGTGGTAAAACGAACAATAAAAAATTAATTTACAAAATAATTCAACAAAAAGCTGCGGTTCTGAACGAAAACTTAAATCATGAACTTCATATCCATGCATAAAAATCTACGTTACTTCCCTCAAAAGCGTTTTTTCCAATGCAGCATCCAATGTTAACCACGAAAGTGAGTATCCACTCTATTGGCAACATAACCAAAGCGCTAGGCATTTAACACTCCGTTTGCACCGCAACGCCAAACTTCCCTCGCTACAAAGTCGTCCTCAATGGCGTGTAAATACCGATCGATACCGTTCCGCTCGATTTGAAAAGTTTTATTATTAGAAAAGTGCTCATCCACGAGCCGAGTGTGCCGAACGAAGTACAATTGTCCAACGGCCGCACTTTGCCCATGCACCGATTTGGAAATGTTGGGGCATAAATATGCCACCGCATCGACACACCGCTACCATTGATCCTTCGTCGTCCTTCCCCAGCCGATTCGACCCGAATGGCCACACCTAGCAGTGCAGAAGGATAACGCGCTCCATCGACCACGAGCCAACGAACGTTCGTGTTGGATATTTGTGGCATCTTCTTTCGTCCGCACCTACACTGGGTGTGTGTATGCAATCATCGTGTCCTTTGTGTATTGCTTGTAACTTTCGCTACCATTCAACCACACACGGAAACGAAGGAGAGAGTATACGAATAAAGTGGGAAAAAGCTACGGAACATAATTTTCTGCCAATAACCACCAAACCAGAAGCTGATTGCCGTTCGTTGAGCTGCCGTTGAGTCGGAAAATTGAATGTGGGAAAGGCGGCAAAAAAGAAGCTGTTTATTTGCCATTTCAATGCATGTCCTGCTTTACTACGGCATCACGAGCATATTATCCTATCGGTAACACCTGGTCAACGAGTGTATGAGTATGAATGATTTATTTTTTTAATGCACCAGACAACGTTTAAGAGATCTTATCATCAATTTAAAAAAAAGCACAAGATGTATGGGCCAACCCCTTGTTGCTTTTTTAACATTTACTTCACCCAAAATCATTTTAACGAACAAAAGTGATGAAAAATAAGCAAATGAAGATATATTTCTGACGAGCTAATCCTGAATTGCAATAAATCATTCAAACATAATAATGATTTCCAACCATAAACAATACGTTTAAATGAACAGCAAATGATTAAACGCATATAATGACAAAAGAGGCAGAAAATGCCTCCGCGGAGAATGGCAAGCTCTAAATTTGACGATCTGCTCCTTCGAGAGATTGGAGCTATATATAAAATGTTTTGATGTTGGAAGAAAGAAACGGACACGGTTCAACTTTCACCTTACGATTCTAATAAACAAGCATCGATTTCCCTGACGGCTTCGGGCAAGTCGTAAAACCAACGCGCCAGTGTCACGAGTTCATCAGGAACCTAGTGCCCCTCCACCTCTAACTTCGTCCCCAGAGTCTATCCGCGTATGACACAGATTTCATCGACCAAACAGCAACTTGGGAAAACCAGCGCACGAACGAACGTGAACACATGCTAAAAACCGGCGAGCCGGCCGGGTGAGTTTATGAGCAACAAATGCATTTCGGGCTTGGGAAGGCACGAAACCAATAGGACACGCAGCTGAGGTCTCAACATACGGCGCAACATCTTCATAAATCTCGGCGCGACTCACTGGGCGGATTATTATTGCTCCACAAATTCACACATAAATCAAATTCGTTACAACTGTGCTGCAGCATTGCGCCGTCGGTAAGATATTGGGACTTTACGAATTAGGCGTTCTTTCTCGTTTCGGGCGTCCTTTCCCTGAGTTCGTTTGATTAGAGCACGAACTCTGGGAAACAGTTCTCGCCCTCGACGTTCACGCGCCCGGCAGGCCGGCTGACGAAACCGAAATCAATCATTTCCGAAAACCCATCCCGTGCTCAAGTGCCATTCGGTCGTGGCATTTACTCGCATTGCGAACAAACGTGTGGTAACTCTCGCTCGGAAGAAAGGCATCTTCCTCTAGCGCGGACCTTCGAAGGTGCTACTCCTTGGCCTTCGGAGCGCACGTCTGTGGCGATGCACTCGCGTCCAAATTGGCCCTAGACACATAGACAAGCCCGTTGGCGGGCGCGAGTCGTTCGATTTCGTATTTTGACAACGAGGTGAAGATTTATTTTCAACCATTTATCACCTTTGGCGAAGTGGCACTTTTCCTGGCTCAATTTCGGGAGTTTATTTTTCCTTTTAATACACGTGCACAAGAGGTTTGAAAAGTGTTAGTTTTATATTCCTGTTCCCTTGCAAACAGGGAACATTGAATGAATGCTTCTTTCGGGGGCAACAGATGGTTCAAAATTTCCATTTGACTACTTGCAGGAGTATAAAGATAGAACTAAGTTGTTCGATGTGCTACATTTGGTGTCTGAGAACCGTTTTACAGCAATTTCCCGCGCGGCTCATTTCATGCCATGGAATTTTGGAGCTTACTTCTTTGCATTAGAATGTAGACATTCAGAAACAGTGTAAACATGTCCCCCAACTCTCCACAGTAGAAGACTGTCGCCTCCGCATTTATCACCTGGCGAACATCGTTAGCAACCGTTGGAAACTCACCTGCGGAGAAGAGAACCAAACAGAGAACAATTAGAACACAGGCGATGATTATCTTCCGGTGGCGGTTTGGTCCTATCTCGGACAGATACCAGCGCCAAAGTAGGCCCTCCAAACGACCCAACACCGATTCTCACGTTTCCCACAAGGTTCAAAGCTAACGTGGTGGAAAATTTTCGGAAGCGTGGAATTTCCGTAAATGAAAGGAAAAGTAACAATGAGCAGCATTTTCGGTGCGGGCGCTAGTTAAGTTATGAGCAAACGTTCCGTTTGCTCCCAGAGGGCCAATAAAATGTGGACACAACGTCTACACGGACGGACGGCATAAGTTTTCCCGCTCGCCAGATTACCGCCGCGGCAGAAAACAAACATCTTCTGCTGCTTGCGTTTGCGTTTTCCGGAAGGAGATGAGAAGTATGCAAATAACAAACATTTCATTTTTCCTCGCATGAGCATCTTCATTTCCGAGGCCGGAATGATGGGATCTTGTTTAAGGAATCTAAAAATAAAAACATGAGAACGAAGTGCAAGACGGCCATAAGTACATTCTGGTTTGTAATTTGACCGTATTTTACAGACAGTTCGCTTTTTGTGGTAATGTTTAATCATTTTAATGTAGTATTGTTACGTCACTCAAACTTTTTAATGTTTTGTTTCACCTGCATATCTGTGTTCGTATGCAGTAATCAAAACCAATAGTATCCTCAAACAATGCAGCATAAATGTTGTAGAAAAATTATGAACAAGCGTGAAAACTGACACTAGAAAGATGATTGCTCCGCAGCGAAGTGAGTACAGTTGAATAAGAATGTAAAACTTGATAGCAATTCCTTATAAGACTTTTCCCACAAACCAACACCAGCCGAAACAATAGGAAAATAAAAATGTCTTCACACTCCTGAGTGTAGGCATTCGAACGCCAACTTAGGCATGACGCGATGCCCCGGATGGAGATATCATATTCATCGAAATCAGCGTTTTCTTCACCCGTTTTCGTTACGGTCTAGCGAAAAGCCGGAATTCCAACCATTTCTTCGTTAGAAAATAAAGCCTTTTCCGTAAAAGCTCGCCTATAATGGTTTTGTTGTGCTGCCCCGACGTTTTTATCTGCAACTCCCTTTTTCCCCTCTTTTATTTTGTAGCTCGATATCTTGGGCGACAGAAAAATCATCGGAAAACTTATGATGCGATAAAAACTACATCGTCCACGAAAAAATTTCTCAATAATAAAATATACTCTCCGGGCGTGTGCGGCTGACAATTATGTGGTGCTTTCTTTCCACGGTCGTGCCGATGCCGACGGGAGGAAGTCAAAAAGTCGCTCCTCTGGAAGTGCCCTATCATGGCACGCTGTCCGCCATTAACCCCCAATCGCCTCGCGTCTGTCGATGCTGGTGATCAACAACGATAATGTCTTCATTCGTGAAGTGGAGAGAGAGAGAGAGATGTTACACTACAAAACACTGGCCCGGAAAGTCGATGGAAAGTTGCCCCGAAACCAATAGAACCATATCGAACCCTAGATGGCTCTAGCCATTGATATCTTTCTCATGGAATGCCGTCGGAAGAAAACGGCACGCGATGGAGTCGAAAGTCAACGGTATGTGAGTCCGGGAAACAACATCCAACGAAATACGGTAACCATAAGTGCATTCGGTGACGCAGCCGACGACGACGGCATCCGAGATAGCGCCCCCGGACGGATGCATTTGTATGCAAATGAGTAAATAAATGCAACCAACCAGGCGGCGGGCGGTGAAAACAAACCAACGCATCCCCCTTCAACCGCTTTTCCGTGAAACATCCGCCACACGCTGGAGACGAGGGCCGTCCGTTTGCGCAGAAGAGTGTGGAGTCAAATAAAAGTATCAAATAAATAAATTAAACACCTGCGTGGTCCGCGATGCGCAGCGGAAGCCCCTACCGGAGATGCCGAATTATGACAATTTTAAAAGCAAATAATTGTTTTTCGACATCATTAATTTCGTAGGTGCCTGAAAGGCCAGGGAAAGCAGGCAGCATATCGCACTGCTGTGATCATTCACTTTCGACCAATTGATTTACTTCCAGACCTGATGCTGATGAGCCCCTAGGGAAAGGCTTTGTTGTGGCGTTGAAAAAGAAGCGGATTTTCATTATGCAGCATTTTTCGATCCAATGAGAAAAGATTCAATAAATGGAGCAAATGTGCACGCATGCAGAAAGATCAACATAAAATACAATGTTGGTGATGCACACTCTGTTTTCAACACTTAAAACTATCCACCTAAGGGAAAGGAAGTCCTACAATATCCTTTACACTGTTTTCAAAACTGGTAAGCAAACAGTAAAACTTCACTCAAGCTAAGTTAGAAATTGCCACAGTTTATGCATCATACCAATTAGAAACACTTGAAAAGAAGTAAATAATTTTCCGAAGAATTTGGTAAGCATCGTTGCAAACACAAGGAAGCTACAGTGTGACGAAGGGAATGATTCTGGAAATGTTTCTACGAACAAGATCAGTCAACCGGAACAGGACAACTTTACAAAAGCAATCGAAGACCATCCCGTACCGATGGAAGCTTCTGTAAAAGATTGAACCCATCGAAGCAGATGAAAAACAACACAACCGAACCGGGAGTGCCCGGGCCAAGTTCGGTCGAGCGGAAAAAGTTTCCTATCTAACCAACTTTCCTTGAACGACTCTCGGCAGTTCATCTGCACCATCGAACGGGTAAGGCTGGAACCGAAGCCGAGTCGATAATTACTCATCCATCACAAATTGTTTTGCAAATGCTCCACACCAACGCTCTACCGCTCGGGGAGAATTTTCCATTTGAAGAACCTTCGGTTGACATCCAATCAGTTCGATAGGCTACAGTAACCGTCGTAGAAATCTAACTGTGTCCTCAGGCGGGTTCAGACCAAACCCAGAAACCAAGGACCGAACGCTTGCAGAACCATTTCAGCTCCGAAAAGCACACTCCAATTCGCCACCTCGTTTGGCATCGTTGCGCTTGGCCTGCGCAGAGACGATATCTGTCATTGCGGTTTGAACCTTGTTTCGCCTTTGTTGGCACACTGAAGAGGATCTTGGGTGCAATGGGTCCATCAAGATAGAACGTACACCCTTTGGGAACATGTGGGGAAGTACTTAATTAAAGAAAATAAGCCCAAACGAGAGTAGAACTTCCGGGATTTTGGACATCTTCTGCCCTATAATTGGGTGAGAACAATACCCTTTCTTAGAAGGGTGTTTGGAACTGGCGCTGATTGAATCTGAAATTGACGAGGACCACGGTCAACACCCATGTCGTGTCTAGATTTGTGGTCACTCAGTGAAGGGTTGTAACTTTCACCTTGAACTACATCGTATTTTGGAAGTCCCCCAACAAATAGAGCTAGTCAGTTGCCGAAAATGATGGATGAGCTTGCTGGAGAACGCTGGACGTGAGCGAACGATTAGCAGACTGCGTTACAGCAGCCACCTACATGGCTGTCTAGATTCGTACTCCACCAAAACATGACACCATTGCGATAAGGAAACATGAAACCCTATTATTTCATTACTTTCTGGGCAAATTGAAGTTTCCCGAATACATTCAGTATTGCTAGGATTAGTGGTGGGTAAATTCAACACAAAACCGGAATCGCTTCCGAATGACTCCACCAATTTCGGAAGCGGCTCCGAAAGGTAGACGCAATAGTCCGTGCTCGGAACCGTCCGGAGCCGTCCGGAGTTGCTAGTCGGCAGCCGGACCCGCCCGGAGCCTTCCGGAGTTGCTAGAATTTAAATTCCCAAGCACTTCAAATCGTACATGACACGGTGATATAACCTAAACCCAGATGGCTCCAAACGGCACCAGATGGCTCCAAACGGCTTCGATTGGCTCCGAACGGCTCAAAATGGCTCCGGACGGCTCCGATGACTCCGGACAGCTCCAAAAGCTCCGGACGGCTTCGAAGGCTCTGGACGGCTCCGAATGCTCCGACGGCTCCGGGCGGTTCTGGCTGCCCACTAGCGGCTCCGGACAGCTCAAGACTGAAACGTAGGTTTTACTAAGACGGAATCAGAGCCAGAGTAAAGATGCTCAGAAGTGGTTCGGGTGCCGTGAGTGCGGTTCCGAGAACCCATCGTTAGCTAGGATGGTGAAATTCAGTAATCTCGACAAAAAACTTTAGTTCGTAACAAACAACTTTGTTGGTGTTAGGCATTTTTTCCCGTTACATCTACAATGCCTAACTGTTTGTAGAATCTTCCAAAGGATGCACATATCGTATGAGTTATGGTTAATCGTAACCACGTGCGCACTGGTAAGACGTGCCGATGTCTGCAAGCTTCCAAGAACATCCCGATCAGTCTTGCAACGTCTCCAACTGAAACACGATCCGCACAGAAACCTACGCACACCATGGTCTGATCACCGTAAAGTGACGAATCAACCGTTAATGTGTTCGAAGTTAGCGGTTTGAAGGCCCTTTTCGGATTAACGGTTAAGGGAAAATAAAACGTATTAAAAATCCATCCGCCTGTGACCTGTCCTCGGGCTGCCCGAGGAGTAACCGACCCGCCGTAACTTCACACATCTCGAGTGCATTTTATGGCGCACTGTAAATAACCTAACGCGACTCGAAGATATTCTCCGAAGGAAACCTAATACGCGAACCGCCCGGATTGGTTGCCTGTGTACGGGGAATTCTTCGACGGGGACACCTTACGCCGCGGCTCTGGTTTAACGGATTTTCCAAACCCAGCGAGCGAGCTGAAGATGTTTTTTCTTTTCTCCATAAGAAATACTTGTTTTATTCAATTTCTTCATCGACCGTGCGAAATAGGGTACTTTAAAAATGGAAATGGAGAACAGAAATGGTATGCAATTACAAATGACCCTATAACCACAAATTATGCTTTCGAGAAAATTTCCCACCCTGTTATTTTAATTAAGAACTTTGAACTACAAAAACTAAAACCACCCGCCCAAAAGTTCATTGTCTAATTTCGGGTAGCATTTCCCATTTTAATTTTTGCCATCACCATTCACAGCATTCAGAGCGAACGAAAACCAACTCATGGGATAGGATGGAAAGAAAACCGAGCTGTGGAAACAATCGAGCAGTGCAGTTGCAATGTGCAACCCCAACAAAAAAAAAAAAGATGGAAACACCAAAAAAGCACGCTAAGAGGTGTGCAACCAGAAGTGCGCGGGCACGCATATGCACTTTGTTAAACAGTTGTCAGCTGTCAGAGGGTTGGAAAACGGTTAGGGCTTTTTTCGGGTCGAAAACACTGCTGCTGCTGCTGCATAAATGCATGTGCATCCAATGCAAGGATGATCTCCAGCAATTGCACCGCTGCTACTGACGATGGTTTTGGAACGACCGGTAAAAAGTAGGATCGGATGAAAGGGAGGTAAAAATTAAAACACGTCCTGGAACCCTCGACGCGGAGAGGCGAGGCGAGAAATATGCTGCTATGGTTTGTTGTTCTTTCTTCATTCGCTCCACACACATCGACTCGATCGCGCATACGCCATACACACACGCACACACATGGCGTATCTCTGGACCAACAAAAAAAGAAGCGAAGAGCATATTCTGGATCAAAAACCAAAAGAACAACATTCGAGGCTGGAGTGGCGATGAGTGGAAAAACCACGGCGGCGAGGAGGGAATATATCGTGAGTTTCGGGACCGGGAAATTCTCGTCCCGAAATCGACCATCAGCGCACATGTGTGCATCGGAAGAATGTCCCGGTAGGGAAGGGAATCGACGGCGATGGTCGGTGAGAGAAAAAACATGCTAAAACACGGCTTATGATAATCTGCTTGCCGCTCGTTCGGGCATGCACGCGACTGACCACCGTCGTCTGGCCGGAGGAGTTTTCCGGTGGATGAGAAATGGGAGGTGGCGGTAAGGCATGAAAAATCGTTAGATAGTTCGCCGGGTGATGGCGATCAAACCGTTTGCCGGTCGTTATTCTTTCGCCACTTTGCCGGAACGTTTTTATGCTCGTGAGGTGACTGGATGGTTATGGTCTTGGCCTAGTAGTTGGGAACGTGCGTGGGGGGGAAAGGGATTGTGAGGAAGCCGCAACTAGCACCGAAATGCAGCTGTCCGGGGGTTTGCTGCAACCGAACGCTGTCATTTGTAAGAACAGCTGCGAGGCGCTTCGGTTTATGCCAAAAGTTGATCACTATGTTCGCTTGATTTCTAAATGCACGCGTTGCATGTGTTACCCTCAATCTGCAACGAACATCGCTTCCGCGGGGGGAAGTGCATATGACGAATTAGTCTTCCAAAGCACCAACCAATCAGCTTGACACGCATAAACCTCACCCGACCACACGTTTTCCCGCCTGAGCGCAATCGGCGGTACTTTGATTAATTGAATCATCGCTTCGCTCGTTCACTTCGCGTTTATAGTTTAAACTGGGACCACCCAAACATTACACACACCATCACGGGCCCAACATGCCCCCATTATGCTAGAGCAGAAAGGGAGCTTGATTTTAAAGTGGGAAAATAAACCCCACAACATGCAACCAACGCGGCGACTTTGACGGCGATGCAGAGAGAATTCGATAAAAATTCAAACCTCATTCAACCGCCACCATCTTGCCACAACCGGAAACCCGGAGGAACTAGAAGCGCTTAGGAACCCCTCTCCTCCTTCTTCAGCACCCACCAGCGCGTCCGAGGAACCATTTGGGACGATTATAACAAATTTGATTTAAGACAACGGCCAAAGCATTCCACGTTAGGAGCACATAAATTTCGGACTTTTCCCCGGGAATCCGTGCCACGACGTGGTCGTGATCGTTATTCTCACCGGAACTGCACGTTCCCATGCGCACCACCAAAGCAATGTGCTCCGGACGACCGGAATTTGATATCATTAATTTATTCTTACCCCCATTGTTTGCCTTGGCATTCACTTCCCTCAAGAAAACCGAATGCCATTGAATTGGGGAAAGAAAAGCAAAGCGAACTGATTCGTGATTAGATGCAGTAAAGGGGTAAAAACGAACAGTTTTTGACACTAACTGTAGCTCACAGTACGTGATGGGAAAGCAATTGACACGATGGAAATTGTTCACGACATTCGAGCCATCTTTCGGACAGAACTAAACCGAAAAAGTAGCAAATTGCTACAAACAGCCATATTAAACCTAACCGAAAGGAGAACCAATACGTGATTAATGAACCGTATATAAGTCTCCCTACACAACGCACTCCTGACAACATAATAACACGCTCCATGTCGCGTCCGAAAGACGTTCCGAGGCTCCTTCAGTTAATACGGTCACAATTTACATTCTTCTTCTGCGCCGGAACGGATTAATGTCATTAAATTGAGTCCGGTTCACCGGACCCAGCGTACGAAACGACTCCAGATGGTCATCCACGCTCCGTCGTCCGATCGTAGATGAAACCGATTGTTAGCGAACAACGGCAAGGACACGTGTCCCATGGTGTTCGTCCTGTGGTACCCACTCCCGGCAAGGCAAAACAAAGCCGTGAGGATCAACAACAAACAAACGAGGCATCTACCTGGGTGCACATGCTTGTTAAACATAACCGTTGCAACAGGCACGTCACGTCCCGTTCCACGGTGGAGTTTGGCATGTATCGATAGAGTATTGCAACAAAACCCACTCGTGGGAAGGAAGGGTACACTGAGGCGAGAGAATAATCGGAGCATAATCATAATGCTCCGGGTTCAGGTAGGCGAAGGCGTTTCGGCGTGAAGAATAGAGACCACAGTTCGAACCTGGTTTCGCCCGGTAATGGCGGACGAGGGACGACGTTCTCGGGTTGAAACCCGTTGGGAACGGAACGGAAACAACCCGCCGAATGCAACCCAAGCCCTTTTGTGGCGCACACGGACTAAGTCGGCAGCGGTGAAGGTCCCACACCGTTGGTCCCCGCTGACCGGCCATGGCCATTATCAATTCAATGTTCAATTAAAATTGATTGAATTAGCAGATAACATTCTGAACCCCGAAAGAACGTGCAGCGAACCTCTGGCACGTTGGTTCCTATTTTGGTCAAACCCTCTAGCGGTGAGAGGGGGAGGCATCAGGCAGCGACATGAGCATCGCGCGCCGTGATGGTTGTACCAGTCAGCATAAGCATAGTCACCATCTCACCCATGCCCATGGTGGTTTGTTCTGAGCCTACGCCGCCGCCACGTTCACCACAATTCTCGTGGCAGGGATCAGGCCGGCTTCGTTGTTATTTACATTTTAGAATTTGTTTAGCTTGGACGGCGCGCCACTCACCTCCACCCAACGGACCACTCCGTCGAAAAACTGTTATTCAGAGATTAAGCTCGAATTTGCATACGACTGCATAATGGATGTATCTCGCCACTGCGGTCGAATCCGTCCCGGCTCCAAGCTCCTTGCGGACAATCTTGCTCACCCCAACCCGCTCCTAACAAGCTCGGACACAATGAGCACAATAAATTTACACTTTGTTCATTCCCAGGAACTCGCTTTTCCCTCTCTGTATGTCGGGACTTTCCCTAGGTTCCGGAATAGAGATTTGTTCCGATCGTCCTCCATTTGTTGGTTCAGCGGTCAATGTGTGAATAGCTCCGTTCCCTCCGCTGGACACTTTATTAACTTAGAGCCTGATGCGAGCGGGCACATACTACACCAAAAGATGGCCATCTGCAGCAGCAGCACCTTCCAGCTGGACTCTCACCAGGACAGGATGGCAATCTTTGCTTTTACAGCCAACGTCGTGTCCTTCCATGGTCGAGCGTTGGCCAATGTTTTCCATCGCATTCGGATGATGCTTATTTGACCTGACTCAACAGACTCCCGGCCACCGTCACACATTCCGCAAAGATGCGCCAAACTGACGGACGACGTCCCCGTCTCGCCTTCGACCTTCGCCGAACCTGAGGACAGTCAAAGATGCCGAGCGGAAAGTTCAATTTAAATGTGCACTCAACGGCAAAATTGAATCGAAACTACTTGAAAGGCGGTTGCATGGTGCATTACCGAAATGGTTTGAGTTCCGTGTGGTTGGGTAGTCTATTAAGCGAAGACAAACCTGCCAATTGCACTCGCCTCAGAAGGAAAACCGGGTTTGTGGGCGGACCGGGGAGTCTGGAGAAGCGTTACGCGGTGAGGGGGACGTTCATGCGCGCAAGTTGTTTGAACTTCGACCATGCCGGGGCGTTAAGTGTGCGGACGATGGCGAAATCCTCCCGCCGATTGAGGTCAAGTACCAATCGATCGTCGCCGAACGATGAGAGATGTGTGCTCGGTTTGATGGATTGATCCCCGAAGTAACCAATCATATTGGAGTAAAGTCGCGGACTGGCGTCATCTAATGACTCTCGGATTTAGTTCAATTAAACTTGTAACCATAAAATTCCATCTAGTTAAGGAGCTCTTCTATCGAATTGAATAGTTCGAAACATAAAATCATCCCAAATTAATATTAAAATTTACACAGAATAATACAACTAACAGCTAAAATACGGATGCTTATCCTACACAAATACACGATCCGTTGGGATTGAACTTAATGAAAACAAATGCTACAGCATGGCGGTCACAAAACAGTACAGAAATCACCGCAAAAAGCGCAAACCACTAACCGCATAGATTATACAGTTGTAGATTGTTGGTCAGATGAACCCTTTACATCCCCAGAGGTTAGTATTTAGCGGTTTAGAAATGAAAATTCTGCGACCGACCAGCACAAAAATGAAAAACAATCCTCGTCAACCACACTGCTCGAAATGGAGCAAGCAGAAGCAAACAGAAGAAGGGGAGGAAAAAGGAAAAACCTCTCCTACCCCCAGCTTCGGTCCATCAGCGCTCGGTCTCGCGGGTCGTAAATAATTCCGTTTGTTATTCCAATACAGCATAATAATAAAAGAAAGAATATCTCCCTGCGTTATTATCTAAAACCACACGCTCGCGGTTTTCCACCATCATTTTCCTCGGGGGTGATTTGAGAGTAGACGAAAAAATGGCAGACCATGGAGGGTAAAATGGAGTGGAAAAAAAGTGAACCTGACAACGTTAGAAAATAAAACTAGGCTCAGGCAAGCGGATAGCTCTACCACACACCATCGTTAAAATGTGCTACGATTTCGAGTGAAACAAAAATAAAAAATGTAGAAACACCAAAAGGAAAAACCTAAACCAACCAAATCCCGTTGGAAATAACGAGTGCAATGCAGTACGAGGCGATGGTAGGTTGAGCGTAAAAATATACGTTTCAATGGACGCAACCCATCGAGCAGAAGAAAAAGCGCGGATGCTCACAGCCATAAACGAACCAAAGGTTCCGGACGGGGAAGGGCCTTGCAGCGTATTGTGAAAATATCAAATTTCACACTCCATACCACATTGGATAGGTACTAAAGGAGGAAAAAAACTGTTCTATAGATATAAGTGCCGAAGGACGAATTCAAAAAACAGAAAAAGGCGAGCAAATAAAGAACGCATTGCTAAATCGCATTCTGCAACCACGTACGGTAACATATGGCCGCCAGGAAAGCAGCAGCAAAACATTTTTCCATCACTGAAGTGCTGAAACTGGAACTAGAGTGTTTTGAATTGGGACTGCCACTTAAATGCTGTGGAATTATTGTTTAATTTTGTGAGTGGCAAAAACAGCAATTACGACTTTAAATATTTATAAACTCCTCTTGAACATAAAACCTTGAACATCGCAACAGCACAAACAACGTGACAGGCTAGTGTGACTTTTAAAGTGTCGATAGTAAACAAAACGTTCATGAAATATCAAAAACAATCGACCAAATGGTCCTGCTCAAACGTCTCCCACTCGCTGGAAAACTATAAACGCAGCTACCATACCAGCAAGGATAACACGATAAAGGAAAATCGATCATAATTCCAAACCCATACGACCAGCAGATGCATCGTACCGTTTCATTTATTTTTACTACTGTCTCATTCGCCTCCCTTCAAACGAAATCGAAGGGTGTCATAAAAGTTACGTAAATAAATAAACTATAAACTTTATACTATTCTCCTACACATTTCGAATGCCACACGTTCTTAGAAGATGCGTCAGTGCTATGATAGATTTTCCATACAGCTTCCAGCAGGATTGAGTGATGCCTTCATATTTTCCAACCAAAGTAACAAAAGTGTCCTCCATACAACATGCAGGAAACGAACAGAGAAAAAGTCCCATCTCGCCAGGAACCCTAGTTGTGTAATGATGGAAAATGAAAAATAAATATCCACAGCCAGGCAATAAACAGGCCTCCGGACAACCGGCAGCGATGGAAAACACAAACGTTAAGTGTTCCCCGGAAAGGCGCACCAGCAAAACAAAACTTTTATCCACATAAATAACGCCCGGTGCGCACATACCATTCTCGAATTGCTTCTCCGATGTTTCTGAGCACATCGAATCGCGCAAAGGTAAATATTTTTTGAACCGGCGGGCATTTCCTGTTGCCCAGTAACAGTTTCCACCGTTTCGTATATACCGCTGGAGAACCATTCCAGCCGATGACAAATGTGACACGAGATAAATGGATTGCTGACCCAAAAATCGGGATCCGGGACATTGTGATGTTTAATTTACGTGGAGCATAATTTCATTATTCTGGGGCCCTCACCTTTACCGGTCATTAACTTTTGATTGTAGCTACCTATAAAAAGGTAGACGAACAATCGAAGAGCAAAATGGAGAATTCTTTTGCTTAGCAGATACATTATTAGATGTGTTTCCATGTAAGGCATAAATAAATTCGAGTTAATATTTTTACATTCAAAATTCTTAGAAGTTGTTAATCGGCAAAGGAAACGTTGAATCTATGCACATAGAATGTACCGTAAATGGCAAATAATTTTCCTTAGAACCTGAAACAATGAACTCCTTGAAGAAGACATCCACTTCCTGAAATTCCATCTTACACACCTGTAACGAAATCGAGAAAAACAAGACATAACTATAGGAATCGTTTTAACAAGATTTATAGAATAGAAAAGCACTTTTCAATACTCTTCTTGTATTGAGCTGCAAAGAAAACGTGAACAGGCACGTGAATAAAAAGAACGGAAACTTCGCAAGCCATTTTTTTCGAAGCGAAGAGAAAAATCTCCGCACTTCACGCAAGCGCTATCGATCCCTCCGAAGGGAACCTGTCGTTCTTTCGCGCTGCCCTTTTTTATCCATCATTTATCTTAACCCCCATGTTCCCTCGGCGTTGGTGGCGTAATATCACCATATCGTAAAAGTTTATTAAATTTCATAACTTAACCGTAACGGCACCGGTTAGAGTTATCTTCCGTTGCAGCAAGCACCACCACAATAAGGGAAATCGGTAGTGACAGTAAATAGGAACACGGATTTTCACAACGCGCCGAACAGCTTCATCGTCGAAAGCACAACACACCTCTAGAATTTTGTTTCTCTCGTCTCCCTTGGGAAGGGGATGGCGTGGGGGGGCTAAAAAATGGCACCGACATCGGAAAATGCCGTCACGTATATCGGTATCGGTCCCTTCGGCAAACCCCTCGATTTTTTCCCGGGTATTTTCTCTGCGCAAATGCCGCTAGCAAGCGAATCGATAGCCGGAACAACGGATGTCTGGCCAATGTCTATATTTGGCTGCGGTCCCGCTACAACAACGACGTGCGGGCGCGGGCGCTATATTTGGCCATAAACCAAAACCCTTCCGAGCAACCGGTGCCAGATTTAGGTGATGGTGTTTATCTTGATAAGCCAAGACTTTTTCCACTGGAATCGATGTTCTGAGGCGAGCCTGGTGCGAGGCAAAGTTTTTGAAGACTTTGTCTTCGAGCAGGTCCAGCACCGGTACCACTGTGGCAACAGCAGTTGCATTCCGGGAAGTGATTACTATTCGTGGCATCCCTTCCGAGTGTCATCTCCAGCGTACAAGCTCTTTCTCTCTCACACAAAAAAAAGTTAGAGAAAGAAGAGAAGATGAAATACCCGGTGCGGGTGACAGCTCTCGGTTGCGAAGAGTTTGACTAACTTCATCTGACTCGGTGACAACGCCACCACATGGGAACGGAACGGGAAAGTGAGCGAATTCCCGTCGGTGCACTTGCACCCCCGCTGCATGCAAGGAAAAAAAACCAACAGGAAAAAAGCGCAAGTGACCACGATGACGGCATTCTGGTGTTGTCGTGGTTCCGAGTTTAGCGAACATTGTGTTCTTTGCTCATGCTGCTCATGTAGCGTAGTGTTTCCGTACCAAACAGGGCTCCGAACAAAGACAAAAAATTGCATCTTTTATAAACCATAGTTGCAGACGAGAGGGGGAGGGGCAGATAGGTGGGTGGCCCGTGCTTCATTGTATCTCATTGAGCGATGGCCAACCGTTCCAGTCGGCGTTGCCAGGGCATCGTATGAATGTAATGTAAAAATATTACCCTGCACGTAACGCCAACGTGACGACACTGTTGAACATTGTGTCAATTTCTAGAGAGCTGTGTGGCGAACCAGGCATGCACGGCGTTGGATCAGCACGTAATTGTATCAGATTGGTTTTGAGAGAAAACCAGAAAAAAAGAATGAAAATAATATTAGAAGAAATGAATAAATCATCATAAAAAAGATACCATAACAACGATAAACAACATTTGTTAAAGCAACAAATATAAAAGAAACGAATAAAAACTAAGTACAAACAATGAAAGACTAAATATCAAAAAACGCCAGAAAAGAGAAAAGAAAGTCAGTTGCAATAAAATTCAATATATTATGACGCTAGCCTTGAGCAGAGCGCAAAATGCAAATCATTCTCAAATAGCGTTCCGCCGATATGGACCGATTCTTGGCACAAATTCAAAAGCTCCGACCAAAAACCACGACCGCAAGCAGGGAAGCATGCAAGTAGGAGCAACAGTTCCACAGTGAGGCCAGCCAAAATAAACTTCACCGAACATTATGCTCCCTCCGGAGAAGAGAGGACTGGTTCTGAAGGGAGGGAAAACGGTGACATTTCTGCGGTCATTGTTCTGCTGCCATTACGGGACCATCGTCACAAGAGTGGCAACCATGCACAGATGCACACCACCAAAGCACAACTCATGTGATGACATTCATGACAGTGTAAACGTCAGTCGCGATGAAGAATGCGATGGGCTGCGGGATGGAAAATCGTCCCATAAAATCACCGCACACCGGGGCGCGATGGCGCGTAATCGTGCAAATCTGCAAGAGCGAAAGGCAAGGACACACGAAAGCGAAGGAACCGAAGCATTTCGGACAGGATGCGCGTCGCGGGAAAATCCCCGTGCCAAAGCAAACGTTTCGCCTGGCCAAAGGGAAGATGGTTTTGTATTTGACTTTGAAACGAGAAGATGCCGCTTTCGTCGGACCGCACACACGGCCACGGGTCGATGGAGGAGATCCGGCACAAAGTTTGGCCAGAGCAAACCGACGCCGATTGTTGGGAACAAACTTTCGATCGTTCACGGCGACATTCACCGAACGCCGGATGTCTCACTTGGGCAAGTCAATGTTTGCTCGTCGTTTTTTTTATTGTGCAAGCGTGTCTCTGCTTTGCCCAAGGATGCACCTTACATCCTGTGTTTGAGTGGCTAATTGAAGCGTACATTTTGAACAGTTTCAAGCGGGAAGAGTAACAATAAAGGAACAGGATTTATTTTCCAACTTATATTCAATATGCAAAACGTCAACAAATTAGTTCCAAAGCAACAATATCTGACTATTATCCTATTAAACTATTCTGACATTTAAGCTCTTAAAAATTAAAATTAAACTTAAACTTTAGCGCTTAAGAGTTATAAAGCAAACATACACAACAATCAAATCTGAGAAGTATTTTATTTGAATAATGTAAGCTTAATTGTTTGTTTACCATTTAGAAACTGAGGTAAGTAAGAATAATTTTTCCATTAATTCGAAAGAATATAAATTACCTTTGCAAACTACTTATTTTCTACTCCGCTGCTCTACTGAAGTCTAACCAATGGTAGAGTTTTTTGATAAACCAAAGGTTATTAAATAAGATGGGACAGTAAATTAAGTATAAGATTCCTTTTGCCTCAACTGAGAAATATTATGCAGGTTACATGAAGCATAGCGCGTCCATCTCATGTTAGAGATTACATTGTGATCTGCACCGTACTGATGTTGTTTTCTCTCTGTCTCTGGGAAGGTGAAGTTTGGCAACGCCAGGAGCGCAAAGTTAGCCCCAGATCATTCATCACTCGAGTGCAGCCCTGCCGTAAGAGTTTTCCTTTTATGTTTCTCACTTTCGGAAACCACCGCCATAAAGCAACATCCATATGATGTCCCGAGATGGCGGTTTTGAAGGGCCCCCGGTGTGTTTCTGTGTTACTTTTAGTCTTTTATTCCAACCGCTTCCAAGATGATTCTCAAAGAAACCCACCAGCCAGCGAAGAGAAAGTGCCGCGCTGCATGGACACCGAAACTCTGCGCCCGATGGGAAAATGTAATGAAGATCATAGAGTCATGTTTTTCAACACCAAGGGACGGGTTGACGGTCGACCGCCCGGCGATCCTCCCGTATCGGAGCCATCTATCCATCGTCATCATCTCCCGAGTTAATTGGAAAGCACGTGCGGTCATGTTGTCGGCCCTTGCACCGTAAACTCCTATCCGAGTTTTTGGCAGCTCAGTTTGCACTTGAGCCCTTTTGGTGTAACATTTTTCCACCCTTCTCGCTTAAACCACCTCGTTTTAGGAGGGATTTACCGAGAAGTAGGTTCTTAAAATAGAATCGTGTCTTTGCGTCTCGATCGTTGCTTAAGATAACCGGCTTTCACTCAATGCCGAAATAATTAGAACAAGAATCCTCACGAACCAAAACATCCAACAATTATAAACGCACAATGCGACGAGTGATTGAAGGAAAAGGTCTAACAAACAAACAGAGAGAAGAAAACATGGGAAAGCGTTCTTTCTGAGATATCTCAACTGTTTATTTAAAATGCAAATAAACATAAAGTAAGAAAATACCCACAGCAGACCTGGAGATATAAGAATCCTATGTTAATGGAGCTGCAAAGTATGGCGCACGGAGCTAAATTTCCAATCTGACACGTTCCCACTATCGGCAATGTTCGAGTTCGTATGTGGCGTGTCATAAATCACGTGAAACCCTCACCGGTGGGCGGGCAATTGCAGGGAATATCCGTCCCATATGCCATGTGCACCGGAACGAAGACGAACGCTACACCGCACACACGGTTGCATAAATTATGGCGCACCCAACCATCCCCCGCTCCCTCCGGGAATGGACTATGACTCCACGACTTGACAGGAACTAGCCGTTTGACTATCGATTGCCACTTGTCCGCCGGGCTGTCGCGCACCGGGCTACATTACCTGGCTTCTGGCCTCGCCGTCCGTCAAACGTCTGTCAGGCTGTAAACGGCACCGGGCGGCGACTTCGTCAATTTTCCTTCGTCGAAGGTGAAAACGCGTTCTGCTGGTAGCCTGGGGACTTCATTGAAGCACCTTTTTTCCTGGTGTCGGGTTGCACCGACGATCGATCGGTCCCTGATGCCACCACGGCGAAGAAGCAATATTGCGTATGAAATATGTATGGGAAGTTGTCAAACAACTTCCACTCAAGGCGGCGCGTTTCTTCGACACCGGGAACTGTCGTGGCGCCGTCACATGTTACTAGGGAAAAAAGGGACACATCGGGCCCCTTTCGTGGAAAGCGATACAGTTTGCCCCGACAAACGACACCTGGATTGCATTAGAAACGTGCACATCAAGTGCACCTGACGGACAATTGATACCCGATGCAGTGTTTAAAGGAAAGGGAAGTGAACATAAAAGCCCGTTTAACAAAGAACGTTTATTTCACAACAACGAAATCGATAGGGAAAGAACGAAAATATTAAATGTTAAAAAGTTTATGCTCCTACTGCATCCAAAACATGTCATTACAACTAAAGAAGATCACATGTTCTACATGACCATGATATGTAAAGTGCAGCAAGAAAATAAACAACGAACGAAAAAAAGACGAAACAGTAATTTTAAAAATATCAAACTGTCAACAAACATGAGAACATAATATTGTTTCGAACGATTGAAAAATGCAAAGCGGGAAGAATATATAATTTTCCTCCGCCTACTTTAAACTCGTCCTCTTTCCCCCTCTCTCTCTGCCAGGTCCAGAGAGTCATGTGCGTAAAGGTGTGAAGTTTGTTTTATTTTCTAGCACATTTAACGCCACCAGCAGCTCTCGATGGCTCTCGAAGGGTCGTCATGTTGTCTTGCAACATGCTGACGGCGGAAATGCAGCACATGTAATTCGACGTTCCGTTCCGTCGGAAGGATGCCCAAACGGGACCGCCCCGTTTCGAATGTCACTCCTGGTACCGGTTTTCCCAGGCTACAAGGGGTAACTAATGTCAGTAACTTCGTCAGACGGTGCTCCATTTGCATATTGATGGTTGGTGAAGCGCGCGAACCATCAATGTGTCGAAGGTGACGAGAACTACGCAGATCGACTGGTAAAGCAAGAAGGAGCAAATCGTTTTTACCACCTTTAATAGGAGCGTTTGGATGTGTGCTTAAAATTTTCCTATTCTTGTACTTTACAGTATTGGACAAAACAAGTGCAACTAGTCAATCATATTCCTAAAATTCTACATTGAAGGTTTATAAAAATTTAATTTGAGCGAAAAATGATTTTTAGTTTGTAGAAAAAGCACTTTCCATGTTAACTATAACGAAAAAAATCATTAATCTTAAATAAGTATTTCTGAAAAAATAAAATAATGAAAAATCAATGTTTTTCCACTGGACAAAACAAGTGCAACTTCCCGTGTTGCATACCAAATTCAATTTGTCTTTCAATATTTCGTAGAGAATCCTTTATTTTCAATTACGGCCTTGCATCTGCGAAGCATAGAGTCCATCTGGTTGTTAATTAAGTTTGTAGAATTGCTGGCCAAGTCTTTTGGATTTGTGTAAACAACTGATCCTTATTTTGAACACCTTCATGATCAATTCGCTGATTTACGATCTCCCACAGGTTCTCGATAGTGATCAGATCTGGAGATTGGGGTGGCCAGTCCATCACCATAATTTGATTATTCTTAGACCACTGTTTGATCTCTTTGGCGGTATGCTTGGGGTCGTTATCCTGTTGGCATATCCATTTTTATGGAATATTCAACTCAGAAAAAAGGCAGCATAATATTTTTAAGGACGTTATTTTGCATGAAATGGTCCATGATTCCATAGATTTGATGAATTGGACCAAGGCCAGATGCAGAAAAACATCCCCAGACGATCACATTGCCTCCGCCATGCTTCACCGTCTTATTGCAGTACCTTGCATCTAAACATTTTGCCTGTAGGCTGAAGTACACGGCAAATCCCGTCGCTTCCGAAGATGTTAAACTTTGACTCACCACTGAACAGAACCGTCCGCCATTTTGGCACTACCAGAGATTGAGAAAATAGCAAATCTTTTCGTCTGGTTCCTAAGTGAAATCAGAGGTTTCTTCGCAGGGAATAATCCGGCATCAACAAGACGTCGTCCAATTATCCGGCCTGATACAGATAACTGTAAATCGGTTTGCACCATGAAGGTAGATTTAAAAGGATGCTTCTTACTGGATATGACGATTATAGAGCCCTCTATGAACGTGGTGGACCGTGGTCTTCCACTTTAATTGTCCACAGTAATCTTCTCGATTGAACGAAATTTCGAGCACAGTCTAGAAAGGGTCAAATTTTCACCATTGGTATCTATCACAACTTGTGTTTTGTAACATTCCGGTCTTGTTATAATCGATTTTTTTTTTTTCATGGCCCTGATCCAAGGCTGTCAGGAGCCATTTTGGTGTCTAACAACATGAATATAAGAAAACATGAGTATTGACCTTTCTCAATATTTACTATGCAATGTTGACCCTGTTATGGTACAATTACGCAATAAAGAACACTTTAGTCAACAAAAGAAACCTTTGTTGACCTTTTTTTAAACACTTCTAGAGAAATAAGTCGATGAAAGTGAGAAGTTGCACTTGTTTTGACCAGCGCAAAATGGCTCTTGGCAACATAAAGCAACTGGTGAACCGTCTGGGGACACATAATCGCTGCAATAATCATGTAGTGAACATCTAGACTACTGTCCCGACAATTTCTGTGACTTGCTCGATTTCGATTCCGAAACATGGCAGTTTAGTCATGCTTTTTATGTTTGCCCGATTTGAGTTGCACTTGTTTTGTCCAATACTGTATGTCAGCTTAATCATCGATTAAACCGAACGTTTTCTAAATAACTTAACAAAGCACATTTGGGTATCAAATGCTACAACAATATACGATTCAAAGCCAAATAACAAATTTCAATGAACGGAAAATATTGACCAACATGTTAAAATAGCGGACAAACCCATTTGTTACGTTCAAGCAACCTAATCTAGAGGACATAGCGCGTCCCCCCTGCAGTGAGGATAGCTTAGCTGTTAAATTATCGTCCCGGTAAAAACGACGCTAACCGTCGACATTTTAAACTCCATCGTTTCTCAGCATTTCCAGCAAACGATATCGCCCCATGACCGGGCGGCCGGAAAAGCCGCCAGTACCAGCAGCACCCAGAGCCGGGTACACAATACATTTTCATTATGCAAATTTCCACCGACCGAGTCTGCTGGTTGGGTAAGTATTTTTCCATGTTTCCGCCGAACGGAAGAAAGAAGGCCTGGAAAAAACTAAGGCCCGGCCAAGCGCATGCCCCTGGTTGAGCCTATGAGTTTTTCGCGCTCGGAAACATTCCTCGCGAGAAGAAAAGTGCCGCCGCCGCCTGGTGGTCGATGCTGTCGATCTGACATTGTTTCTACAGTTGGGTGGGGTACGCGCGCTATAAAATCTGATTATTTCATCGAAAAGAAAACCGATCCAACGGACTCTTTACGGCGCACAACTACAATCCGAAGCCGGGGATAATCCTGACAATGCAATTCGGTGGCATCAACCTTCGGGGATCGGAATCCCGCCGGTATCAAACGGTGGCCCGCCTGGCAAAGTGATGATAAATGTTCGGCAAACAACCGCTAACCCAACAAGACCCTTCGGAAAATGTACACTGCTGAGAAGAGGTTGCTTGCCGATGGAACTCCTTCGAGACGCGAGCAAAGAAATCCACAAACGCAAATAAGTTTAAATTTCCATTTCCCCATTCCCGGCCATGACAGGGAGTAAAAGCCACGGGCTGGCAGCTAGGAAAAGGTTGAACCCGCGAAGATATTTATCTAAGATATCGCTACACAGTTAATTAATCACACGGCTTCCTTTTTTCGACCCCGGCTACAGGACTGCTAATGTATGCTCCATTTGCCAAACCTTCGGGTTAGGCACTTTCTTTCATGCCTTACCACCAACCCATCCCCACCCATTGTCGACCGAATCGAAGGCAATGTCGGTTTATTTCTTCGTAAATAAAGGAGCGTCGAAAGGTGAGTTGGTTTCATACGGCCGGGGAAAATCTTTCCATTTCCCCCACCCATGGTTTCAGCGACCCCGTTATGAATATCAAAGTGGGGTTAAATTTTAATGTGCAAACACTCGAAGGCGACACCAACCGGCGCAACTTGTCTTGCCACTTCCGCGTGCTTGGCCACGTGGTGTACGCTCACACTTTCAACTTCGCACGTGCAAGTCCGTAGAACAAAGCGCACTACTAGGATGACGACCATTTGCAACTAACCCGCACCACTCGAAGGATCACTTCCTTCCACCGTACACGGCAGTGGGTCGTTAGTAATTTATGCTCGTACTTTACCTCGTATTTATCCGCGCTAATGAAATACCATAGGAGAAGTAGTAGATGGGACGAACAAAGCAAGGGTTTTCCTCGAAAAACCACCTCAAAAGACGTGGAGTGTGTCTTTGTTTGCACCGAGGGAACAAGCTTCCGCGGTCGGAAGAAGATGCCACAGTCCGCCTTTCCGCCGTGGATGGTAAGCATAATTGTCGTTTTGAGGCACGATTAACGCAACGCAACTGCGAGAAAATTGACACAAGGAGTGTGTTTGTGGGACAAACATGATTCACCTTAGTTTGATGTTGCTGTTTGATGATTTTGTGTTCATACACATTTGTATGGAGAAAGTAATGCGCTTAGCATATAATAATATGCGACGATAATAATGAATGAGTCATAGAGATATTATCATTTGAAAATAGTTTCAAAGAAAATTGCCTTATTATGTCATTACGACTTATGACTCAAAATTGAATAAACCAAATAATCTCTGCCAGCATCACATGGCTGGTGACATTACCACTTCTGCACAAGCAAACTAACAATCCAGCGATGGGATTACAACTAGTTTCACTTTGATTGCCTCTTTCTTGAAAACGATGTTGCCTTTAAATCCTCTTATTGGAGATAATGTAAGGAACACTGCTTCCTTTCCTTCCTTCCTTCAGCCGAGCAACGATTCTCATCAAATTGTCAGCCCTTGGGAAGTGACAAAGGACAGCTTCCGGCTTCACAATTACAAATTTTCCAACTGCGTACCAAACGGTTGGAATTTTTAATTCCACTCTCTAGTGCTCGTGGCACGATTGCTGCTGCTTTAGTGTTGCTGTTGGTGACAGCATGATCAACGCTAGGCAACGCGGAATGATGTTCCGGTGCGTCGTCCTTCCGTCCTGCGGGAGTCCCAGAAGTCAATGAATGTTCTCTGTTGAAACAATTTAACATCCGTCGCTTCCGAGTGCGAGCTGACGATTGTTGGCCTACAGGGGTTTGGGTTCTACAGTTGCTGTTCGATTCGCAACGAGTTCCGCAACACGTTTCCGGATGTGCTATAAACCGTCCGCTGGGTATGGGCTTGTTCTTGCACAAAATGTTGCACAATTTTCCAACTGGTGAGCCCGAGAGTGCAGCGATGTTTTACAATGAGTCTCGCCCTCGTCATCGGAAGCGGACACTTGAGCAGGTGCTCCTCGCTTCACTACACTTTACTCTTCCCATTTAACAGGTCCCGACAAGGCAATCAGCAACAGGGCGGACCTGGAGTTCGAATGCCAGTCAAAGGTCAGCCATTTTCTGCGCTTCGCTCGAACCGAGACTTCTGTCATCCGATAACGAGCAGTAAATAATTTGTTCAAATGATGGAGCGGGGCATAGCGTTACAAAAAAAAGCACTTTGTCCAGAAGAAACCGAACGCACGGCCGTAGAAGGTTGCAAACAAAAGAAGAATACATTTAATACCGTATTTTATGCTCTTTTGTAGTGTCGTGGAGCGTTTCAATGGACGTTATCCAGACCATGCCAAAACCCTACCGCCTTCGTTGATACCTTCCCTCCTGAGAAAGAAATCAGCCCCACGATGAGTTCGTCTGTCGCAAAAGATGGAAAAAAAAGATCGCACAAATCTGATCCATTGAAGGGGAACCAAAAATGTAAATAAAAGCACTTGCCCACGGTCGCCATATCTTCCTCCTCTGCTCCCGACAACATCATTACCCGATCCGAGCACATGCAGGCTCGCTTTTATGGCGCACAGCGGTAGCCGAGACTTATGCTGAGCCTCTTTTTTACTTCTCTTTTTATTTGCTTTGTATTTTGGAGGTGTATTGTGTGGGAGGATTTTTTGTTGAGTAGCCTTAACACACAGCGTGGAGCCCTGATCTTCATTCAACCCTTTTCCCTACGAAGGGCCACGTTTGGTGGAATCGTGCACAATACTTATTTCACGATTTTCCTCCCAATCGGCTCCACGAATACAGAACTGTTTTATCGTTATTTATTTAAAGATTCCTTTTGTTATACCTGTCACCGGGTTTGGTGATAAACAGCTAATCTTTCGCACAAACAAGTGGGGAAGGAAGAAGATGTGTTAAGTTTTATACTATCGCCTTTCAAGTGTTGAACAAACTATCGGAAGGATGTTACCACGATTTTATAAACTATCCTAGTTGTTCATTTTTGTTAGAAAGGACATTATTTTACCATTTTATGGTGACCAAAGGCTACGAACTCCGAGCAGATGAAATGAAATATTTATTTTTAAGCAAAACCCATCACTATTCTAACCTTTCTTTTTCCATTCCTCAACAGCTATGATCCACCAGTTCGTCCTTGCAGAGTTTCACTAGCTCATAAAACGGCACAGAAAACAATCCCCATATCAGACAATGTGTTCCTACTCCCGCTGAGCTGATTGCGGTATTTATTCAACATTGAAGCAGTAGGGATCGTCCTTCTACCATTCTGCGGCGGACGGTTGTACTTTCGGTGGCGCGAAGGCGGACAACAATGTTCCGCTTTCGTACTTGCACCGTTTACGCTCTGTCAAAGACACTCGTCGCTCGGAAAAGTCCGTCCAATCCTTTCCATTTCCTCCCGACCGGTGGATTTCTTTTTTCTTTCGGTGCTGTACTAACCCTTCCATTCTTACCGTGTTTGTATTTTACCCTCGCCTCTTTTGTGCGCCCAGCTCGAGCGTCTTTTTGTACGGTTTATCTTACACCGTGATCCACTTCAGCACATGCTTGCTCCGGTTGGAGGGGTTTTTTTAAGTCTAATGCCCACCATTGTCTCCGCCGATGAGGGAAATTTGTCAACGTACTTCGCTCAAACCCCGTCGAGTTCATCTATATTTCCAGCCCGTGTGTATGTGTGCATTTTTTTAAAAAAAACCCGCTTCCCCAGCATCGTCAACTGGGAATCATTACTTGAACGCCATTCCGTCACAAATCCCATTCTTTTGCGGATTTCGATGCTGCGTCGGACATCTGTACACCAAGCAACCGCAATCCATTTCCAAAACCACACAATGGATTTTGAATGCGTTCACGGACGGATTGGTTTTCCTTCCCTTCTTTTCTGTGGAAAAAATACGTATGAGTGTGATGGTAGTTTAACATAACTAAGAACAAATAACTCCACACAAAGAGGAAACGTACAAGATATCTTACTCCATAAGGAATGGATGGATAGATATGTTCAAAACGGTTAAGTTGTAAATGCATTGTGGAACGACTGAAAGTATATATAGGCTCAAAATTTAAAACATGATTGTTTATTAAAATAAGCATACATATGGCACGTACAAATATTTAAATATTTAACGTTAATCTTTACAACTTTAATGTTTGCGGTTCATTACTTGTAGCTGTTGTCCTTTTGCTCGTAAAAATATAACGATAATTACAAGCAGAACACGGGTACTAAAACCCACCATCCCAGTCATCTGGCCTCGCTGCCGTATCGTTAAAAATTAAGACATTCTCACTACCAAAGACCGCCGACTTGCGCCAGCGAAAGGCGGAGCATCGAACGAAGAAGCATCGAGGCGTAAAAGCTTTTTCGAATTTGCATCCTTCTCCGCCAATCTCACGCTGCTGTGCCGTTGTCCTCTCCAGCCCAAACCATCGAACCGTCCTAACAAGACACGAAGACTGTGCTAATTAGTAGTAGCAGCAGCGGCAGCAAAAAATCGATAGCGCAAGACGATGGTGAAGAGAGAAAATTAGCATCGATGCAAAAAGCATCAGTTTTATCATCGTAACATCGGCGAGCGGAATGTGCGGGTGGGTGAAGGAGCGTCGTGGAAGGGATGTTGCTGCTTCCTGCAGGATCTACTTGCGGCCGACGACACGTACGATGGCACCGAAAGGAACTCGACTCGACTGCTTTTAGCTCATCAACGTTAAAGCGAGGAGAAGTAGTCTATCGACTAGTCGAAGGCAGTCTCAGGCAGCATTTGCACTAGAGAAGAATAGTTACATCTGGGGGAGCAGGAATCACGGCGACGTTCGTGTGCACGTGTGCTGGTCAAGGTTTTTCCGGTTCCAATCATTTATGTACCGAGCGTGGCCGGGAGCGCAACCCAGAAATAATCAAGATGCTCGATCGAGCGTCAAAGACGTGCAGTGCTAATTAATGAGACACATTCTAAACGGATCTCGTCCTACATCCATCCATTCCGTGGCATCACCTTCTCTACCGATGCACTTTCAATGGATAGGACGACACCCACTCGTGCGCCCGAGATCTCCTCTCCGACCTCCGGCGCATTATTTTAATGAGTTTTTCTGTCCCATTTCTGGTGCCCGAAACATGTGCCATTTGAATGCGCGCTCAAGTTTGGGAGGGAAAAACAAACAAAAACACACAAAAGCTAACGCTAAAACAGCGAAATCAAATAAATGTCGAACCGCGTCGATTCGATGAGAGAACCGAACCGAACAGTGGCTGCGGAGGAGAAAAGCATTCTGTGTTTTCCCGAAAAATTCCTCCACTGTTCATTATGTTTCTTATTTGTTTACGAACTCCCGAAAATTCCATCGCAACTCAGCGCAGGTTCGTGGAAGCAAAGGTAGAAAAACGGGATGAAAAAGTTCACCATACTTTTACCCACACACAAAACAAATTTCCATTCGGAAATAACGGAAACCGGCGGAAAAACAATGCCACATTCATTTCCCAAATATTCACTTTTATTTTCGGACGCGGTACATTTTTAGCTTTGCCTGCCCGTTCACATCTAACGAGATTGCTTCGAGAGCATCACTAACTGCGTGTGGGTTTCCTTTTTTTGTGCTTTTCATCCCCCTCCCACCCTCTCGCGGGTTAGGCGTGGAAAATGAAGGAACGATTTTTCTCGCCCGGTGACTGATGCGCGCTAATGTAGCTACACTTCACAGCAGCACCGTTTTTCCGGAGATGGAAAGGTTGGCTAGTTTCGGTTCCTTCCACCCCCGCTCACACACACACATTCAGAAACACACTTAATGAATGTTTATCTTTCAAACATTTCGCGCGATTTATTACACAGCGTACTGTTGTAGCGCAACAATTCGATGAATATTTATTTCCGGGCAGTGGTCGGCGCTCGAGAAGAATAATTATGTACTAATAGAACGGTTCCGGAAAACGGTCAGAACAGAAAATAAGATGAGAAAAATTAAACGAAACTAAACAACATCTGCACTCAGCCAAGATGACGCGATCTCCTCAAAACAAAGTTCTAACGGTTGCAAACAACCCGACGGCGCGTACCGGGGAAAATCATAACAAGAATATTCCAATTTCATGAAATCTGCTGCAATCATCTTCAAGGTATAATATCACTTTTGCATAACTTTTGCAAGCGCGCCAGCAATATAGTTTTTTTTTTCTGCGCTCCCCACCCGTTCGCTACATTAATGTACATCGATAGCACCGGAAAATATAGATTCTCGGCACGTTTCAAAGCGCCGGGCCATGACGGGCTGTGATTCCGATTTCCAATATCATAACCCTTCCGTGCAGGCGAAATTATTGGTTTCGCTTCGGTGCACCGCCGCCGCATAAGGAACCGGCGAATCTCGCGCTCGGGACCGGCCCCGAAAAAGGAAATCGAATGTCCATATCAAGAACGCTGTTTTTTATTAAGATTTTA
>KE525350.1:1453280-1481872 GCA_000441895.2 Anopheles sinensis
CAAGCGCGCCAGCAATATTAGTTTTTTTTTTCTTGCGCTCCCACCCGTTCGCTACATTAATGTACATCGATAGCACCGGAAAATATAGATTCTCGGCACGTTTCAAAGCGCCGGGCCATGACGGGCTGTGATTCCGATTTCCAATATCATAACCCTTCCGTGCAGGCGAAATTATTGGTTTCGCTTCGGTGCACCGCCGCCGCATAAGGAACCGGCGAATCTCGCGCTCGGGACCGGCCCCGAAAAAGGAAATCGAATGTCCATATCAAGAACGCTGTTTTTTATTAAGATTTTATTGTACCGGTTCTCGGAAACGAAGAAGTTTTGCACGGACGCAATATAAGGAAGCAAAATTGTCAAGAATTATTTCTGAACGCGAGCGAACGGAGGAAGATTCGAGCCGGGAAATGTTCTCGGGCTCACTCACAATCTCAGCGTCCCGAAGGATGGTTAAATCCAGCGCTTTTGAACGGTTTGGCTGGAAATCGATGAGTAACGAACCTGAACAATGTCAAACCGAACCGGCATACAGGCTTTTTTTTCTTTTTCCACGCACATAAAAAGCACTAACGGACGAACACAAATAACGAGATCAACGTTAATGCAAGGAGACAAAAAAGAACAAAATAAAAACCTTTGAACGATGAAAAATCGATTTCGAAGACATCGAGTCGTTAGATAAACGCCCATCAACATCAAAACCGGCAAAAGGAAGCAGGGAGACAGGGGAAATGTATGTTACCCAACCATGGCATATGAAGTGTTCAAACGGTTCCACTTGTTTTCTTGCCAGGACCCACGGCCCCGACTGGTATTGATGTCAAAGCAAACCCGACCTGACACCGACCTCGGCAAATATCGACCAGCAGTGCTTTGGCGGTGAAAATGCTTCTCTTCTGGTGGTGCATGACACGACTGTAGAGACTCGAAACCCATTTGCCATCGATTTGTGCATTCTCCCAGTATTGCTTTTTCCCACGTGAAGGAATAAAAACCTCCTTTGGAACTGACATTTTACGACGTTTTTCCTAGCGTAGCGTTGGAACCATCGAAATGCAAAGGTTATTCGCATTACAGAATGCATTTGGATAGTTTGTCCTCGAATAGAGCAGAAACAATTTTATAGATTCATTTCCACGTGTACCAAAAGTTTGTTGATGCAGTAGCACACTAAAGATTAATTTAACGCTAACAAATATAAATATCGAAGAATTTTCATTCTAATTTAAAAGACAAAACAAGTTTCAAAATCGGTAAATTCTAAGTCAAAAGACAAACATGCAAATTAATTGGACACAATAGAGAGCAGGTAGCTCCTTATATCTGACTCTGATCATAATCTACCATAACAGTTTGGTATTGTTTCCGTTGATCCTCTTGAACCGTTTTAAACCTCTTAAAGTCACAGTGGCTACGAAACAACAGAACTGATGCCCTCACGACCGGTCAACCTAAATAGAACGACAACGGAAAAATAAAACCCATAACGAAAAATAAAAACCAAACCATTGGTAACCCAGTTATCGGGAGAAGCAAAACACAATCACCGGATCGAAAACCCATCCTGGGCATAAAAATGGGAACAGGATCCGCCGCCAAGAATCCCGAGAATACCCGATGAAGTGGGCTGGATGAGTGAACGGGGGAAAAAGGAACAACCGAGGGAAGCTATGCGGTATAATTTTATCCCATCAACCCAGAAACACATTCTCCGGTACCCATCAACAGATGATGTCACTACGGCGAGGATAAAACTGGTCTCGTTCCGGATGGCCGGATGAACGGAAAGGGTCGGTGAGAAACGGGAAAACAGGACACAAACCCACCCCCGCGCTCGAAGCATCCTTCCTTACAATCGAGAGCCCTCTCGAACGGTTCTCGACTCAACTGCAGATTGGTTTGCTCTACAAAACCAATAACCCAATTCCCGGCCCGCAGGAGGCAAACTTTTATTGCTCGCGCATCCGATCCGAGTCTTTCTCGTTGTCGTTGTTTTTCTCCTTTATGGGTTTTCCTCAAGAAGGATGACGAAATAATGCTTACTGACCTGCGAATGAGATAAGAAAACCAGGGGAAACCCGGAGCATTAATTACCAGTTAAAGCAAGGGAAGCTATTAATTGTGGAAAGCAGCCCACACCTTAGCAAAGCGAGGCAGGCGCGTGTGTTCCGGCGGTAAAAATTTCGACTAAGGAGCTACACTTAATTAACGACATTCATAGTGGGTATTATGCAAAATGAGATATAATTAAAAAATTCCTTTGATCAGTTTTGCAAACAATGAAAACGTTTATTATAATTGTACTGTGCAAGAGGTCCGATACTTAATGTTGAAAAATGTATTAAAATTAAAAACAATTCCTCGTCTCTTTAATGCTTCCCGCTTAAAAAAACAAAACTAAGCAAAACTGCACCGTAAAACGCTGGATGCTGGTAACTAAAAAGCTGCCAACAGGGCAAAAATCACCTCTTAAGTGATCAGCTTGCAGCGTTTAACAAGAGCCATCTCGTAGATGGCATACCTTCCGAAAACGGAACGGAACGACAAAGAGTCGGGTGACTCGCGCCAATCGGACTAATTGAGTGCGGCGAGCTAGCTGTTCGGTCCTTTATCTAACGCCCACCGCCTCCCCCTCTCCCTCGCTAGTGGAAAATTGTGACGGCAATAAAAATTATTTATTACCGACGCGCTCGCCCCAAGCCGTGTACCATTTTCCCTAACTCCACCCGACGAAGCCAGGGCGTTCGCTATTATTCCAGCATTCGAGGTTGCGTTTTCGAACGATCTGCGCGTGTTTTCGACCCCCCTTCCTCGTGCATCGCCCGCGGCACCCGGCACGAAGAGGAAGGAAGGCGTGCATTTGAGTGTATTTCTTTTTAACCTTTTGTTTCCTCATCTCTATGCTCAAAAGATTTCGTTTGACAGTTCCGCCCCGCGAGATTGCGATCAGGAATCCGCACGGCGCCCCGGATTGAGTGAGTCGCTGCCGCCCGACACCCGGGGGCCATTCGCGCGCCTCCCGAAAAAGTGAGTGAAGGAAAAAACGCCGTTGGACAAGCGCACCAAATGCCAGCATGCACGAGTTTCGGAAGGGTGGAAAAAAATGCCATAGTCAGCTTTAAAATTGTGTGTGGGACCGACTCGGGCGCAATCAGGCGCACAAGACACGAAACGAAGAAACCGCGACGGACACCACGAGCTGTCACTTGGGGCGTGATTGTGGAGAGGAGAAAAAAAATCCGATCCCATGGCTTCGATCCGGGTGGACCGATCGGTCCAGGAAGGAAGCAGAAACGCGACTGAACAGAAGGTTAAAATTATGCTTTGCCTCTGAGTCGCCGAAAAAGAAACTGTTGGATTGATGGTGGAGAAGCCACGTTTTCCTCAAAACACCAAAGAATCAAAAAAGGCCGGATAGACAACCCCTCGTTAAGATCAACTTTATCGAAACGAAACGGTTGACAAATTCGGTAAAAACGGTGAGCAATCAGTTCGATCCTTATCGGAACGATTTCCGGCTGATGATAGCGATCAATAACCATTATATGCTATTTTACGGTTAGTTTTATAGTTTTGGGTTTTAAATATGGCATATGTCTGCAATTTCAAATTATGTTGTTCATAAAATAATTATAAATAGTTACTATTATAATAATAATACTTAAAAGTATAAATCGTTTGGAGTTACACCGTTTTCGTGCCCACCTAAGCACCTACCTGTCACTGTTCTAAAACAACCACCAACCGAAAGTAAAAATTTGATGTTCAACTGAATTCATGAGACCGTACTTAATATATGCCAATCGTTACTAAACATTTGCTACCTTCAACCTAAGCGAAATCTGGTGAAAAACAAAATCCGGAGTGTGTAAAAGTGTGTGAAGTGCATATTTAGAGCTTTTACAGCAAGTTTGTTTTTGTAAAGTTACTTATAGGTTTTACAGCAGCCATGGTCGAAGAAGATTTTCACGTTCAAGAAACTCAAAGTAACGAAGATCGAGAGCGCATTGTGCGATTACTTATGTTTTAGATAAATTTCATCGATAACATTATGATGGTAACACAATTTCCTAGTTTACATACTAAACTCTACGCAAAAAAAAATCTCGCTACAAAATAGACCCTGTAATCATCCCTGCATTCATAAACGTAGAAGGTGGCAAATGTTTAGTAACAATTGGCATATGTTTAGATGTTCAGGTGGTTGTTTAGAGGATAGGCTCATAAACGGTGTAAATACATCCAAAAGTATTGTTGTCTGCCAGTTTCGGTGTAGGACATTTGTACAATAACAACAAAAAATACATGCTGGGAATAAAAACCATCCACTGTATCATTTTTTACTCACTAAACTCCAATCCATCTTAAGTTGCAACAAGCTGCGGAACATGTTGACGCAAAAAAAAACATGTTTCTTTGTGAAACAGGAATAAAACACCAACATACAAAATGTACAAAATGCGACTATGTCTCAACCACAAACAAATGCCAATACCGATGTTCGGTAAATCATTTGTCGTGTGTATCGAAATCAACTCGAATCAAATATTCCACCTCCGCTCGGGATAGGTAAACCTTCCCTTAGATTTATGCTCCAAACTCCTTCCCAGGAACGGTTCCGAAGACCATTCGTAGCAAGCACCCACGCACTCGAGATGGGGACAATATTGATAAAGCCGCGATTATGTGTCCACCCTTCGTTCACATGACATGTGAGCGTTCGGGCTCTCTTTGATTTACACATATTACAAAAGGGAACACTCTATATAGTTGCCGGCATTGCCTGCCTTCACAGGACCAACGCCTGTTCCGTGCCGATGTTTTCTAAAGTGCGCGTGCTGCATTTTGTCATAAATGCAAATTTAATTCCACTCCCATAATCCCCGTTGCGCATACGATTGGATCGCGTGGCGTCGTAACCAATGCAACACAGTGATTGCATCTTTGCGCGAATGCCGTTTTGCAGAATCGTCCACCGACGAGCGGGCCACCCTAGAGCGAGCCTTCCACGTGTCCTGGATAGAGGAGATCCAGCGTGCGTTGCAAGGATTTCCCCGAATACCGAGTCCCACATGCCGAGTGATGGAGTTGATAAACCCATTCCGTACGTGTCTACAGGATGTTTTCGACGACTCGCAACGTTGCCAGGCGAATTATTTGCTGCTTCACGCTGGAATTCGAATATAGTTGTAAGCAACGTTCGTAGAATAAACTGCGCGGATTCCAAAGACAATCGAGATACCTATCCCTGGGGAATGCAATGCCTCGCTGAAGTTCCGATTCACTCGCATTCCCTCCGAATCTGAAGCTCCCGGGCAGAAACGAACTTTCTTTGGCCTTTTACCTTCACCATGGAACAAACAATCACCTCCCAGGTCTCACGATGCTCAACCCGACATCAGGAAATGGGCTGCAACGGGGCCGGAGGTGAACGGTCAGAAGCGTCGGCGCCACATTACACATTAATGGCAAATACGTAGGAGCTTTCGGGGAGCGAAATTTGGCGCATGGTAGCCATACGGGTTCCGTGGGTCACTCCGGGAGCAACCTTTCCGCGGGAATCCACATGACGGTGGAAGACTGCCGGAAGGTATCCAAAAGAAAGAAAAAAAACCCTCACGAATCTCCGATTTGCGCACATACACACACACACATATCACTTTTTCGATGCATCGAATCGATCGAGCGATCTCCGACCGGCTTTCGACTGGCGATAGAAAATTTCTCCCAATATTGCCCGAGGCATTCTTTCCCTACTTTTCTCGAGTGTTCACTTCTTCGTCGTTGAAAGTGCCGCACCCTGGAGTTCCACGGGAACTACAATATCGGAAGCCCAAAAAGTGAAGATGTGAAGACGATAAGCATCAGCCACAGGCAGCGTTTGGTGAGGAGCTGATGGAAGTAGAAGTGTGGTGTGGTGCCTGATTGAATCCCTCATTCGGTTTCATTTCATTACTGCCATTTTGCAAACGAGCCTCTGATACCGGCGGACCCGGAACTATATCGGTGGGTATCAACCGACAAATGCTTTCATAATAAAAACGTCCTTTTCCAACATCGGAAGGCTGATTGTGCGTCGTTCGATACCCTTCAACCAAATCACGTCCGTCGTTCGAGTCAAATTAAATCACCATTAGTTCCGTGCCCGTGGCAGGTTAGGATGTGGAACTGGAGAAGTCGTTGGGCTCTTATCCGGGCGTTGTTCCACGGACGCATAAACCACAATCATCAATCCGATAAATCCATTTTATGACAAGCAATAGCAGGCGGTTTTTGTGACATTAGACATCGCCGAAAAAACAGGGGCCACCACATACAACCGCTTCGCTTCGATGGTGAAAGTGAAACCGCTCGGAAGTCGTGGCAATCTAGAGACTCCTTCTTCTGCGACCGGCCGAACTAACGCGCCTGGTCAAATGGTGATGTAACATGATATTTTTATTCTTACGCCCTTTCGTTTTCCCATTTCTTTTCTCTAAGTCCACTGAAGTCTCGGCCGTGGAGGGCCGTTTAAGGGTGCGAAGATAGCCAACCATCGCTTTACATCATTCAATTTTCTTATCTTGGCGAAACCAAGCGCTTTGTGCGGAACGGGCAGATAACTAACTTGCGAACCGCTATGGTCGAGAAACGTACATGAACGTTGCTTCTCTTCTACTGTTGACCCAGTTATCCACCTTCTTGAGCACTCCTGTGGAGCGCGGAGAACGAACTCCATAACCACAAACCCGGAGCAAATGCCTCGGACAGCTGGCTGGCAGGGTCGCCAATCTCACCGCCCAAGCTCCTGCTGGGAAATTTGACACTTCGGAAAAGCGTCGCCTTCGGTCGGCCCAGCTGCCATCCCGGAAACACCATCGCCATATTTCTCGCAAGCCTCGATGGTGATCGTACGAGTATGCCCCTCAGCAGCAAACACGCATTCAGTCCCTTGATTCATGGCAACAATCTCGTAAATAGATTTTTGACGCTTTATTATCGCTGATCCTCTTAGCCGAGGCTAACAAATGACCAGCCCGAGTGGTTAGAAGCAGTGTCCCCTTGCTTCTCTGCCAATCGAGACACCCTCAGCTGTTTGGGTGCCTCACACAAAGTTGTTCCGTCCATTAACCAAACGGTCGCAGCGGGTCAGCCCTCAGCAATTGGTCGGAGAGAATTTGTTGTGTCACGGCCGATGACCGGTGGCTGTGATTCTTCCGGTTTTCCTAGGCGGGAAACAAAATAGAAACCGAAAACTGGGACACAACAGAAGTGCCACAGATAACGGCAGGATATGACCGCCAGAGCGAACCCTACGAGCAGGATACGACGACCGTGTGGTTCTCGTTTTCGGGGCCGGACCACCCTTGGCGACGTTCGCAACCGCAGCCGTTGTTTGGCCTAAATTGACAAATGGATTCCAATGCGTCCATTTCTTTTTCTTGTTTTCTTCCTACTGGAGTTCGTCCTAATTGGGAGGATTCTTGATAGGGCAATACATTAAAGCCATCGAGATATATTTAAGATTGGTAAACATAGTAAACCATACAGTTCCTCAGAAGACTTATGTACTACCTTTAAGTACTTAAATATGGGTAGGTATGACGTTTGTTTTACACAATTCTCAGAACTGTTATTTCCCACCAACTCAATGAACAAGAAAGTCACATTTAGGAAACTGTTCAATGATTAATCGGATCCAGAAACGATGTTCCTGTTCTGTGTCGCCATGAGTTCTTGCCGTAAAATTTAAAGCACCTCCAATTTATCACCAGTACAAAGGCTATACGCTACACGCTTTGCCACTCCGACCACATACCTCTGACCTCAGACGTAACGCGTCACCATCCTTAGGTGAACTTCGCTTCCTTCCGCTCCGCGGGGTTGCAGCATCGAAGGTCCATAAAGTGCGTAATTAATCGCTGTGTTCCTTACTTTCCTCTACATTTTGTGATTCTTCCACGATGCATTCGAACGACCTTTTGGATCTCTACCACGTCGACCGTAAAGATGCTTTTCCTGCTTTGGCACAAAGCGCACAGCTAAGCCAAGGGCAGACGGGGGAAGCCACAACAAAAGGACTAGACAAAACCAGAGACCGTCCGTTCCGATCCGGTCGTCGAAGATCATGTGGATTATTTTAGGAGTCGTCTCCAAAAATCCATCCCCCGGAAGAAGGCGAACGATAAACAGAAAAACCGCACGCTGCCCCGAAAGGCGGGTGGAGAGCGGGAAAGAGGCATTGGATGTGCGCGGGGCGGTTACAAATGTTGTTGTAATTTATTTTAATAGTTTATGTTCGACATTAATAATTGTTTCCATACACATTTTTCGGGCGAGCAAGACCAAGACCTCGTAGGAAAGCAAGCAAAAACCCCCAAGTAATGACTACCATACAGTGGCTTAGCTCGGCAATGTGGCGTTCTGTACGCTACCAAACCCGGCGAACCTGGAGAACCCGGCGTATCCGAGGTACCCGACGGGACGGGACTGGATTCTATCGGGAGAAAACAACATTACCGTACTTAATCCCTACCGAAACCGACCTTTCTCCAACCTCCGGCGAGAACCTTTCGAAGTCGCAGTCGGTCTCCGGATATCTTGTAGGATTTTTCGGGATGGACTAGAAAGGGGATGACTTAAACTAGTCCCGACTCGACTGCGAGTGCTCGGCATCTCGGAACGATGCAGCAACCGGAGACGGTTGAAGGATGAAATCTGAGCGAAGGATGCTCGGGGAAAATATTAAAAAGATTTATCACGATCAACAAGCACAACGTTGGAGAGGAGGCCTTTGCAACGAACCGTAGGCAGATTTAGACGGTTCTCACTCTACCTTTCCACTCTGGGGTAAAGTAACAAAGAAACTCAACGCAACCGGCCGGTCCGGACGAACACAACATCTGATACGATCCGGTCCCGTGCCGGATTAAAGGCCGTCTCAGGACTTGCAAACAGAACCTCACCGAGGGAAAACCGCTTTATCGATCGAGAACGGAGAGTTCATCGACGTCATGCACCGACGATTTTTGCGAACACAAGGTAGTGATGTTCTTTTTGTTGCCACCAGAGATATGATCGTAAACGTTCGGTCTGTACTTAATCCATGATACTTGGTAGAGGTAAAGCAGCAAAGCATACTATGTCTTACGCAGCTAATTCCGCACGCCTACAAGTGCATCAGCCGCCTCTTCAAAGGAGGCTATAAAATAGAGACAACGAACTTTCGCTGTTGTAAAAACGAAACCGTGATAGTATCGCCCATTTCTTTCAAACTGAAGCAATTCCTGAATTCATTGTACATAAACTTTGCATCGGCGTCCTGCTAGCCGCAAACATCGCAACTTCGGTAAAATTGAATCCAATCTAAAATGGCACGAATCGCATCACGGTCACGGCGGTTTTGCCGGCAAGCCTAGACATCGCGCCAGCCCGCGGAGAATATTAATTGTTGCATCGTTTCAGAAGACACAGTTCGGTCGAAGCCGCAAGAGGCGAAATACGAAGGAAGGATGAAGGTGCCGTATCGAAGCATGAATCTTTGGAAAGATAGCAATAAAAGAGTCGATAAAATCCGGCCTGCAGCACGGACCGAGCGCGTTCGATTGTGATAATCTTCCCGGTCGACACAATCACGCGGCATCGAGAGGTAGTGCATTGAAGTTCTAGACCACCGCAGAACGTTGTCTGTTTGCAGGAGCTCCGATCACGTTTCGATAAACGGGCGATTTATTAACGGATTTAAAATATCGTGACAGTTAAACACCAACTAGTCTCAACATAACCCTCAACATGGAAGTAATGAGAATCATTTGCCCATAAATTTTATATGCTTTTGAACATTAAACTTAAGTTTTATACGACGTTAAAATATGAAGTTGAACTAATAGAACAACTATAGAAAATGTTATGATTTTTATTAAATTATTCCACCTAAAGGAAAATTTCCATTGAAATCATAAATATTATGTAAAGGAATATGCCATTAGGGGAAAATCGCTGTTGTGGAAAAATCGTTGATGAAACACCTGCACGGACTTTTCTAGCTCTAGACAACCCATCAACAAAACCCCCACGCACACGTTTCGTATACACATATCCTTTCGATTAGAGGACACACAAACACACGCACACGGTGGATTCAATTTAATGCTAATTTTATTCACCAGAAACACCTTGCACAATATTTCACACATCAAAATCAGAGCAGAGCCCGACCTGACGAGCTGGAGTTTCCAGTTTTTCCAACGATGCTCCGCCGGGAAAACAAAACAACCCGACAGACGAATCACAATATACACTCACCTACGGGAATTGGATCGCCAAAGCGAAACGGATCGACTAACTGTCATGGTGATGTGCGTTGACTACATTTCCGGAAAAAGTTGCCATAACACACTGTACGTGTGTGTGTGTGTTTGTGAGTGTAGATTTGCGAGCACAAAAGAGGAAGCATAATCAAATCACCCCTTTTTCCGGTAAATCTCTTCCGCGCTCGTGGCTTCACGATGACGAGTCCTTTCTCCCTTCCCCGGGGGAGAACAGAATCCACATCAAAGCACCCGGGCGCAGTGACTCCTTTCCCTAGCGCAGGTTGTTTTCCACGGGCGCGGAGGAAATGATAACCGAAACCTCGGTCGATATGTCTGCGTTTATTATTTTTCTCCACCGGTATAGAAAGGGGTGGATGAGAAACGGTGAACGGAGGAACAAAAAACTCCACCGAACGCGAGACAAACTAAAGGATGCTGAATTTTCCGACCCACGACGCATTCACCGGGGCTCGGAAAACAAAAACACCACCGAACCGAGCAACGGGCCACGGAACAAACAAACCAGAAAAACGCGAACACTTTTGGAAAAACATTCCGGGGGGAGGTTTCCCGCTTTCCCGGCACGCCGCCGGTTGCATCAAACCCCGGGGTTTGCATTTGCCGAGGGAAATGTAAACGCAATTACTCAATCTCGTAAAATGCTAACACTTTTCACGTACATTCCTTTTTTTTACTTTGTTTGTTGGTTTAGTTTTCTTCAACTCTTCTCATTTCGACACGAGGGGAGGGACGACGACACACGGATGCTGCGAAGCAGGTTTCCCCGGGTATCGTACCAGCCGGAACCAGTGGCGTCCGGTTCGGTGGAAAACTGGCAAATACAGTTGATGAGGGTTGCCCTTCCCATTTGTCAAAGTTGTTGTTAGCAAAGTCAAAGTTGCAGCCCGGGAAAACGATAAGCGTGGATGGAAAGTGGAGTCGGAAAACTGTTTTGCGTTCCCGTTAAAAACGAGTATGCAATGCATTGCAACACATCCTTTTCGGTGCTGCACAGAATCAACACTGGCACCACCATTATCATCATCATCATCGTCATCATTATGATCATCATCCCATTCTATCGAGACGCTTTTCATATCTTCTCACAGCCAAACGTCACATCTTACCCTCGTGGGAAAAACAACGTACGCTTCAGCAAAATGCCACTGCAGACGTAATCGTTATATGTGTCTGTGTTTGCGAAATGTCTGTGATTTTTCCCGTCGGTGGAACGTAGGTGCTTTGCTTCGGTTTTCCGATCCCGGAAAGTGCCGTATGGATTTAAGCAGTTTAAATATGAGCACCAAAGCAACAGGACCGACCGTTGAAAGGGGTTTCTTACAGTCAACAATATTGCCTGCCGGCACGATAAAACAGCAAACATTAAATACTGTATCCTATTAGCTCGCCACATATTGCTCAACATCATCATTTTTCGTCAACACACACACGAAGGCAATAAAAAAAGAAATCAGATTTTGTCTGCCAAGTTTTTTCCGAATTGGCTTGGAGTCCTTGGTACGATAAGCGTTGCATGCTTCTAGGATGTTAGAAGAGACATAAAAGAACTTTGTTTACTACAAAATATGAGTTTGAATTTTAAACGAGTTTCCAAGAAACACCATATTACATTCGAGACATTCTAAACTTATATCCGTTATGAAATATTTCTAACCGGTTGTAATTTGATTTTCTTACAGCATGTAGGAAAGTAAACGCACAGTTTCAAAAACGAAGCAAAAAAGGATAAAGTTTCGGGCCAACCCTTCGTTCGATCGTGTTAGAGAAAACCCAATCTTCTTGCCCGCTAAATGTAAGGAAAAACTGTTTGAGAACGCGTTCGCTAACCGTATCGTGCGGCGTTCATTTTCTCAAGATTCAGTTCCGGAAGCTTTTGCTTTTCTCTCCGGGAAACCCCAACCACACCCACCCGGATGCCAGTGACGTTCCGCTTTATGCCATTGCCCTGTCAACGGAAAGCAAACAGACCGGATGACGACGGAGCACCCGCAAATTTCGCTCCATTCAAACGCTCGGGTGCGTTTATCGAACGTAAAACACGCCGTTGCTCCTCCGCAGACCACCCTGAAGGAGTTGGTGTTCTTCTTTCTTTGGACAACCCGCCATGTGTTACACGAACGACACAACAAGGCAAGGACCAAACCTCGCGAGCGTTACGATGAAAAGTTTTGAGTTCAATGCTTCAAACCCATTTCGAACGAAAGCAACGCCCCGAGGGTTCCCAAGGAGGTTTCGTTTGCTCGCCACCCACCGTTTGGATTCCGCGTAATGATTGTATGTGAAAAGTGGTGAAAATTGTAATTTCACTCACAACAAACCAACGAGCGTCTCGCTGCGGATGATTGTCGTACGTATCTTGGAGTTTTCTTGTTCATTCAAAAAAGAGAAATAAAATGAAAAAGCATACCTTCCTTCGAGTGAAGGAAAATCCGGCAGCAGAACCTCAAACCATAATTCCGTTTTCCACCCCGCCCAGGAGGAAAACCCTCGACGGGCGCGTCTGCTAAGCTGTCGATAAGAAGCAATTTTCTCTACCATAAACGACGAATGGGAAAATGGGGTAAATAAAGTGAAACGCTGGCAGAGCGTTGCCCACAACAATTGCGCTGGTCGGGAAAAATGTCAAGCCGGAAATCAACCGTACGTACTGTACGTACGCCTCTGGTCTGGAACGCGTCGGTTGGAACCACAACCCACACTACTCCTCTTTCAACTTGAGCACATCCTTGGCCGTGGTCGAAAAGAACGGATAAAGCCGGCAACAACAAGGCAAACCGTCCGACCGACCAAATGGCTCCACCGGCTTTCCATTGTGTCCGCAGAGACGGCGTAGGGATAAGTTTAAACTAGCCCGGAGTAAATAAGCCTTCCCGGGCTGAAGAGAAAGAGAGTGTACCTCGAGGACATCCTTGGGTCCAGTTTGAGTGTTGGGAAAATAATTTATTTCACTCACTCAACCCCCCGCCGAAACGCATGGACTCCAGTAAACCTTGAAGTGTAGGTATGTGTGTGTGTGTGTATCTTGACACGTACAACAGTTGCTGCTGTCGAGCCTGCCGCAAACGTAGCTGGAAAACTGAATTTACTGCCTCGAGTGTTGCAAACGAGAACTCTTCTCAGGTCGCGTCGCGTAGAACCAAACGGGCTGGCTAAACAGCGGAAAACCCGTAGCATGAAAAGTCGTACCACAACACAGTGCTACCATTTCGGCGGCGCGAGGAAAAACTACAGCACACAACCGCTGCGGAAAAGTTGGGTCGTGTAATGGGCGAGTAAAAAGTGGAAGAGCAAGAAAAAAGTCTGTATACGACTAAAGAAAGCGGAATTCCATCTGACAGACACGGAGACCGGCCGGGTGTCACGCTGGTGCGCCCGTTCGACCGCCGGAAGTGCCCAGTGCCGCTGGCGGAAATGGCAAACGGTAGCACCGAATGAGAGGGCGCGCGCGAATTCCCCACCGGAATCGAATAGTTTCCGCCCGGTTCGTTTAATTTTCGCTCGCTTCGCGTGCTATTTTTGCTCGCCTTTTTGACTTTTATTTGAGTAGTGGCGTCGCTCCAAGCCCCAAACCCGCTTCGCAAAACCTGAGTCCCTAAGGATCCTTTAGCACCGTGAAGGATTTTCCCACCGCGTCCTACCTTTGATCCTGCTGCTGGATTCAGCTCTAGAAATTACCCTCAAAAGACAAACTGAAGGAATGCGTTCAACGGTGGCCAAACACAGAAGGAGAAATGGGGGATTGGGTGGAGAAAGTGTGCAAATTATTCTTGATCTTTATTTCCCTACGCCCCGGGGAAAAGGTGGAAAATGGCTTCGATGGCAAATGAAAAAAGGATAGGAATGGGAAGAAGAAAGCGGCGTCGTCTCGCAGCGAACCGGAAGATTCATTCAGCTGCGAAAACGGTATGGTAATTTGATATGATGCAGCGCGCGCGCGGGGAAAAACGTTCCCAGCGCGCGGTTAGATGGGCAAATTAATTCCTTTACATTCACACCCTTTTGCGCGAAAAATCTTTCAAATGCTTGAACAGGTAAGAAGGCATTGGTGAAATTAGCGAAAAACTCTAAAAGTCAATCAACCTAATGAAAAGTGACTGATTTGCTTTTCCCGATAGAATAAAGGCAGCACAAGTTTGTATTAAACTATATCAACTCGGTTTGTGTTTAAAATACTTAACAGACGCTTTCCACCACTTTGAGAAGTTAAGTTGAAGAAATCACCTGAAAAGAAAAATAAAAAAGTAAAAACATGTTAGAGAAAACGATAAACAGCAGCAAAGGAATAGCAACAACAAGCAGACCATAAACGTTTTAAAAGATACAACAATTTGAGGAAAACCGTTCCGACTGTCATCATGTCTCGTGACATAATGCTTCGAAGGATCATAAAACACAACCCACATGATCCTTCACCATCAAACGGTTGGTCAACCAACAGCCATCAAATACTTTGGCAACACAAATACTGTCGTTTGTTTGCCTCTCGATCAGCTTCTCTGTGCCATTCGCCATTCGACAAACCAAACGGACCTCAAACAATTCCTGTTTTGAATAACTATCATTAACCTTAAAATATATAACCTCAAACAATATCCGGCAAGAACGAAAGGACGATATTTGGCCCCTTTTGGGTTTTCGGTCACCGCAAGGAAGTTTTCCTCCGGTCGTTTGTACCATCCATTCACCCCCGCGTCTCTCTCTTTCAAAGGGAAGATAAATTCATCATCATCTTCATGTCAGTTTTCCCGGCGGCCTTGCGGATGGGAATGTTCCATGTGAGCGTACACCCACCCTTTTCCTTCCGGCTTCCATTCCCGGCCCATAGAGACGAGCAATTAGGCTAATAGATATTTAGATTTCCTTCGGTGGAATCCCAACAATTCTGTGCTTTTCTATTTTCCCTCCCACATGCCGCCTTCGGCAGGTGGGTTGAGAGGAAAACTTCCTTCGACAATGATTGTTCCGGTGTATTGACAGCTTTGATAGCATTTGCGTTTGCGGTCGACTGCAGCTCCGGTGGCAGGTTTGCCCCTCGCAGCCATTAGCAACACACAAAATGACATGTGGACACACACACGTACACCTTCGAACCACGTTGGAAAATAGAGAAAATTCATCCATTGATGTGTGCACGTTGGATGGCACGGTTGATCAGAACCGCCGGATCGCACGTTTCCGGCATTCGTCCTCCACTTTCTACGTGCTGCGGAAAGCGGTATTCTGTCACCGGAAAATTCATTGGTTTACATCCTTCCCTTTCAGGGAAAATGTTTCATTCAAATGTTCACCGATCGGAAATCGGAAGGGTTTAGAAACTATAAATCATGTTTCTCCAGCAGAGGAAAATGGAGAGACTGACTGGCTAATTATTATTGAATTGCATTTTCCGACAAACCACAACCATCAATTCTGCCCACACAAGGAACGGGCGCTCACACTGTTGTAAAAGAAAACAACAACGTAGTTCCCGAGAGGAAACACGCTCCGGTTGCAGCAACGGAAGCGAATATCCGCCCGGTTGCGCAATCTGCATAATTCACCGGGTGGAAAACGGGGGGAGAAAACACCTAATCCGACGCCGTACGCCAACTCCCCGGCGGGAAAACACCTTCAAAGGCGCGCAAATGGAACGAAGTTTGTGTTAATTTGTGTAGAGATAAGCACAAAACGCAACAACAAACAGATCGGGCGAGATGTTCTGCCCGCTTTCATCTCGTCGCACACAAACACAAGAGCGTTGCACCGACGAGTGCATTCTATATTTAATTAGTAATCATACACGAATAATCTAACCGCTTCCTTCGTCACTTGGGGACTCGGGGAAATCCGTTTAAACCCTGGGTGGCATTGAAACGTATCATTTCCCATGAATCTTGCGACGTAAACGTGCTTCTCGGAAATTGCATTAAACGCAAGCGATACCCAAGCGATGCAAATAAATAAATTAAAGCACAACAGGCACAAAAATCACAACTAGCATCCTTCCAGCATCTGCAATAACTCGAAATCAAGGGACGTTTTGTTTTTTACGAGTGTTGGTCCGCTAAAGACCGAAATCAACACTTCCCTCAAACTGTCACCGAAACTTTGTCCGGACACATTGTCCGCAAATAATTTGGCTATTAATGGTTTAGAATCTGACTTTAAATTTGCAAAGCACTTCGCCACCGCGAAACTCATCCGAGCGGAAAATTTCCAACAAACCAGCACGCTTCCTTCCGCCACAACATCGAAGAAAACCCATTATAGCCAAGTGAATATTTGATAAGCTCTCACCTTTCCCACCAAAAAGAACGAACCGGACTTGGATGAGCTCGAGGGCAAAAGTCTAAGTAAAGGATTCCAACAACGGGGTTCAGGAAGTGGTAAAAAAAGAACTATCTCTTCTTCCAGCCACCACCCGGTAAAGCGACAAAATGGAGTGTTCAAGTGTGAGCTCATGAAAACGGACCACCTTCTCGGACAAAGGGCATTCGAAAGCAGTAAAACCTCGCACCGAAGTAAAACTTTCGAGTGAACTTTTTAAACTATGACCGTATGGCCGAGCGGCAAAACGTGGCCGATCATCTCCAAATCTGGCTGCCAGGACGGAGGGGTGGGTGAAGAATTTTCTTCCGGTTCTGTTACTCGAGGAAAGTTTGTACAAAACGGGTGGACTCCGTACGGTTTGTAACGAAGCGTAGGAATTCTGGAGATGAGGTCTTGCTGATACCTACCTAGCAGATATTTTGGGGCGGAAAATGTTGAAAAATTATGAACCACCATTAGGGTAAGTATAGTGGTGCTAGTACCGATAGTGGAGGTAGTGGAATAAAATCCTGGCTCTACGAAAAAATTAATACAATAGCGTCATTTGTCCTTTTATGAAATGTTCTTTGCTCTTTAACGAAGTGTTCAAAAGATAAACCTTGCTACTCCGTAATATATTAAGGCTCCGAAACTCATATTTTCCAAACAGCTTGTACCAACATGCAGGATTCCTTACGAAATTATCAGGAGTGCCATGATTTCCTTAAGGCTATAAATCTCTGCAAAAAGCATTGGTCTATGTGACGGAATGCGTTGGTCTATGGCTAAGACAATGCATTGGTCTATGAGTAATTTAGCCATTCAGTTGGAAATATGCTTCAAAAATAAATCACAGTGAAAATATATCCAATATTTTCCAAGTTTTCAAAGTACTACCACCACTATAGGAACATGATATCACCACTATAGGAACCATACCACCATTAAAGGAACAACCGGCTTTTTTGTGTATTTTTCATGATAATCGGTGAAAATAGATTTTTTTACAGTTTTTTTTATCAAGAATAATGGTGTTTCGATCATAATTGGAATAAATATGTAACATTTTCTTCTATAGATACTTATCAATTGCATCATATTGTTAGTAAACTGACTAAGTGCGCTACTAATGCTACAGTTACCCTACGTTTATTATAAGTTTTAAATAAAATTTCTATATGTTCTATGAATAACAGAATAGACATCGCTCTATTCAAGCAGCAGTAGTAGTAAGAACCGAAGAGTTGAATTTTAAAACACAAAACTGCCAGATGATGTGATAGATGTCCATCGACTGCAACGAAGCTGTAAAATATTAAAATTTGCCGCTAAAAAGCAAATATTTGTAACAGCAAACATTATAAGGAAAAAAACGTTAACCGAACCAGCTAGTAATCAAAAGATGTTGCTGAATAAATAGAAACGTTGTATGACTGTATGATACTTCACTGTGCTACCACAAATACACAGCACAGTTAACTGTGTATGGTACCACAGTACGACACATCAAATAGTGTTACTTGACCCAACACAAGTTAAAACTTCAAATGATATCATTAAAGATAAAAGAAATATTAAATAATGTTTGTATCTTTTTCTTTTGAATAATTTGTTGAAATTATTGATACAAAAGTAAATGTACTCGATACTGTGCTTCCTTTCTAAAGCGTACAAACAAACACAACCAGCAAAGGCCGTCATTAAAGTTTATGCTCGCCGTTGTTTACCCGAAAATCAATCGATCAATACGCAATTAATATCAATTTTCTCAGCATTACCGCCGGCCTCCGGTCGGGCTCTAATGACATGCGTGTTATTTGCATTGTTCATCGCGAAAATTCGTCCCAACGGGGTTCCATGTCCGTGGCCTTCTTGGCCACGTTGGCGCAAAACCCGGTTTGTCCATGGCCAAACATGGAAAGTGGGTTGTCGATCCAGGCAGCCGACCCCTACAGCCAAGCAACGGAATTTAATGAAGTAGAGAAATCACATTAGCCAGGACAAAACGAGCCAGCCGTTCGGTCGGTCGGTCGTTCGTTCGTCCAGCGCCAGGCAACGGTCGGAAACTGTAGCGCCACCAAAAACCGGGAGCAACAACCGCGTGGCACAAATTATCCTGCCGCTAACGGAAAGCGAACTCCCGGAAGGAAGCACCCGTCGGCGACGGAAAGAGGGGGTGCCGCTATAACGCTTAATAAACAAACAATAATAGCACAATTTTATGGACACATCATCCACAGCGCGCCATCGAGGTGTCCTTTACGTTGCGGCGACGTCGGTTGTCCATGGCAGCGTGACGGGCGCGCCGGTTCATTATCGCACGCTTTTATGCTGCATTTTCCCGCACGCCGTGTGCCACGCGCCGCACCCCCGACGGGACGGGTTTTATGATGCTTGCAGAATACGCTCACACCTGGAAAAATGTGTTCATCGAGAAGGATTTGTGACGCGCACCGTGCGATTTCCCTACCTGTTTGCGTGTAAAAAAGGAAACCCCGACAGATATGGTTGTTCACAACGAGATGGGACCAACGGAAGAGGATGGGGGGGTAGGGGAAGATGATAATAGAATTTCAATACATATAATTATTTGCTAATTTGCATATTTATCCCGGATTATCAGCCCAGCATGGGAATGATTCCGTAGCACAAACGCAAAGGACGCGGCTTTCCAGAGCATCGAATCCGGCGACTCGAAATGGCAACTGTGTAACGGAACGTTTGGGGAATCCCACCCACCTCAAATCCGCCGAGTTTTCCACCACCAAAATGTTACCCGTTAATTGTCGACCGGTCTCTGTAAAACATGGCGAAACCACGGACGATTTGGATGTTCGGGTTTTTGCATTTGGGGAAAATATTCATTTTATTATTCAAATGCAAATACGGTCAACCGTTCACGTTCGTTCATGGTGCAGCATTGTTTCGCAAAGGATTAGGTGCTAAATGAAGCGCGGGCTACCATTTTATCGCGCTACACCAGACGAAGGGCGGGTTTGGAAACGTTATGCTTAGATTCACCCTTCGGTGGAAGTTTATTAAATTCAAATTTCATTTAATTTTCCTCCCCACAAGAAAGGACCTGAAGGGAGTGAAAACGCGAAAACCCTAAACTAAATGCAATGCGAAATTGTGTATTCATTTCAGATATCGGCAACCTCTGTGGTTTTCCTCCCCAGTGGGAGGTATAGCAGTTTTGGTGGGAAATGTCCTGCTCTTTTCCAATGCCATAACAAACATAAACGCACACACACGTACAGATAAATCGCTTGGTGGTATGGTGTGAAAATGTGCGATTGGGATCTAAATTTTAGGAAAATCCATTTGCAAAATGCAAAACTCCACATTTCAAGCGCGCAAACAAACTCGTTTTAATTTCGTTTGTGCTGATGTGTTCTACTTTTTGTTAAGGTTAGGAACCTTTCTGCTCTAATGAGTGCATTTGTGACGAGCTGCAGGAAATTCAAGTTAATGCAGAATTTATCCCCCTGGTGCACGTGCGTGTTTTGTGGAAACTTTCGGGAAATTTAAGCACCTTTTTTGGCTAGTAATTTTCATTTTCTTCCATTTCTCTGAAATGTTTGCAAATTGTGTACGCGCAGCCCGTTCTCTGTCCAGACTACGGTGACCTGCAGCAAACTGCATCCATGCACGGGGCCATCCATCTTCGGGATGCAGATTTGCAGGATGCTCAGAGGACGATGTTCCACCCACACCAAACAGAGGTCTGGCCGCCGTGCGGTTGTGTTGTGCGCCAGAATTGATTTATTGCCCCTCCGATAGCGTGACGCGCGATGCACGTCCGGAGTGCGGGCTAATAAACAGCAATTCACCGGATCTGAAAGGGAAACCTGCACTGCTACTACTCTGGCCGGTCGGGACGAGAGAAATGATCCGACCAATTCTGGGTCTCGGGGCCAAAAACGGCCCACGTAAATAATCACCACCGGCCGGCGGAAAGAAGGTGTCATCCGTGATGGAAGCAACTCATCATCATCATCGGCATCGTCCAAGTCCCCGTCGTCCTTTGGCAGCGATTTCATGACACTATGGTGCGAAAGTTGGAGTACACGTTCACGGGACGAACTCCAGGAATCTCGAAACACTACCAACCACAGTTGAGTTCCTTCCGTTCGTAGCTGGTAATACTGACCAAAGAGATCCGACGCTGATCCGTTGGATGTTGGGTAGTTCCGAATTAACCCTTATCTCAGATTATAGCCCCCGTTTGGCCTCCACCAATTCATCTAGGCTAGAATTAATCAATTAGTCCAACGGTGATGGCGGTGCAATCATTTGTCGCGTACTGTAATGTGGACGGTTTCGAGCGGACAGCGACCAGAAGCGACGCGACAGGAGAACTTGATGAATTGGTTTTTATTGCTTGCTTGGAAGCCTCGCATCCGTGTACGGCCATTGCGCCAGTTCGTTCCGGAGATCCGAAGAGCTAAGCCATCGCACCGAGTACGATATGTCAAACGTACAAGCCTCGGCTGTGACCTCCTGCACACAAGATTGCGAACGGTGCTCCTCGAGCCGAAACATGTGTTTTCCGTGCACACTTCGCCGTACTGAACGTACTTCGCCAAAATGGGCGCCTACCAAAGTTGCCGCCAACGAAACTCGACGACAATGTCGTGCGACGTTCGCCCATCTATGCGGTGGTCCGGAATCGGAACGACACATTCGTCCGCGTCGGTCGAACCAACGCCAACCCAACACACAAAAAACAGTGAAATACTTCTTTATGGCACAACCTGCTCCTGGTCCTGAAGGGTACGTGAGGGGGGAGATAAACAAAAAAGAAGTTTCTAGTGGGGAAAACATTCTACACGAAATTTCGACCCTTGTCTCAGGGATGGCGAATCAGTAGCGGCCGCGAATATGGTTCCGAAATATTCACGAAAATAAAGAATAATGAAAGATCATTGAGATAAATATTTCAACAGCTTGGAGTCTAAAAGCATCTCAAGTCCACGAATTTTAAGGCATTTAATCATACCTTCCACTTTAACAAATAAAATCTAGACCTCACCAAAAGAAATCCCAAATATTGCAATAGATACAGATTACATTTATAAAGCATCCTACTTTACGAAGACTTTCATTTACTTTTAAATAGCGAACATTCGGTTAGTTTATGATAAGTTTTTCCCATTTCTTCATCGAGAGTTTTTGAAGTTCGTATTAAATTTTTTCCTCAAAAACAACGTTCAAAACAGACGTAAGATTAGTTCAAACCAACAATAACTAACAATGTTAGCTACTAAAAAAATCATCCAATATGGAAAGACCGTGGAATTGAACTCATTTATATTGAAATCAATATCCGCAATTGTAAATTAAAAATTTTAGCGGAATTTGGAGCAAGTGTGCCATAGGGGCAAGTGAGCCAGCTGGCATTTTTTCAGTCAAAATGTAATTAAATGACCAAATGTAGTACACAGATAAGTTTACCCCCATCTTTTGATATATTGCACCGAATGTCATGCAGTATAGTCCACTTTTCACATTTTTGTCATATATTTTATGCTACGCATCAAAATGGAGTGTGATGTTATATTATTTCCACAAAACTAAATTAGCTTTCAAAACTCATTGCAACAAAAAATCCGGAAAGTATGTCTCACTTAGCAAAGTTGGGTAAAAGAGAAAGTGGTTCGAGTGTTCAGCCAAAAATATCAATAATTTTTCATAGAAAAATCTGAGTTTTAAAAAAATTTAACTTTTGGAGCAAAAGTGCCATCACTGCATGGGGCAAGAGTGCCACCTCTGTATCCGCTATAATTCATTGGCGTGAAGCTGCCAAAAACTTAAAAATTGTTGTTGAATTCACAGTGAGTGTGCGGATTTCGCGATACAAAAAGCGAAAAAAGCGATACACGATTTTCAACCATTTTTATAACAATTATGGAACAGTTATTTTTGCGTTTATATTTCTGAAACTCAACAGCAAGTGAAAAAATACGTGTGAAAATAAAGCAGGCAGAACGAAGCGCTTAAGGCAGACTTGCCCACAAATTCCGCTACTACTAATACTACTACTGATGTGGATAGCAAAAACCACAGCTAGTGTTTGCTAAATCTATGTTCAAAAATTTGTGAGGATAAATCCTTTTCAATCAAACGAACCAAATCTTTGTACGAAACTCACTTAGATTACGTCTGCTTCAGGTTTTTGAATATGCTACGCGCCGTAACCTACCTGTGAAAAGTTCGCCAACCCTTCCTTACGCTGTTCAACGTACGGCATAAAAGCACGTGGAAAAAGCAACGCACAAAATGTGACCAACTTGGTAGGACCCCAAAAAGTGCTGCACGCTTCCGAGGAGGCAGCATTTTTTTGGAAGGCACATATTTAACCTGTCCGGCACGACGAGCAGCCGGGCACGATAGTATACCCTTTTCCCCCAGTTTTCCCAACTTTTTACTAAGGGCCACTCCTTGTCCCTCCATAAATCGCGTTCGCTTCTGCGCGCAAACCCAAAAGGACCGTCCGAAATCGCGCGCGATCGAGTCCATCGTGGGTTTCCTCGTTCGGTCGATTGTAATATCGCGCAGTGGATGACCGAAAAAACAACGCCAGGCAATCCCAGATATTCCCCCAGTGGATAGCGTCGAAGGACGTTTCGGGCCGGACAACTTTTACAACGCCTTTTTCACGTGTGACATGTACGTAAACAAAACATGCTCCGATGAAAACACGCTCCAACGTGGGGTGGAGTAGGGCACGAAGGGGGAGGGGAGAAGGAAGCGGTCCGACCACGCTTCACACCCAGGACATCGTCGATGATTATCGGCGAAAGCCGTGCGCAACCCTGAATGAGGTTACCCCTCGTGACGTTAAACGTGTCGTAAGGATTCGCGGGTGGGATTCATTTACCGGCACGATTCCTGTTTTTGTCCCCTTCGTGGTGTTCGCTCGGTTTTGGGCATAGCATATGCGGGATTGTGGGTGATGTTGTCCACGGACCTGTCCCTCCGGTGTTGAAGGACTCAACTCCAACACGCTGGCGCCAACCATATGGAATTTACATGCACACCTCACCATCTAAACGCTCAAAGAAAGGACACTATAGAGAAAAACCGACTCCCAACAACCGCCCTCCCCTTTCGCACCAATTGCTGGCGATGTAAAATTATTCAAATTGAATTGTTTTCTCCTTCTCTCTCTCGCCTCGAACCCAACCGGAACACCGGCCGGCGAAAGGACGACGACGCGACGAAACAAAAGCGAATGGCATTTTAACCGAGCGAAAGAACAACCAATTCAGTTATGCTAATCGATGCGCGCACGATGTCCGTCGGACCCCATGCTGCTACATGCATGCTGTCAGCGCCGCGGACAGACAATTGCCCGGAGACGAATCAAGTGAGTCGCCGTTTTGTAGACCAACTCGTCAAATGTAGCAGAAAGCAGTTTGCTTAAACTAGCGATAACGAAGCCGAAGAGGAATATTTCAAACGATTTCATTTAGAAATAGCATATGTAGAACAATAACAAAATTTTTTGATTAAGAGTGGAAGGGATTTGTTTGATATTCATAAATTTAAATAATAGTCAAGGTTACATTTGATGATTTGATACGTTTTTAGAACAACTATAAAATCTCTGGCAGACAACAAGAACCTGAGATGATTTTAAAAACGTAATTTTATGACTTTCGAAATGCAAATTGAAACTACAAACAAACAACAATTGAAGTAAATCGTGTACAGGAGCACCACATTTTCCATTCTCCGCACATTCTGCCGTCAACATAAATTCCAACAAAAGCTTCCGTCAGTTGCGGGAAGCGATGGGGAAAACAAATCCGCCAACATAAAACCGCACCCGCGTTCCGCTCGTCCCGGGGGCTGGCCAACATGTCAATCGTTTACGTGTCACTTTTACATAATCAGCTACGCATGGACATGGGAAAACGGGGTTGGTTGGCTACGGGAACATATACACCGACGGTGATGAGCACCCTGTCCACCGAAACGGGACGTGTCGACGTTTGCGAAGCCGATAAAAAGCTAATCAAATCGAAATCTAACACCCTTTCTGCCAGATGCGGTGGCATCGAATCGATTAACCTAGGTGGAGAATATCCCACGCCCAACCGTTTAGGGATTATGCGTCGCGTTTTGGCAGGGAAAAGAAATTATCGAACAACGTTTTCGATAGCAACTACCATTAGGATTAGATGGTAGGTGGATCTATCCATACCAATTTTTACGTGATTTTTTGTTTACTCAAGACTTTCAGCCAAGTTCTTATGTGTCTCTGGGAATGATGGTAATCGAATTTGACCAGACACAAACACACAGCTCAAAAGGATACAGGGACAGCTATCGACGAAAACGAGGACAAACGTGAAGCACCTTCCCGATAGTTGACACGGTTATCCTCGCGTCCATAGTCCGAGGTGAAGCCAAGAAAATCTCCATTTGATGAAGTAAGCATAACCGAACCGTCACCGTCAACCACTTTCGAGGCGCTGAAGAGGTCTCTCGGTGGCTTGTCTCGGTTAATGCTGCCGGACATCGTACCGGGCTCGAGTGGCTGCCCGGGACACTCATGGTTTCAATTTTCCATGCACTCCAAACACAGAGTTATAGAAGACGAATGGCACTCCACACACGGATGGTTTATCGCCTGAAGTGCTCCGGTTGGTTGTCACTTCAAACGGTAATAACGTTATTAGGTGTCCACTGCTATTCGCAAGGTGTAAATCATACCTCGAAACCGAGATTCGATTGTGCAATCTGTGTGTACTTTTATCTCTTGCAAAGTTTTATGTTTTATCATCGCCGCCTTATCGATAAATCACTGCCTCGGCTAAGCCACTCGGTGAAGATAACACAAAACGGCACCGGAGTATTTGGTATGCGGAGCAAAAGGGTTAACCACACTCCATCCGATGATGACATTGATTTTTTGGACATTTGTATGTTTTTACAACGGCTTTCCTAAGCGGTCCTAAAGTCATAAACCCGAACACCGGGAAGGTCAATCCCGACCCAGGGGCACTAAATAAATATGTTACGGAGCAGGAATTATCATAAGAAAACATATGGGACATGATTATTTTCATTCCTAGCCACTCTCCTAGTGTGGTGGAGACGACGACCACCCGCCGTCACTGTCATCTTTCTCATTTTGGACCATTTTCCTCCCTGGCTGCGCATAAATTAGCACCACGAACCTCCTCATGCCGAATCGGGGACCGAGCGTACGAAAAAGGGTATCAATGAAACACCACTTGACCAACATCGATCATCTGATTTGCATGCGAAATAAGACATCTGTGCGATGGTTCGATGGATGTTGTCGTTTATGGACGTACGAGAGGACACGGCCACGACATAGTCATGATACCAGAGTGCCACACACGACTTTGTATTGTTTATTTATGTGTCAGAAGCAGAAAGATGTTTGTGTAGGGTAATAAAAATATCCGTCGAATGTAGTAACATGCTCCGTTTATGGCCCGTGCTATTAATACCCCAATGCAACTTCTTGAACCACACAAAGAAGGACCACTTCCAGAAGGTTAGATTTTGGCAATCAGAAGAATCGTCAGGCCAGTATCATGCCTCCCGTCTACCTTTTGAACTCCTGTTCTGCGTAATTTATGTAGGAAATAAAAACAACTCATTACCGAGTGATTTAAACTGGCGTCCAATTTAAAACATAGATTGATAGCTTCAAATCATCTCGCGAACACCTCAAAACCTTACCGGAACCATCTCCAACACCGCGGCGGGGGGAATGGGGTCGGTGGTGTCTTATCAGACACGAACACGATGTTGTCTTAGCGCTGCGGACTGCATGCCTTGATAACTCCCCGCCGATCCCAGCTGCCTAAATACCGACGGTGAACCGCGGTGAGGTTTGCTATGGTTTTCTAATCACACCGCGAATGGTGTAAGTGTTGCCCGACACCCGAAATCAATGGGAGAGGGTCTACTCCACCGGATTTTGGGTTAAGTAATTCGCAGCCGAGGCTCCCGTCACCGCATTACCGCGACCCTAGGTGTCACAGTCTCATTCCCAGAATTTAACTGAATGAAAACGCTACTATCAGCTCAGAGGGAACGAGCTGATGTCTGGCGGGTCGTTAGGTTGCAGATTTTCAATCGTCTTAACATCGCGAACACATTCGCCAATGGTGGCTTTGCTGTCCATTGAGACAAAACTGCCGAGGTTTGTGTGCTGCTTTTGATTGTCTTTTCAAGAAAGGAAGCGCAGTCTCACCAATTCGACATCCAATTTTTTGATCCGATCGATTTAATGGAGCAAGGATCCGGTTTTTCTTTTTTTGTGGGACATTGTGGCGAAGTGACGTGCGGGAGTATGATAATTGCGGTTGAAACTTTGCTCGATCGAACAACCTGTTTCGGAAGATTTAGCATTTGTTGTAGGCGATTTTAATGAAGAACCACCCGTCGACCGAGAGAGGTCTTAAACATTGGAGTTAATTTTTTGTTATTTAATCAATTAGCCGAAACAAAACGCTTGAATTCACTGGCCGACGGACATCGACAAACTGCTGGACAAGAAACGGTCAGAGTTGAGCGGCGAAAAAAACAGCAACATCGTTAGAAGGCGATAAGAAATCTGCCATAGCGGATCTTCCGTCATCGCCGGTATCGCTGAGTCATACAGTCACTAGCAAAATTGAGCATACAACCGAACGAGCGCTGGTTTTTCTTCCATAACTCGCACAAATATCGGCCTAATTAAATTTTTTAAACGTAGTTTAATAGCAAATTGATCGGACAAAAGATATATGTATTTTGTTTTCAGGTAACTTGTCTGTATTTTTTATAAAAAATAATAAGTGAAAAAAGTCATTTTACACCAACGCAAAATTGAGCATACACCTTTGTCTTTACTAAGCATAACTTGACTTCGGGAACTTTAGCATGTATCCAACAATGTTTATTTAGTAGTTTGGCCATCTAGGAACCTGGACAGTCTATAAATTGACCACTTTGGCAAGTTTTTTTGTACCCAAGTGTGACCTGCACGGCAATTGCAATTTGTACCAAGGATATCGATATGTTTTGTCACGTAAAGTTGTTGCGGGGTCTAGAACTAGCGGTCAAATGGTCACAATCTACAATAATGACCAAGGTGAACAAGTGAAAAATAAAGAGACACTTAAAAACCTTACCAACATAGGACGAGATTGATTTTTATAACAGTCAACGAACGAGGAATAGCTCGAAGACTGAGAATAAATGATTCAAAATCATTCCAAAACAGGTCTAGAAATCACTTGACACTCTTAAAAGGTACGTCAGTGCTTACATCAACTGGAGAACTACTCAAAAGAGCACTTTGCGAGGTCAAATTACTTCAAAATAGCCTATCTTCCAAAAAGCGAACATGATGAAGGAAGTGTGATTTGGTATAGGTGCATATTGTGACGTCACAAGAGTAATAAAATAACGTATTGTTCGTCGATCAGTCTTAAATTAATCTATTTGAGTCTTAAAACAGGCAAATGATGTGGTAGCAACTTGTTTCGATGCCAAAGATTCAATATTTGTCCATAACAGTTAAGCACACTGAAGGCAGCGTTGTACTATAATGTTCAATGGCAGGTGGTAGAGCTTAATCTATGTAGTTCAGCGAATTTATCATGGAAAAATTGGGTTATTTGAACAATCTGAAACATGACCAATAACCTATCCTTAAAAAAATCATCTTTCTTTGTCACTAATGCCTCTAGTAGGACAACGATACAAACCTCACTTGGAACGTCGTGTGGTACTTGGTGTCGTATAATGTGCCTAAGTCTGTCAAAACACTTCCATAGATCAATGGAACTCAATCGCATGGCCCATTTAGAGTGCTGATCAAAGTACCAACCGAAAAACAACGATTGACCAATGCCGAGGTGCAAAAGAGAACCGAAAATCGTGATGCAGGGTACATGAAATAGTATACCGTCGTTGGTGGCCAAAAATTGGTGGAATCATTGCAGAAATGGTTGC
>KE525350.1:1483423-1506786 GCA_000441895.2 Anopheles sinensis
GCCTTTTGACGGGCACTTTCGAATTGTTTCGCCTTTCGTCGTCCTCCCCGACTTGGTGTGTTCCATCGTGGAGTTACTTCTTCATCTCTTTCCCAAGTCTCTGGTGAAACTTTCTGCTGCAGTGTACCTTATTCCTTGATGCGATACCTCCGATATCGATGCCCACCAACCAACTCGACGGAGATCGCGTTGTTTGCGTGACTTCACGCAAGAATCTTCCACGTAGGGTTAATAAGTGCTCCACACGTTGTTGTCGTATGAAGACGCAGTTCAAGAATCCACGACAATCGGGGGGGCCGATGTGTATGGTCAGCCGGTCCTTTTACGTGCCGGGACGCTACTCCATATTGGATCGATGTGTATATCCATTTTGGGATTTTGGGAACGGTTGACCACACTCTTCCCAGGTCCAGATCGCGCTCGAACCCTCGAACCACCTCGAGGCCGGGACAATTCCTGCCATCTTCCCGGTCGGCCTAAAAACGCGAGCAGAGAATTGGGTACGCCACGGTGTCCCCTTTCACCAGGACCATTTACGGCCGCACCGAATAACGCGGTGTCCTTCGCTAGCCGGGCTTCTGTTTCGCGTCGCAAGCCACGCTTCCAGCAGGCTAGTTGGTTTGAGGCGAGGCTCCGGCTGCACCGTTGGGCGGCCAATTTAAAGCGATCCGGGCGTCGATAAGCCGTGCCCCGGCGGTGTAAGCGATATTTAGCCGATCTCGTGCATGATTATCACCTGCGAACGTCGCCGGCGTGCTCCGAACATGGCTAATTACTTCATTTTACTGCCATTTGTTACCGATCGCTGGGGCGGGTACTAGTGGTACCTTTTCCTGTTTCAGTACACACACGACCGCACACAGACACATGGCTGCAGCTTTGAGGTCGTGAACAGTACCGGTTCGTCGATCGACCACCCCTACACCCCAACACCTTCACCAACCCTCTTGGGAAGGTTGAAGTAATGGTTTTTCAAACGGGTTCATCGTCGTCGGCTTGGCGCGTGAAGGCAAACATAATGCTCGTGCAGACCTTCCCGCAACCACATCTTAGAGCATAATCTCCTGCCCGCATCCAAGCCCGAGATCCAATAATTGCCCCACTCGCTGGTCACCTCTCCGTGCTCCTTTGGAGAACTCCCAGTGCTCTGTGTGGGGATGTGTCCCATTGATTCATTGACGTGTCTTTGGGGCCATTTTTCATCGCCGGTACGTTTAAGGAGTTGATTTCATTTTTCTTACATTTTGCACAATACTTGGGCAGGCTCGCTGGTGAGCGACAGTTGAATAATCGGGTAATGGTATGGCAAAAAAAATGAAAGAAAAACCACAAATGAGGAAATATGATACGTTTCCCAAAAATGGTAGCACCAGTTGTCTCCAAAGCTAAAGTATGCCAAACAGTTTCTTCAGATCTCTCTGGCGGGGTCGTGCAAGGTCGGCTTATTATTAATGATTAGGAGGAGTTTGGAACGGAATTCGACTGGTGAAGAACGAATATAGCGTGTTGTTTTATTTCGACGAAACATCCTAAAAACTTGACTGACCCTTTACAGTTTGTTGCATAGTTTGTTTCAGTAAACAAACCTTTAATAGACGGTTCCTCAGCTCTTGTGTTGGCAGTCTCGTCGCCATTTGTGTCACAACTCCCTGCCCCGCGCAAGGGAAGGCGCGCAAGTGGTCGTGGACCAAACTGCTCCTCCCGTTTGATGTTGGATTTGTTTTCCAAAACGGCGACATAACGCGACACGCGAGTTTAACTTTCGCGTGTTCGACAACAGACCCCTCTCTCGGATGCCCCCTCGGATACCCTCGGCGGAGTCGTCGTCCGACTGCTTCCCTCCAAAAAGGCAAGTTGTTTGGCGTTGCAATTATTCACCCCGTATGCAACGGCAACGGACAGTTTGAAACAGCCGGTTTTTCGTCCGCGCGGCCTCCTTCGGGTGGGGGGTTATCGATCTATGCTGCTAATGCTGCTATGTATTATACGTCTCACAGCCTACTTATGCCACTCCGCCCCGACCCTAGCAGCCGATTCAAACCCCCTCTTCTCACTCGCACACCATGTCCATCAACGGCGTCAATCAACAAAACAACGGCGTTCCGATGCCATTCCATCAACACGCGGCCCAACTTCTTGCCTCTGCCCCCTCCTACCCCTTGGGTTGCTTACCTTGGCTGGCATAACATTTTGTAAACATTAGCGAAAACACCGTCGCCATGCATACGATTAGATGCCGGCGTGCCGCGCAGCTTCGGAACATCATCTCTCCGGTGCCGCTGTTGCTTGATGATGCTGTTGTTTCACGCCGCTGGCACTCCACGCAGATCGCTTGCCAGCACCGCACATCGAGTGTGCCCACCACGCTGCAACAACCCGTTAACTGGGCTTCGACCAACGATTGTTAATCAACAATTCGATCAACAATGGCTGTTGCGGAGCATCGGTTCACTGTATTATCACTTCACTTTAATGTATTCACCACCTTGCTTCGACCGCATCCGCAGCATCGATTTCATTGCGTTGGTAAGCAAACCACTATTCGCGTGCGCTCCGTGACGCTACATGTGTCGCGAAATTAATGAAATATTACGCACAGCACGATACGCGAGATAAAATAATAATAGAAACACTTTTTAATGGCACAAACACCTCACCACCAATCGAACAATCCTTCCCGACGCTCGACGTAGGTCCGCACTTCACGAGAGTCCAACAAAAACTGATCTGCTTGTTCTTTCTAGTGTTGGCAGAAGCTGGATTCGGAAGACTCGAAGATTCGATCCCTAGAGGGATTGTAAAGATTCAAATCCCATTTAACGGATTCTAGAGATTTGATTCGATTCCAAGGATTCGTAATTGAGGAGTTCTACCATTATGTTTATCTGACGCAGTGACAATGATTCAGACCAGGACCTGGTTTACATGTTAAGCGTAGTTTTGTTCAAATAAAGACTCGACATTGCGAATCGCGATTCATGATGAACAGAACTACTTACAGCGGTGAACCTCACATTGGAAATGTGTGAGATGTTTTTATTACGCAAAAAGCGAGTTATCAGTATTGATCTGATTAGAGTTTAGATTAGGATAACCGATTTCCAGACCTTAAAGGTAATGTAAAAATTTAAAGTTTTTGTAACACTTTTTAAAACAAAACGGCACAAATAACCAAGATTTCTATGGTGGCTTATCAAAGCACTAATTATCTTGAGACATTGCTGCCAACCGTAACACTGTCAAATATGTCATTCTTGTAGCGATGGAACATGATTACGGGAGCTAGTTCCTGGATTTTTGAACTAAAAGGAACGTTAGGCCTGGAACAGATTATGTACGTGTTTTGTTTTCCACAAGCACCTTTTTTCGGGAAAATTACCATCGAAAAGCATGAGTTTTAATTTTTGATCGGTTTTGTTATGCCCTTGCTCATACCACTTTTTTATTTACCTACATAATTGAAAGTTCTCTCCTAAAGATCATGGGTTCATAAGTCCCCATTTGAGGATCAGCTAGAACCCTGGTAGGTCCATCTCCGTGGTTTCATCACTATTTGCCCGCCATGCTTCTTTCTTTTCGATAAAGTGCGTTCGCTGAGACGTGTTGCGACTTCGGAGTTAGTCTGCAAATAAAGGTGTTTATCGTGCCAAAATTACCTCGAAACATGTCTCAAACCGATGCCAACAGTTTCACCTAACCATCAACTGCACCAATTTGTGAATTAGCTCGTGTTTTTGTGAGAAAACACCCCACAAATCGTTTGTTGAAACGTTGACGGAACGTGGTGAGGTTATGCTCGAGTGTGTGTACGTCGTGGTGCCGACGTACGAACCGGACGGACCAAAAAGAGCGGATGTTCCGTCAACGTGATCAACAGACGCCTCGGCATTAAATCACTGCTGGTGTCGCAGCTTAAAGTAAACATTGACTAAACATTTCGTTTGCCTATCGTTTTAGAGTCCCAAGATGACCACGGCAACCATTCGTACCCGTCGCTTCATGACCAACCGGCTGTTGGCCCGCAAGCAGATGATCTGCGACGTGCTGCACCCCGGTCTGGCCTCGGTCCCCAAGAAGGAGATCCGTGATAAGATTGCTGCGATGTACAAAACGACCCCCGACGTCGTGTTCGTGTTCGGTTTCCGCACCAACTTCGGTGGCGGCAAGTCGACCGGCTTCGCCCTGATCTACGACACCCTGGATTACGCCAAGAAGTTCGAACCCAAGCACCGTCTCGGTCGTCACGGACTGTACGAGAAGAAGAAGATGACTCGCAAGCAGCGCAAGGAACGCAAGAACCGTATGAAGAAGGTGCGCGGTACCAAGAAGGCCAAGGTGGGCCAGGCCGCCAAGAAGTAAGATCCCTTACTCCTGATGCGGTGCTACCGGTGGTCGTCGTCGGTCCGTGTTTTAAGTTTATATGTTTTCTCTTGTGCGGAAAGATGGAGAAACATTCCGCAAAAGGAATGAGAATATAAGCAACAAACTACCATTTAAGGAGAAACCATACCCGGACAGTGTCTTGTGTTTGTTTATGCAAGTGCAGTTTTTATTGTTGTGCAACTTTCGGTTTCTTTTTCACAATCTTCTTCCGCTTTTCATTGGCGCCGCCTGCTGAGGTGTTCGATTCGGTTTTCTTCTTCTCAACCAGCTCGTCCAGTTTGTTGGCGCTGATGAATTTCCGTTTCTTAAACTTTTTATCCGCTGCGGCCGTCTGGAACCGGGGGTCACTGGCAGCGGCCGCGTTCTGTTGTTCCAGGTCCGTTCCTCGCCGGCGACGTTCTTCGTTTTCCTTTTTCAGCCGCTCACGACGAGCCTGGTTACGTGCTTGTTTTTCCTCCTGCCACTTTGCTTCCATTTCGTCCGGGTCAAGGCCCTGCTGCATCCAACGCATTCGACGATAATTGCTCTGGCGTTCATCAAAGTCCTTGTTATCCAGGTTCATTTCAGCTTCCCTTCGGGCTACATTCACCTGCATGAAAATGCGTTGAACAAGTTTATCTGAAAAATGGAAAAAATTGTTAAACTTGAAACAAAGAAAGAAATCCGACCCAATTCTACTCACCATCGACTGGATGTTCTGTTAGCTTCGTATTGATGAGGCTCTCGATTTCTCCCAGAAACTCCAAATCCCTCGGAAAGCGAAAGATCGACAGTGCCAACCCGGATCGACCGGCACGAGCGGTTCGCCCAACCCGGTGGATATACTCATTCGGCATCTTCGGTAACCGATGGTTCAGCACCAACTGGACGTCGGGGATATCTAACCCACGGCTGGCCACATCGGTTGCGATTAGTATTCGCACGTGTTTCGATTTGAATCGATTCAACGCGGCCACACGTTCCTTCTGTCGCAGGAATCCATGTAGGCACACATTTTCAAACCCAATCTTATCCAACGTCATCGACAGGACTTGGCAGTCTTTCTTGGAGTTGGTGAAAATCATCACGCTTGCATCTTCATGTTCCTCCCGATATTTACGCAACGCTTCCACCAGCATCATATCGCGATCGTAATCCGCACACAGGATGTACCGTTGATCGAGCGTTTCCACCGTGGCCACCTCCGACTGTTCCGTCCACTCGTACGCGTCGTCCGCAATCGGGAGCACACAGGACATCTTAAGGAAATCTTTCATCGTGGCGGAAAAGAACAGATTCTGTCGTTTCGCTGGCAGGAATTTGTTTATCACCTTCAGATCATCATCGAAACTGCCACTGAGCACCCGATCGGCTTCGTCCACCACCAAAAACTGCAGCGCAGCGAAAGAGTACGTATTACAGCCCGACAGGTGGTCGGCCAACCGGCCCGGCATGGCCACGACGATGTGCGGGCGGGCTTGCAGTTTTTGACTTTCGAGCAGCTGATCCGTTCCGCCGGTAACGACACAGACCCGTGCATTCATCGGCTTGCCGGCGACGATGAATTGTTCCGCTATCTGGTGCGCCAGCTCGTGCGTTGGGGTGAGCACGAGGGCAAAGTTTGCCGTTGGCTCTTCGCTGAGTTTCTGCAGGATCGGCAAGGCGAAGGCGAACGTTTTTCCCGATCCAGTTTTGGCTGCACCGATACAATCTTGTCCCTGCAGGATGCGTGGTATGCATTCCACCTGAATCGGTGTCGGACGGCGTAAACCTGCAAACAAATGTAAGCCAGCATTTCCATCGAAGATTCTAGTAACTGTCGGCAGTAGAACGTACCTAATTTTTCGGTCTGTCGTGTGATCCAGTATGTTAGTCCTAAATCCGCAAACTTTTTATCCGTCCTCAAACTCATTTTGAGGTAAAATGCTTCGAAACAACTTTAAACGAGTGGAAACAATTACAATCAATCAACAAAAATGTTCAAACAACACGCGCGTGTCGGGAATTGTTTTCCATCACAGCATGCTGGCCGGTTTTGACAGCTACGCAGGGACGTATGTTTTGAAAAGGACGCAATCGTCGTTGAATTGAGTTGAATTTAAATAGTTTACAATGATATTTTAAACCGGGTACACCATTTTTTATATCTGCGTATCATTCATTTATTCTTTTTATTATAAATTTGACCCTTTTTATTTTTTAACCCAAGATTACTGCACACTTCTTCCAGGGTATGTAGCAACCTCGGCTGGAGAATGTAAATAAACATGCGTCACGCCACATCTTTGCGTACTTTAGTTCTTCTTACTACGCATCAGCTGTTCTGCGGCGAAAGGCGGAGGAAAAACAACACCAGCAAGCGCGCACCAGAAAAAGAAAGTGGAAAATCGTTTTTCCGTCACATTTCACTTGTCAATGGCGTAGGAGCTCGTAGCCCCGAAGTAGCTAGATGTAGAAATGAAGTTGAAATATTGTTGAAGCTTCCGTGCTTTAACCTTCTCCGATACGGGTTCTGTTTTTGTTACGAGTAATTGCGTAGTGTTTATGGTGTTTTGTGCCTCGATTTCAACCGTTCCAAGGGGGTTTGAGTTCGTTTACATTTCTCCAGCCACCCCCTACAAACCGTGATAGTGCGTGATGCAGATGCATTTGCAAGTGAAAGTAGTGAGTGTGCGTTAACATTCCGACGAAAGTTTGCTGCTGCAGCCGGGCAGAAGAAAGAAGGCACAGAGGGTCCGGTTTTGAGACCGTTCAACACTTAATGCGCTTAACCTTTCGTCCCTTCTCGAACACTCGTGGCGTAATGCTGGACTTTAGCTTTACGCTTTTCCTCCCCGTTCTGCTCGGGCTCGGCTTTATCTGGCTCGCTGGCCGTTTCTTTCTGAAGGAGGATGTCGTGTACATACCGGACAACTGCCGACGGCATGCGTGGAAATCGGTGAAGCTGCTGTCGCGGGCCTGCGTGTGCTCCGTGTGCGACACATCGATGTCCTCGAACGGGCACTTTTGCGAGAGCTGCGGCGTCTGCTCGGACAACGGGTGCGTCCGGAAGGCGGACGAGAAGTTCCCCTGCAAGCAGCTCCGAATTCGCACCCGGGCCGACGATGGGTCCACCAGTCGGCACCTGTGGGTCAAGGGTAACCTTCCGCTCGGGGCGGAGTGTAGCGTGTGCGGGGAGGACATTGATCAAACGAGCGAGCTGGGATTGTTCGGGCAGCGGTGCGCCTGGTGCCAGCGAATGGCACACGATAAGTGCTTCAGCGAGGTGTCCACGACGCTGTGCGACTTTGGCCCGTTCAAGGAGATGATCTTCCCACCCAAGTGTATCCTGGCGTCGAGAAGTAAGGTGGCACCGAAAGTGCACCTCACCGGCATCATACCACCGGAGTGGAAAGCAAATGGCGGCCGTTGATCGTCGTCGGTAGGGCTTCCGTGCATTCACCACGCATAACACCGTTTGTCTAATTGTCTTTTCTTTTCGATCGTAGCAAACTCAAAATCCGGAAGCAGTGGCGCCGACCAGGTTGTTGCCTTAATGCGGGGCATTCTGCATCCCTTGCAGGTGTTCGAGCTGGGCCAGCATGGACCCCACGAAGCGCTCCAGTGGGCCATCCATGCCGCACCGACACGCTGCCGTATTTTGGTGGCCGGTGGTGACGGAACCGTCGGCTGGGTGCTCAACACGATCCTGCAGATGAAGGTGGAACCGCACCCGGAGGTGGCCATTCTGCCGATGGGTACCGGAAACGATCTATCCCGGGTGCTTGGCTGGGGCGCCGAAGGTCCGGACGAGTTCGATCCGATCGACTACCTGACGCGCATTGCCAGCGCCGAAACGGTGCAACTCGATCGATGGCTGGCGGCCATTACAACGCACTCCTCGCTGGCACGGTTCCACATGCCCGGTTTTAAGCCGGGGCGACATTTTTACGTGTACAATTATCTGAGCGTCGGTGTGGATGCCCTGGTGACGTTGAATTTCCACAAAGCGAGGGAAAGTTCCTTCTATCTGTACAGTAGTCGCTTTGTGAATAAGGTAAATTGAATATAGTGGACCGGACTGAGCATTAGATTTATTCGGTTATCTTTTTCGTTTATCCTAGCTACTCTACCTGTGCTTCGGAACACAGCAAGTGGTCCAGCAGGATTGCGTGGAGCTAGAGAAAAACCTTGAACTCTACCTCGATGGCGAACGGATCGAGTTACCTCAGCTGCAGTCCGTCGTTGTGTTGAACATCGATTCGTGGGGTGCCGGCGTCAAACTGTGGGGTAAGCAATCTAGTTGGCACTTTTCAATGAAAACATGATCGAAACCCGTTTCGCTTCCATCTAACGTTTTAGAAATGAGTAAAAACTCCCCGACGCATAGCATCATGAAGGAAATTCACAGTATTTCCGATGGCATTTTGGAGGTCTTCGGTGTGGTTTCATCGTTCCATATCGCCCAGCTGCAGGTGGGCCTCAGCAAACCGGTCCGTTTGGGGCAGGCCAAAAGTGTACGGGTAAGTGGACGCACTCGAACAGTCGGAAGTAAAAAACTGAGTTAATAAACTGGTGTTCAATTCTTTCACTAGATCGTACTGAAACGAACGCTCCCGATGCAAGCGGACGGTGAACCGTGGATGCAGTCTCCCTGTGATATCAACATTCAGCACTACGGCCAGGCGACGATGTTGAAAAATGTTAAAAAGTGAGCACGGAAAAGCCTCCTTCACTTCTCCGAAGATGAGTCGAGAAGTTTTTTCAAACAAAACCAAGAATCTGATATTTCACGTTCAAGTGAGATGTTCCCGCTATTCGAATGTGGTGCGTCACGTTGAGGAGGGGCTCGTCTTTGTTAGAATCACCGCAGCGAATTGCGGATTTGCCAAACAAAAACCTCGACTTCCTACTTATGCTTTTATGTGTCATTGAACATTTTCGGGTTGCAACGTATTTTACCGGGTTACTATTTGAACAAACGTTAAAAGATGTTGTGTGTGGGTGTATGTGTGCGAGTGTGTTGCATGAAAATCTTTTTTTTTCTCTGTGCATACTGATAGAAGAATATTTATAGCGTAAGCCAACCAATCCACCTTAGGCAGAATAACTTAAACCACAGATGTTACCGATATAACCACTCTCTAATACTCTGGCATATTCTCACCGTTCGAGTGAACTTTTACCCACATACTCTATCGCTAATGTTGATCTCAAGAAAAACCTTCACTTTTACACACCGAATCATCAAGCAAACTGCAATCTCTCCCAATCTGTTAAACTAAGGCTTACACTTGGTTCTAGATAGATGTACTTACACAAACGAGAATCGCGATTATTGCTGCCCTTTGCGTGTAGCGATATTTAGATTGCCGCCTGAAAACACTCATCGTGTTCATCGGAAGCGTAAAACCCGTTGAATGTGTTTTTGAATGAAAAGAAAAACACCCACTGTAGAAAAAAGAAAACAGGTAACGGAAGCAACGCGTGTCCGGGAAGGAACAGACTTAAATGCGTATATTTCCTTCAAAACAGTTTGTTTGTCCGAACAAACAATGCCACCAATCAAAAATAATTACTGTACGCATGATAACGCTCGAAGGAAAAGGAGGGAAGGAAGAACGTTGTATAAAAACATTATATAAAATTTATTAAACTTTCTACTTACAGTTATGTACTATTATAACGTGGGAGAGGATCGATAAATAAATGCACCGTCAGCAGCACCATTAGCCGTGCACATTCGCAAAAATAAATTACAAGAACATAATCCAACCGCGGGCACAAACGATTTTGACGAAAACGTTACGTCGGGGAGTTAACAGGAGAGAGTTAAACATAAACTTAAACCGGAAAGCACCCACAAAGCGGGCCCGGGGCGGGACAAAACGAAACGGGGGGTGCACCTTTTTTTCTTGTTTGAAGTTTTTTTTAGAAACGATTGCAAAAGCATCAGTCATCCATATCGATGGTTAGAAGGGAATCTTCCGGGTAAACCTCCAGCAGGGCTCGGGCACCGTCGTTGAAGTTGTAAGCAATACTGCCATCTATCACCAAACCTGAAAGAAATGTATGGGTGGAAGGTGTTTATTGGAGGCTTTCTTGAGAACTTAACCCTGCCATATACGTACTGGCATCTACACAGCGCGATTTGACAAAGATTTGCTTCGCAAAGCCGCGCGATTCCAGCCCCTTCGGGTTTGGCCACACACCGACGCAGATCTGTTCGCGAATCGAGTAGCACAGCCTGGGATCGTCCGGTGCGAACACCAGATCGTCGTTGTACTCCTGCGACACCGACTCGGCGTCGATGCTGTCCAGCGCGCCCGGTGCCGTACGCTTTTTGATGATCTCCATTAGATCCTTCACGTTGTTTGTCGACAGCCGGTTCATACTGGTTAGCCAAGAGGTCGAACCGGTCCCGGTACTGACGCACAGACCTGAACTTTTCGTTTTCGTCACCAACTCCGACTGATCGATGCGGAGATGTAGGTGAGACACGCGCGCCGAAAGCATTTCACCGATAAAAACCTAAAAATGGAAATGGTGGTTAGAACCGTTTCATCAAAGTGTTGATATGAATCCTTCCTCATACCTCGTTCAGCGCAAGGTAGGGTAAAATTCTACTCTTCCCATTCTGTGCCGTCGACATCACCTCCTTGTGCTCGACGGGTTGCGAGTGAAACTCGTGCAAATCCATCGGTGACGGTCGCACGTTCGTGTCCATCCCTACGAGCGTCGTGCGGATTCGCGATCGATGCATCCACCGGAAATCGTTACCGATGATCCTTTCGATCGCTTCGCCGACGTGCTGCGAGTACTGCTTCGGTAGCATCAGTCGACCCTCGGATCGTCGCGGATCCGAATTAAAGCCCACCACGGGCGTCTTCTTGCCGTTCGAGAGAAAGAACGGACTGGCCCGGCCGGCCGCCAGCAGAAACGTACCATCGCCCCCCACCGGCACGATCAGGTCGGCCCACTGCAGCGCATCCTTGTGGATCGTTATCCGGTTGACCACCTTCACCTCGATGCCGTGCGCCCGGAACGATTGCACCACCTTCTCCTCGACCGTTTTGTGCAGCTGGTGGTAGTACTTGATCGCATCGTAGTCGGTGCCGCGATCACGGATCATCTGCTCCAAGCTTTCATCGCTCAGCCGCTCTTCACGGATCTTTTCGAACTCGAGACGCGTCAGCTTCGACACCACTAGCACGCGGCGCAATTTTTCCCGCGGGTTCGTGCCGAAGTGACGCAGTTTGGTAATATTTTGGAGCAGCACTGGTTTGAATCCTGCAACGGAATTGAAGGAAATTGAATGATTTAAAATAAACAAATATAATCTACAAATAAACTTTTAAACTGCAAACCAAGTTCATGGATCTGCCTTTTAATACGGACTCAAGATGGTCTAATTAGTTCTACAGGTTTGAGCGTTCTCTGGCACACGTGCCCAACTTAACAATCATTATCCAATCTGTTATAGTTAAGAAGAATGTAATTTAATCTTAACATGTCAGTGGCTCGCAAGTTGCCAGTCACACAAACAAATCACCTGTTAATGTTAGCAGATAACAGTAACACTTCTCTGATAGGACGGCAAAAACGCAACCCACACGGAGGACAATTGTGCTCAGAATATGCAGATTTTCTTTGGCTCTTATCTACCAGATAGACCTCGAGTTTGTCTATCTAGACGGAAGTTGCATTCATTATTACTGGACAAGAGTCTCATTAAGCTATACTCCTTTTTCATTGCAGACGCGGTGCATTTTATCTAGGATATTAACTACAGGAAATTGCAGGCGGAAGAGAGCACCATGTTATGACATCGCATGTTTTGCTTAAATACTTTACACGATAAGCGTGAATCAAACATGTGATGCGATGTGTTTGTTATATTCTTCAAACAGTAAAAACATGTACTATCTCCACAAACCCGCCAACAACGGCAAGAAGACACGCGGCGTCATAACATGACGCAGAGCTTCTGCCTACGAGTTGTCGTCCTGTATTTTTATTTTTTTGCAACAATCCGTTCACCCACGGGGGGGAGGACCTTGAAATGTCTTGGCTCGGTCAACTTTTTTTTTATATTCCCCCAACGATTGTGGGTAAATATCTTCTGGATGACGACGTCAACGGTTGGGAGGCTGAACCCAATCTGCTCTGTCCGATTCTTACGTGCGAGCAGCATGTGGGGTGTGTTTGGTGATAATGGCCACGCAATTGGAAGTAATCGAAATGATAAGATTGTCTCTTCTTTTTGATTCCGCGACGACTGGCGTCTGTTGGACGTCATGGTGGTGGGGATTTTTTTTCCTCCATTCATCGCAAACAGCGCAAATTACCAGTGAAGCATGAATTTTCGACAAATAACACACTTGAAGCAGGAGATTCTTGATCGATTGCGCATATTGGCGGGCTCCATGTGTTAATTGTGCGTAGATTAATAAGAGCAGGGGCAAAGCCATGAAGTAGTAGCCCATGATTTGAAAGCAAGATCATTACCAAGCCTACTCGATCGTCTGGGTGTGTCTTGTGCGAAGTTAATGATACGATATTGAGAGCACACTTAAAATGTGTTCGCCAATCCGGTTTATGCATGTGCATCGACGTATCGCTTCTGTAAACACCGCGATTGGCGAGGTCATTACGCGAACATTACTGCACCATCGAAAAACCGGTTCCGACGCGGTTCCAAACCGTCGTATGCACATTTTCGTTCCCCTCTCACCTGAAACATTCCGGATGAGTTGCTTTAGTTGAAACATTTGGCACAGAAACCGTTCGATGATGATCACAGAGAAGATGTGGTCTGGTGCTAATCCACCACGACGTTGACGAGGGGCCCGGAAATTCCTGTATTGCCGTTTGATAACGTTGCGCTGGCACTTCCCTTGACACTGTATCCAAGGCACTTTTTATTTTTCCAAACGGTTCACGATCGGTTTCGTAGTAACTAAAAACCCCGTCCGGTTAGAATCGTTCACATTTCCAACGGGGGTCTTGTTGGTGCTGGTTAAAAATACGCTGGAAAAATCGGCTCACTTTACTGGGCACGGATATATTCGATCGTTCCGTACTCGGCGACTGTCCGCTTGCACACGCGTCTCGTTACTGATAAGGATATTCAACGTCCACGGACTGTTGCCTCTCGCTTGCCGAATGGCTTCCACACCGCTGGTACAGCTGAAGCGATAAGAGCCTCGCGGGTACCGGTTAGCTGCAGGTTTCCTTCCCTTTCCTGGCCGACTTGCTCACGCCGTGCTCATCATGTGGTTATCGTCTTTACTTCAAGGCGATTTTGGGCTCCATATGGTTCTGATTGGAAAGTTACCAAAGATGCTTTGCTTCAAGATTTGCACAGCATGCACCTCGCTCACGATGTTGAATTTCCGTAAAGACACTTCGAACCGTCCTTTGGACTGCCCTTTCTGGGAACACTATCGATAAAACACGGATATATTTATAAAAACAATTGAATGTAAGATTTTTGCACACTCCATTGATAGGAGGTAAATATTTATAGACCGATACCGGCTCGGGGTTTCTGCACACCCAACCCCCCTACACACCCCTTCTTGCTTTTGTACCAGACTGACAGCGGCGCCTGAAAGATCAACAAATTCGCCCATATGACCAAGATTAGAAAAACATGCTTCAAGCATCTTGTTCACAATTCGAAGTAACGGTTGGAATAACCAATTCATTTACAACTTTTTAATCGCTTGGCCGATATGAACAGTAGGCCACTCAAATGAAAGATCCTTACAAGACGAACAACTTTGTGTATCAAATTATTTCGTTCTTTTTAGTTTGGGACGTACATATCTCTCATAATAACACACATAATAACGAGATCGACACTCAGCGGTTCTCAAACGACTAATGTAATCATTGCAAATGAAGACACAAATTACTCAGCTAATTTAAGGTTGTATTTATTGATTGCAATGGTCACAAAATAAAAGTAATATATGTACAAACCTGTCTTTCCCATCGAAATAAAGCTCGCATACCGAAATAAAATCATCCACGTTCAGCTTCGATACCTGTTGAAGTTGCTTCAAATTACAGGTAAATTTATTATCGCCATCAATTCAACCACTAATAGAAGCTATTCCCACCATTCCAGTTTTGGTTCGGTACTTAAATACAATTAAAAGAATAATGCCACCATGCCTGCTTGTGTCTATTTGTGTGCTAAGGCCCTCGTCAAATGCCATGGGGGTAAGTGTTTTGAAAAAAAGCGTATCCCCCACAAGTAAAGAGTTTCGAGAAAATGCGCGTGACTTCTTTTGGTGGTTGTTTTTATTACCGTTTTTTAAGATATAAACTTAGACTTTTTTCAGTTTTAAGGATGTAAAGTTAATGTTGAAGGTAGCATTAACATGTACGCACGCACGGCATGGCACTGGGTGCGCGTGTCCTACAATGCAATGCGGGCCAAGCCGGCGAGCACCGGAGCTTATCCTGCACAATAATTCATTCTCAAGAAGGACAGGGTACTCGCACGGACCTCCTTCCTCTTCTGCGTAATGTGTATGTATGTGATTTCCAACATGGCCTTTACGGTGACACTAATAGAGACAAGAGCTGATTTTTGCTTCACGATAATGCGGCGCTGTACCCTCTCCTCGGACGGCGAGGACAGGTTACATTGTTAGTTCCATAATCGCATTTACGATGTCATTTTCATTGTTCTTGAGTGCTCGGATGGCCTTCGCACGTTTCACGTTGGCCTGCGACATCACCAGCTCGATATCCTTGTCGTCGATGCCGGTGTCGTCCACCTCCTCCTCATCCTCTTCGGCGATCGGGGTGACGACGTTGGTCGAGCCGGACGCTTCGCCGGCCGCGCTTGGCGTCGGTTCCGGTGCCTTGAAGTTCTCGGCCGCCTTCATCTGCGCCTGCTGCGACAGATCCTCGATCTTGGCCTCGCCGAAGATGATGTAGGTATCGCTGTGCGGGTTTTTGTACACGTCCGGCTGGTTTATCACGAACAGAATGTTCTTTGACTTGCGGATCATTACTCGGTTCACACCCTGCACCGGCTTCAGACCAAGCTTCGACATGATTTTGCGGGCCTTCTTCTCGCCGCGCGATTGTTTCGCCTTGGAGATGTCCGGAACCTCACCGGCGGAGAGCTGTGCCGAGGTAGCACCTTAAACAAAATGGAACCGGTTAGAATTTGTGTTTTTCGAATAGCAATAATATTCCACTGCTCACCAGCATCCTCGAGCTCGGGGATAGAATCCTCGGTCTCTGTGTCGCTGAGTGCGTCCTCCAGCTTCGCCTCTGTGGTGCCAGTTGCGCTCGAGGCGGCCGCAGCGCTTTCCGTAATTTCAGTAAGCTCAGGCATATTTAATTGTTGTTGGTTAAGCTGTTGAACAAAACAAATAAACCGGTGTTAATGATCGCTCAATTAAAACAGTAGGCACCGAGAAACACCACTTCCGCCGCACAGTCTTAGCGCATGCCTGCAGTACGAGAGCACATCAATGTGAAGTTCCAGAACAAAAATAGCCGCCACTACCGCATTCAACCGCAATATTTTCTGTTTGCGGTCTGTCTTATCGCACGGCATTTGTCAACATTTCGTTCGGTTGATATGATTTTCTATCATGTTCATCGAGACAACCGATTGCAAAAGAACTTCGTTTACACAGGAAAACCTTTCCCCCACATTCGCCAGTGGCATTGGCATTAATTTCCTTGTAAGCGCATAATCCATCCTGTGCACCACCGCGGGTGCGTCTGTGGGCTGTGCAAGCGGTGACTAATTCGCACTGAAAATCGATTCCGACATGTTTCACTCGCATGTCTTCCAACGCTTCTTGGGATATTTTACAGCAGGATCAACAGTGAATGCGTTTTAACAGTGTAAAAACACTACTTACACCAGTTTTATTACACTAGAACAAAACGCGGTACGAGCAAGAGCACGAGATGCCGGAAACAGAGAAAGATCTGAACGATTTTGAGACGCAGGGGAATGACAACTTTGACATTCGAGCTGTCAATAATGGCAAAAGGAAGTTGATTACAGCGCTACTCGTAGGAAATCACGTTAACTAATTGAGTTTAAACGACAAACTGACGGCTTTTTTAAAAGGGCGGTTAATCTTGAGAAAGATGATCAACTAGAAAACATTTTTTACATAATATGAATAAATAGTAAATAAATCGATTTATCGAATAACATAAACTGGTTGAATGCAATGCGACAAAGCTAATGCAAAAATTGGCTTACGTTCTTACGACTCTTTTTTTTCAACCTCGAGGTCCCCGTCGTTCACTGCGTCACTATTCGTAGCAATACTCCAATACTCACTTTTGTAGGTTTCTCTAAAAACAAGGACTACCATATGGTCTTTAAAATATGTATCGTACATAGTAATATCGTAAACTTCTTCTAGGGTAAGGTTCTAGCTACCACGTGGTAGGCGGCAAAATCCGCTAATTCAAATTTATGTTGGTTCCCACGTGGTATCTACATTTCAACTCCTTGGTTTCCGAGTGATTCAACATTTTTGTGGACATTCAAGTTTTCGGACGTAAAAGTGTTAATATCCGGTAAACATTTTAAACTACATTTATGTAACACATATCTAATGTAAATTAATATAAAAAATGTAACAATCTTTTAAAAAAATGTAGAATGTTGCTCACGATAAAGAATCCGTTTATAACTTAGCAGGAGGTAAAATTGGGTTGTCGTTGCTATTTATTTATTTGAATATTGATAGGTTTTCGTACAAAGAAAGATGGTATGGAAAAAACGAGCAAAAACTTGACCATTGCAGTCCACCGTACGTGACGCAAAGTAAAACTATTGAACAAGCTACGAGGCATTTTGAATTTATGATGTAGGATTAATTTTCCAGCGTCGTAAAAAGGAGTTATTCGTCTCGAACGATCAATCAGAGTTTCCACAATAAAGTCGATCAAAAGTCGGTTAAACGATTGCTTCAGTCCAAGGATCTGTAATTGTAAGCAACCACAATGCCTCAATGACCGACGGAATGAATAACGAACAAACAAGAAACGTAGTTCCTTCAGCGTGCGTAGTGATACGCTTGGAGTGCAGTAAAAAGTGCATAAAGTTGAACCAGCGGGTACCTTCGATGCAATGTGGGAGGAAATATTAATTATCGAATGAAGGAATGAATGAATGCCCTGAAAGTGTGTATGTTGACGGATGTTTGATATCCCAGCTCCAATCACCGTGGCAATGAAAATCAATGCAACAGCTTGTCGCAATAGGTCCAAATTAACGTGTTATTCTTGATGGCTGTCACTAGATAAGATTACCGAATTATCAAAAGAACGGCGTACAACAATCTCGGCGTGGGTATGATAATTCAAAAGTATGCGGTGCTGGGAAACGATTAATTAGAGTAATTTCCGCAATTCCTGAAAATAAAAGCTATAAAACCATTTTCTTCAAATTGATTTCACCACATTGCTGACTACAATGCTGATCTTTGCCTTTGTTTTTTTTTAACAGTCCAAATGTCTGCAAAGGCACCTAGTTCCCAGAAAGTGACAGGGAAAAACGATGGGAAAATCCCGGCGGAAAAGTCGTGCAAAAAACATGCACGCTGTTTCCATACAACAAATGCAACCACGCACGCACGCTACCTCACGATAAACCGCCGGACGAAAACTGTGACCGTTGAAGAGAGAAAGACAGAGAGTGTGAGAGGCACACGAATGTCCCTTCCTACATTCCTACGGGGCCTCTCACCATTAACGCCTATGGGGCGAGGGGTTGGGACCGCGCCGGAAAGGAGGGTCCTTGTGCGCGATACGAGAGTCCTATGCTTATGCTGCGCTGTTGCTTTTGCCGCTGGTCTGGCACCCGTCGAACGCTGAACATCGTATAAAAGCGTTTGCATTTCCGTTCGATGGTTCAGTGTTGAAGAAGCCGGGATTGCAGACTGGTTGACGAGTGATTGAGCAGTGAAGGCAATCAGCTCGCGATTTGAGATAGTGAATAGTGAAAGTTAGCAGTAGAGAAGAGACCTACATCCTTTAGTTTTTTCAAAAATTCTTATTAACTTACCAAACGTGGTGCTTGCGAAAGAAAAGTTTGTGCTACTAAATCCCACCAAAGAAGGTAAGTCACTCGAATGATCAGGACTGGTTATTTTCATGAGACAAATAAACATGTAATTTAAGATAAAGTGAATAATTGTATGAGTAATGTTGTTTTTCGGAAACACGACATAATTTAAAAAATAGTTTAAATAATATTTTAAATCATTAATATTGTGCAACATTTATGATTATTTCTTATACACAATGGTTGATGTAAGAATCCAGGAAAGTGAACCATTTGGCAAGTGGTTTTTTTTGAGAGCAACATAACCGGGTGTAATTAGGCGTTGCGTGATGAAACCGTTAGTAATTTTTCTTCTTGCTAATCTATAAAAAAATTCTATTGTGCCACATTCCAAGGAAACAATTGTTGCTGTTAGAGTATAAAAACCGGATAGATTGTAGAAAAACAGTAACTCATGCTGACTCAGCATTCATAAATTTAGTTTTCCATTTTTGTATTATCATACTTGAATGACGATAGGAAAAGTGTTGTACGGTACGATTAAAGTTTATAAACAAAACTCTGAAATGTTATTTGACTGTTTTAGCTTCTTTAGTTAAGTATTCTATAACCCTGCTGACTTCACCGAATGGCTTTATGGGAAAAGATGGGTTACAAATTTCGTTAATAAATTTTATGATGGAAATTCAACCGTATAAGAAAGTCGAAATATAACCACACCTGAGTTCCTCGAATTCTGTTTAGGTTCTGAGTGTTGTCTTTGCCTTACTTGCATTTTATCAATAGTTCGATTTAAAACTATTGACTGTACCCGCTCTTGGTGCATGGAAATAGTCTAGGAGAACGTTGGAATTTCCCCACAATGCGTGACACATTTTAAAAGCTTTTACTAACCTCCGGGTTACTAACAAACTATCGATGTGTGGCGTTAAAATGCTCGCGGTAATGGTACCGCTTTGAAAGAATTAAAGGGTAGATTTTTTTGCCTTGCATCAAAGAAATATATATCTAAAAATTAAAAACACTCAGTTTGAATTTCAACCTAGTATCAACTATCATCCACCCAGGCCGCTCTCTAGGGTGGCTTTCAGATTTGAAAACCATGCATCGGAGTATCTCCACCCACACATACATGAAAGGTAACAACAATAACAACTAATCATCCGTGAGAAGTGTCGCTGACTTGCGGTAGATAAACGAGTGTTTGCTGGCATGGGATTGCTGTTACTCTATTTTCCATATTTTATACGATTTCACGGCCATTTGAACGGCGGTGAATCGAATACCTGTTGCCGCTTCGAAGTTCGCTTTCTTTCTTCATTTCCCAATGGTGTGCACTTCGATACTGTTTTCCTGTCCCCGTTAAGGACTCCGTGGTGCCGTGGCAGGACGGTAACGTAGTATATATAGTCTTCTGATATGAAGTGTTTCAGTGAAGAAAGTAGGTTGGTTGTAGAATGGTGGAACTTTTCGGTCTAAAGACAAAGTATAAAGAAATTGAAAAGTACATGAAAGCTAAAACCAAAATTAACTCATATGCATACTGGTGCCCACTTTTCGGCGAAACAGTACACTCAAACGATAACCATAAATTATAAGAAACGTGCTTTGAGCATGAGCAGATGTTCTGAATTGTTGCATTGAAACCAAATCAATCTCTTTCTATAATCCCGTTGTGCTCATAACATTGGAAGTAATTTCAACCATGTTTCAACGCATGACTTATCTAGAAGTTAGCTAGTGTTTTTAATCTTTTTTTTTATCAAAAAGCACTGCTCAAGTGGACGTGTTATCAATTCCTTTTCTCATGAAGAATCCCCTGTCGAACATAAACTTCCAACAACGAACGTGTTAAGATATGTTGCCCGCCAACGCACCTTACCATTTTTTCCACAAACACTGTTCTTTATCTGACTGTTTACGAGCTTCACAAGATTCCAATCATAAATGGTTCGAGGCGAGCAGGGAAAACATGGAGATAAGTACGCGTATGGAAATCGGTAGCGTCGCGAACGCCGTCGGTAAGCCACGGATCAACGTACGTCCGGTAGAGGGAGAGCTGGCAGTGGCCTGGGATAGTTCTTAGCATTCGTCAAAGCTTGCAAGTGGTGGTTTTCCGCTGTGGAAGGATAACTGATTTAGCTCCGGTTGGACAACACACCGGCGTGAGTGAAGGGAAGAGTGTGTTGAATACTTCTTTTCAGAATGCGTTCTTTCTAGTTTTTTTTACGGAAATCATAGGGTAGCTGAATAGAACAGTTGTTTTACTTCGTATGATTTATTAGTTCAATTTAAATTTAGTCGAACATTTAGTGAACAACCAGGCGCCTCCATCGACACAGTATTTAGTGTCGAAATAAAAGAAAATGTGCCATTGAATAAAAACAAACCACAATAATCTACAAAGAAACATTCTAACGCGTGGACATTTGTTTCGCCTTCCAAAAAGATATTGCTTTTCAATTGAAAGGAACGACAGCGCCACATTCGGTACATCCGGTGTATGGATTTGAATGTGAGAAAAACGGTGAATGAGCTAGGTTCGACCCAGTGGCTCTGTGCGGCTAATGGGACTGTGGGGTTCACGGCTGTCCACACATGAACGCGCCCGACCACACCCGACCCGAGATGGACGCGGTGGGACCGAGAGCATGCATTATGTTTACGCCCGTCCGTCGTGGCGTGCGATAAGCATAAAAATTCAAATGACTGCGGCGAGAGTTGGTAATTTTCCACCTGTTGCCGGTAACGTGCTGGCGCTGTGGCTCAGCTTGGTAGTAAGAGAATAAATACAAAAAAGGGGCTCCTACCTAAACCCACACTTATATGTCCCAAAGCGTTGGGGGTTTTTTCCTCCTCGAACAAAAAGAAACTCAGCGGACGAAACGGAAAGGAAAGCCATTTCCTTGATAGGAACTCCCTATGACCTGTTGCGTGCAGCTTGCGTATTATGTGATATTTTCTCGAGGGAGAAAACGAAACCGTTATTGATGAAAATGTGAATGTTTCTTATGCGTCTCATGGAAGACAGGTTTGGTAGCGCAAAAATGCAACATCAGCCTAAGGGGAAAACGTGTAAATCATTGAAATGATTCGTTCGACCGACCAATCAAACCACATTAGTGGCCACCGCTGGAAGGCCGTTTTGATCCTACCACGCACTTTTCGAGAACGTCTTCGACGCATCCTGAAGCGATCCAAAGTCCGTTGCCATGGGAAATTTCTCGCTGATCATAGGCACCGTCGCCTCGGGGGATTGCCGTGGTTTGCTTGGATTATCGTGTTATTTGTTCAGTCGTTTGCATGGGTGTAGCCGAAAAAAAAACATCACACGCACAAGAATACATCGCAATCCACACTCCGCCGCCTCCGGCTCAATTTATGGCGCGTACGATGGAGTAAACTTGAAGCGAAGAATGTGCGAAGGAGTGTCACACTATTTGCCTACCTTTAATCCTGTGTAAGGAGAAAGAGAGAAAAAAACACCGGTGAATTGGTCTGGCAAAGGAATCAACCGGCCGGGAACTACGTCAAAGTACAACCTATTGACCGAGGCCCGGAAAACATCCACCAAAATTGTTGCGAAAACGTGCGTCGGTGTTGCGACCAAGTCTTGGGGAGACTTTGTTTGCTCGCCCTCGACGTACAGAAGGGGTGAACAAAAGCAACGAACCCAACCTGTGATTTAGGTATTTGATTTATTGTTGACACACATCTTCGATGCGATGCGTCCGCCGGAGGGAAAGATTGGCGAACGCTGAAGAACACTCTTGTCCGATCGCTGTGACGAGGAGTCGATTCCGGTGATTGATTTGATTTTTTTCCCTCACGCTCCTCCCGCTGGTTGCTCCTCAGAGAACACTCTATTCCAACGATGAATGGAGGTTCGATGGTAAGCAATTCCATGGTGGGGAAATTTCGGTAGTTAAAGGTCAGAGGCGTTTATAACGGGTCTGGTAATGTGATAAAATATTAATCACCCTGACCAACAAAGTAGTTGTAGTGTTTATTAAGTTGGAACTAAGAGCGAACTTTGATTGTTGCAACAGGTCGACGTTAAATGCAACATAGTACTTAATAGGTGCCGGCAGACAAAATCTTTTTGTTGTTAACAATTGTCAAATTGTTATATATTGGCCCAAATATATTTAATTTTAATTCAATAAATATTTTTTCAGTGGAATGGTCAATTTTTGTTGATAAATTGTTTTCCCATTTAAAGTAGCTTTGCTTGATATATTAATAAAACAAGCTGACCCGACGAACTTCGCCCCGTCCAATTTTAATTATTCGCTATTATTGAAATAGCTTAGCAATGAAACTCATGGACATTTGCTAGATAAAACATTCTACTCCTTATAAGCTCCCACGGATTCGTCGCATAAAGATTTCTACACATAACAATAACAGGTCAATCTTTAAGTCGCAAATCATGCAAAGAATGTTATGAAATCCCACTTAATGATGCACGGCTACGTCTTCCCTTTAAAAGCGATCAATTAATTTGTATGAACGCGATGGTCTAGTTGGAGTCATTAGCATCGATATTTGAGACAGCTAAAATAGGTCTTTCTATAGATTAAATTGCTTCAACCAATCGTAGTTTCGACGCTATAGGGCAAAATTCAGATAATCATTTGTGATGAATTCATTTTTCGTTACAGCGAAATGGCATATAGCTAGTGGAATTCGTCCATTTCGAATTTTTGGCTATTCATTCGAGAAAGCTTTTACGGCTCTGATGAACTGCATATTTATAGTCAATTTTCAATACTTTTGCTATAACTTCCAGACTACACACATGCTATCACCAGGGCCTTGATCATGGTATCTCCCAGGGGCTTGACAGCACCTACGACATGCACGCTAATACAACATTCATTATACTTGCAGGTAGCAGTGTAACACGTGGCTTTTGGTCTGTTCTTATGTCCCTTACATTAAAAAATACCCT
>KE525350.1:1506806-1546438 GCA_000441895.2 Anopheles sinensis
AATCAGTGTTATCTCCTAGTACTGCCGGACGCGCTTAGTTACAGCCTTCATCAATCTATCAAATGCATATATTTGCTGCACATTAAATAATAGGACAGTTCCATGTACTTGTTGTTTCAACGATGTTCTGTTTTCATTCACGATGCAAGCTCATGTTCCAATTCACGATGCAGTACATCTCTAGTTCGACGATTCGGCGAAGGCATATGAATTTCATTCAATAGATTACTACTCATATGCAAACTCGCATCTTCAACCGTCACCAATCACCAATCATCATTACCACATTGTAGATCATTCGTGTTTCTATTAGAAATTTCCCTTTCAAATGCGATGTGAAATATCTAAAGGCTGACATATCAAAATGATCGTTGTGTTGAATATAAAAATTTCAGTGCCCGCATTTCGTTCATCGATCGCAGTGATTATCTAATTCCAGCGATTGTAACAGTGCATGGTTCTCGAATCCATAACCCGAAAGTGCACCTACCATACCAGTCACAGTTCGCAATGGCTCAAACGTTTTGGGTGGATTGTGTAAATTTGTCCTTACGCCAGATGAAAACACAACTGACTGTGCCTGTACTGGTTTAGCATTGCTTTTGCATGAATTGTTATCTCTGACGATACATTCAATGTATCATATCGAAGCAACTGCGGATGAAGTAAAGATCTTGCCAACGAATCGCTGCCATAAATCGGAAAATCTCGATGATATTGTTACTTGTGGTTTTTTGTTTGCTGTCCTGCAATATTCCCAAGAGTGTTTCATGGCAGTTCACGTATCAGTTCATTTGATTCTCGATTATCTAAATTGTTGCAATGCCAAAAACCGCTAAGGTGCTTCCAACGACGTACTTGTTCGTTGTAAATAATACAAACCATAGAGGGGTAGTAGAGTCTGCAAGCTCCATGAACCATTGGATCTCCATCTTGTATAGAAAAATGCCTTGCTTAGCTCCAAAGGAACAAATCATTCGAAGTCATCGCTAAGATTCTCCCAGCCATTTCTGAGTATTAGTTGTGGATTGTATTAGGTGCGACAAATAAAAATCGGTCCGTTTTTTCATTAAGTTTATTTTACTCGTGGCATTTTTATTTGTGGAAATAGGGTCAATCAAAGTATTGGCCATTATTATTTAACACTTTCTTCCACCTTTCGGGTAATTCGCGGATTCCTTTTCTGGAAAATGATTCGTTTTTCGACGCAATCCAGGTTTCCAACCAATTCTGGATCTCTTCATAGGAGAAGAATTGCTGGTTAGCCAATCCATGTGCCATGGATCGGAACAGATGGAAATCCGATGGTGCCAGATCCGGTGAATACGGCGGGTGCGGTAAAACATCCCATTTGATGGTATTGAGGTAGTTTTTTACAGGTTGCGCAACATGTGGCCGAGCATTGTCATGCAGCAGAATAACTTTGTCGTGGCGTGATGAGTATCTGATCGTTTTTCACGCAGTGCTTGGCTTAAACTCATCAATTGCTTCCGGTAGCGTTCAGCAGTGATTGTTTCTCCCGGTTTAAGAAGTTCGTAGTAGATGACACCGAGCTGGTCCCACCAAATACTCAGCATAACTTTCGAGCTATGGATGTTCGGCCGAGCTGATGATGTTGGGGTAGTGACCGGGGGAGTCCCCATGATTTTTTGTCGCTTGGGATTGCTGAACAAAATCCACTTCTCGTCTCCCGTCACGATTCTGTGCAGGAACCCCTTTCTGTTGTGCCGCTGGACCAGCAGTTCACACATGACGAGTCTGCGTTCGATGTCCCGCGGCTTCAACTCGTGTGGTATCCATTTGCCCTCCTTCTGTATCATGCCTAACGCCTTCAGCCGTGATGATATGGCCTGACGAGTTACACCAAGCACGGCTGCAAGCTCTTCTTGCGTTTGACAGTGATTTTCCTCCAGTAAAGCCGTCAATTCTTCGTCTGCGAACGTTTTGGGCCTTCCTTCACGTTGAGTATCCTCCACGGCGAAATCACCGCTTCGAAAGCGTCGAAACCAATCCCGACACCTTGTTTCGCTTAAAGCAGCATCGCCGTAAACATTCGAAAGCTCTCGATGCGCTTCGGCTGCCTTTTTCTTCGCCCGAAACAAAAAGAGCAACACCTCCCGCATATGGCGCTTTTCCGGCACAAAATCAGACATTTTCAACAACCAGTAACTTTTACCCGCGCGAAATAATCACTAATCTGTTTACACAGTTTGATAATGTCATTCCCGAGCTTGGTTTATGACGTTTGTAAACATCAAAATCGCGCCACTAGTCCACAGTGGTCCCATCGATTTCAAAACGGCCGTTACTTATTTGCGGACCTAATATTTTTGATTTTTACTTGGAAGAATGCAGTTTTTTCGAATTTTCCGGTGATGAGATTTTTTCTTCTGCATTTTTCAACTTCCGTCTGTTCATCAACCTTCTCTGGGACAAAAGAAGCACAATATTCAAAGACGTCATAAAGATTGATCCAACCGTTTGAGTTGAAAGAATATAGATTGTATATTTGATTGTTTTATGTGAAAAAAGCTGTTTTTCATGATTTTTTTCCAATTTTCCGGATTTTCCTTAGGATTGTTCCAACCATTATCTATCTTTAAACCTTCTTTCGGAAAAAAGGAACGAATCATCTGAAGACAGCGTGAAGATTAGTCCAGCAGTTTTTTAGTTTAAGCGTTACAGATGCGTTTTTTCCCGAATTTTCCCATTTTTCGGTTTTTATTTTAAAGTTTTCTAACTTTAAATTTCTCCTCCGCCTTTTTTGGCTCTGAATGAACAACATCATCCAAAGACATCGTTAATATTCCCTCAGCCGTTTCTAAGTTTTGGTTGTAGATTATATATTTGGTTGTTTTATATGGAAAAAGCTGATTTTATGGGTTTTTCCGATTTTCCGGATTTTCCTTAGGAATTTTCCGACATTTATCTATCTCTAAACCTTCCTTGGGGAAGAAGAAATAAATCGTCCGAAGACATCATAAAGATTGGTCCAGCCGTTTTTGAGCCTTAGCGTCACAAACATACAAACATTCATTTTTATAGATATAGATTTTATTATTATTTTTGTGTAGATATACGGCACTTGAAAATTTGAAAATTCGGATGCAGGATTGTTTTATTTAAATAATAAAACAACATTGGAAGATGCGATGTTACAGAATAGTAACATTATTAATATGCAACCACTATTTATTTACAAAAAGACAATGAATTTGAAAACTTATACAAAATAGGAAAGGATTGTTCTTTCAAATGTTTTATTCATCAAACGTAGAATGTTATTATTGCAATAGGAGATATTTTTGAAATTGGAAAAACAAATTCAAAATGTTTTATTCATCAATTATGCTTTGATTTTCTTCAACACATACGAGAAAGAAACACCTAACGTAAAACAAAATTCATTCAGTCAAGGTACTTTACGTTGAGTTTTACGCTAAACACACAACAACGGTTGTAATACGAGTATTTTGGACCACTTAAAGGAAAGTGCCTGGTAGAGTTTCACAGAGGAAATTAAACAAACGACCCAATCAATTGACGCGATTGTTCCTCAATCGACATTTCACATAACGTGGTGAGGGTAGAATAATTTCCAGTAACATGATAACGGCGCCACTAATCGACTGTTCAAAACATGCTTTGATTTAAATCTACACAACAGAACGCGGGAACACATCAATCGGGATTAATCTCGGTACTCATCGCAAGGACACGCTAAACGTCTGATTTACGATAGAAAATGGCTCTCTGTCGCCATACTTGCGAATCCTGTTTGATGCGAATATAACGCACGATCGCGTCGAGCACGAGTTAAGGTGAAAAATTACTAAACTCCGCCGTTGATGACGGCTTCCTTCGTCGAGAGGAGCAATAAGCAACAGGTTGTCGGTTTGAGAGATTTATGGTATGATGAATGATTTTTCATTTCCATTGTCCCATAAATCATACATCCTTTGCGTGCGGGGTTTCGATTCAAGCTGAAGGAGAAGTGTTATGAAATGGATCAGTCCAAAACGAACTTTACTCGAACTGTTTAAACTGGATCCTACCGAAAAAGGCTTACGCGAACTAATTATTAGTTAACCTCGGTATGTACATCCTACTGAAGCCATCGTGCCGACGGTATTTACGGCCGCGACCACGACCGAAACCCGGTTGGCGAGTGAAAACTTTTCATCGAGAGGGGAAAATGTCCTCCGGTGCGATGTCTGCGGCCAGACCACAAATTATATTACCCGCCGAGTAGTGCATTAGGCTGCCCGTAAGAGGGATGTTCTCGATTGGCTTTTTTTTTGTGCGTCTTTTTCTCGGCCACTGCACTTTCCCTCTCCTTGCTTTTTACTATCCATTTCCTTACGAAACGCATGGTTAGACTCTGGCACGTGGTGTTCCATGGACAAAACTATTTATGGGATTTATGGAACTGACTATTTATGAGAGAAGGGAAGTAAAAGAGACAAAAGAAACGGAGTGCCTATAAAGTGGACATGCCGGTGGTCTGTGCCTACATTTTCCGGTCTATGCGGGTTTGGTTCCACCTTAGAATCTTCTGACCGGAAAGACTTTTACAGCCTTTTTATACGACCATACATATTTTACATGCTTCCCTCGTGTTTCATGATTAATCACAAGAAGAATGTTAATTAAAATTCATCTTAATATTCCAATAACTTTTCTTTTTAGTAATTTTTGTTCTTTGGAACTGTTCCTTATTAAAATAAACTCAACTAGTCTCACACTAGGTTAGAGTTTGCAAAGAACCCTTCCACCCTTTCTGTAACGAACGACAAATTAACTCCAAAGCCAATGACGATGATGTCGGTAATGATGCAATTGATTAACTCCTTTTGTGGGACGCATAATTAAACCGCCTTTCGTGAGCCCAATGTCATGGCTAGCTGGGGTGAACAGTGAACACGTTTGTTGAGGAACGATGAAGAAAAAGGTTTCTCGCCCTGCAATGGGTCCGGTGGGAAAGCGAAGTAAACGGGGATGGTAGCCAACTGCTTTGACATTCGAGACAAACAACTACTTTCGTGACGATTTAATTGATTCTTACGATCCCAATTCGACTTGGTTGCTGCTTTCTCTTCACCTTGAAAATGTTACGCAATTCTAGCGACTTTAAGGACACCTGCAAATTGTTTAGCTTGGGAAGAGGTAGAGATTTTTCCTGAAGAAATGGTGCATCTGTGGTGGTAGAGTTTCTGCCTCGAATGTTACTTGTTTTAATACGGCTAAGTATCGTTTTCATTTGTGCAAATTGAAGTTTGAAACCAGATTTCAAATAAACGTTGGAAAAAATGCATAGAAACTTCAAGAAAGCAACTAAATGTGATAGATTTGAACTGCAACGGGAAATTTATTTTTAAACGTTTTTCGCTCGTTTAAGTGAATTTAATCCAAACAAGCCGCCTACATATGGCAACCCAACCGATCGTGAACAACTGGACGATGGGTTTCTTTTTTCCGATGTATAAGTTTCCCTACCTCCATATCCTTCCCCTCGAGAGCGGTCTGTTATTCCTCTTGACCACGATGGCACTTTGCAAGCGCACATTAGTCGAATAAACTCGTGCCAAACCCGCTCGCCACAGACCGTCTGGAACGGTTCTAGTGCATAGCGGAAACCGTTTTTATCCAGGTTCCTTTGATCGAGACAGTGAACTTCCGGCTTCGGTGCCGGAGTGTGGCAGAAGCTGATGACGAACTCAACGTCACCGGAATCAGGTTAGAAAAACCGTGGAAAAGGAACCTCGGGGAAGTGTGGCATTGCGGTGGCAATAAAAAGAAGTAAGCATAAGCTACACTCGATCGCCTGAAGCAACACGTTCACTGTTCACGTTTGCGGGATGCGAACAGGCTGTTCTTTCGCTTTTCCACTGCCCCGGATGAGAAAATGTTTTTCAAATTGACACCTTAACTTTTGGAACACAGTTAGCGACCTCGTTTCGATGAACTTGGAATTGTTGAAATATGAACAATATATAAGTAACAAAACCTAGGAGGAAAGAAATGAAAGTCTTTTTCTTTCCTCAGTCGCCAGAACAATAAGCCCATTTTTTGAGCTTCTCAATCAATAATGAGGAAATGACTAAATGACAATATATATTTTTTATAAGCTCGGAAGTGTAAAAAATTTGCATTAAAAAATCATATTAATATTCGTCCAAATTTTGTATTTAATTGTACTGTTTCCCACCCTAGAATACAATGCCTTCAAAACTGAGACCGTACGATGAATCTACCATTAGAATTCCACTCAAGAACGAAATCTTGTCAAAGTATGTATAAATTTGATTCTCCCTTTGATTATCCGTCCCCAGCTTACCGATTCGAAACATGAAGGTAGTGACGTGCGAAATTAGCTAAACAAACGGTTCGCTTTCGCATCGAAGAGTTCCCGGGAGTCGGTTTCCGGGCGGTCTGATTACGGCTTCCGCTCAACCCCGAACGAGCTAGCTTTTCCTCCCACATTCACTAATTGGAGTCATATGTTCGTCATATGAGTAAATGATATTTTTGCCACAACTGGTGTTAACAGTTAATGTTTTAAAGGGCAATCGGTTAATTTAACGACCCCGACAATTTGAGGGGTTTTTACGCAAAAATATGAACGAAACCCGAGGGCATCCTTCAGCGCGGGTCTTAGTTTGGGGTGATAAACATTGGATTTAATCCATTCCTAGCGTCCCTTTTACGATTAGTGTGATTAGTCGGAGGACGGCCAGTGTTAAATGGGTCGTTCGGTGTCCGGAAAATAGGGCAAAGGTGCGGATGGATTATAAGCGGGTATTCCCCCGGAGAGGAAAGGCAACGAAGGGAGGGGATAGTAAGTCTGCATCTGCATACACCGGGGTTGGGACACCGGGGAGTGGTGTTTTGGAACATAAATTGTGTAACCTTTCAGCCAGTTTGTGTCATCGCTGGGAATGATTTTTATTTTGTTTTTGTGCCGTTGTTTAAACCACAAAAGCTAACGGTGGCAAACGTGCTTACACACAGACGGGGTTTTTATTATTTGGCTTGATGTTTAAAACTGGGCGCAGGCTGAGGACTCGAGTTCACTGTTATCCTTCCCGTGCTGGGGTTAACTGGAGCACCGTTTTACGTGCCTGTCCAAATGGAGGAAAGTGAAGAGCAAAAGTTTGAAACCTTTTTTTCAAGCCATTTTATTGTGAGTGCGGGAAAGTGAGTGCATTTGTGCATCTGCCAGCAGCGTACGGTGAGTGCATGCAGTGAATGATTAAGAAGACTTATGTAGAAAATGTTGGTAAAGGAAAAATCAACCACCATACCACGTTGCCAGCTCGGGGCACATTAGCCAAAGCTTCCCTTTTTTGTAGTGTTTCCATCACTTCAATTAATGTCTCTCTTCCATCAGAGTATCAAGCATAGATTATGATAACACTGGCAGAAAATTGATTGAATTGAAAAGCTTTGAGCTGAATTCAAATTTCTTTCATCAACTGATGAGTTTCCTTTCGTAGCCTTTCGGTTAGCGGGCAAGTAAAAGGGAAGTGACCCGTACAGAAAATAAACAATAACAATTTTGGATCGTGGAAAGAAAGAAAAATAGCTTTTGCTTTGACAAGGTGGTAATGCCAATCTTTATCTAACTTTTCGCCATCGAAGCTTCCTAGGGGCAATTAGTTGCCTCGATGCGATACTCTTTTGATGTAAAATCGTATTAGGCTGCAAATAGACGGGGCGCGTAGCAGGCGCGTAGCACACGGGCGCGTACCGAATATGAACTAAAATCTGTCAAAGTGACATATTGTAGATCACTTTCGGTACGCTTTAGACTACGCGCCTGGTGATACGCAGAGTTGCCTACTTGATGCAACTCTGCGTACCACGCAAAGTGGATCAACAGGGGAGGTGGGTTCATTCCGAACAAATCGCCTTGATTTAATTAGAAAAATAAAGGAAATTTTTGACAATCGTTCTTAGTTTTGTTTATGTTTTCAAATTGTCGGTTTTGTTATTTTCAAAAGTTTATTTAGTGTCCAATAGTGAGGAACATGTTGTTTATTTCGTGTTCAGCTACGTTTTGCCCTACTAACGCGTAGTATGTAAAAAACGCGTGGTTTTCCTTCAATTTCCGGAAGATTAATTGAAGCCGCTGGATGACTGGAAGTAACAGTAGCACTCGATTATCATGCGATAAGATCCAACAGATTATCAAAGGTGGTACCGCATAGTCAATAAAGTTTAATTAACAGTAAGGATAACCATTAAAACTAGTTTCGTGACTTGTTAACGTATTGTTCTTTTACGCTTTTGTTGGTAAACTAAACTAAGAACGATTGTCAAAAATCAATTTCAATATGGATGCTCGTCGAGGCTTATGAGCTCACCTCTCTTAGAACCCACCTTGGTACCACGCGCTAGCGCGTACCGAAATTGATCTACAAGATGTCATTCTGACAGATTTTAGGTACGCGCCCGCGTGCTACGCGCCTGCTACGCGCCCCGTCTATTTGCAGCCTTAGAAAATGCCCACAGACGTTTATTCTTCGCATAATTTAAAGTCTCATAAATAAAATCATTATAACATGCCATGTTAACAAGGCGGAGAACAAGATAATTGTGGAAAAACATAAAACTTGCAGAAGCAGAACGTGAAAACGTGTAGATAATACGATAACGTACGCATTTGCATGGAACACGCATAATTTTACTTTTTTTTGTTTTAAGAAATAGAAAGAATATCGAACAAAGTGCTCTTTTTAATTTTTAAGGCGAATGATCAGAGTGAAACTTTAAACAAAATATGTTAATAGAGTTTTAGAGAGAAAACATTGTGTGCTATTTCAAAGTACAATAACTAAAAGCCAACTGTAAATACAGTATTGCAAAATATCAATTTAAAACAGGAACTTTCCATCAGCATGAAATAAATGTATGAAAAATCAAAGATTATTTTGATTCTAATGATTCCATTTGTGCTATGAAACCTTGTTTGAACCCTGCACAGTTTATGTACATACAAGCCACAACATAACGATGGAGCTGATTCTAGTTGCTGGAATGACAATTTTTTCCCAATCACAGTCATTCAAATAGGAATTAAGACTGCACACCAGCCGCTCGGTGGCCCACAGGAAGCCCACATAAGGGTGATTACCGATGGAAACCTGTTAAATGAGCCAGAAAAATGACACTACTTCCGAAAGCCCGCCCGGTGTGCGACCGGGTGAATCGCTGAAGAGTTCCAGGAAAGCACCGAAAGGTGGCTTAATTGTTGGGTAAAAGGTTTCCCGGCCCGGGTGTTCCAAGCGCCGGGATCAATTCGCATCGGGCAATGAGGCTGTTTTCCGGCAAGCTGTTATCGTAATTAGAAATGCTTTCGGTAGGCCGATAGCGCCGAGGGCAGGTTCTCGGCGAGCTGGAGTTTTCGTGTAGAACGTTGAACGCGGTGGGTAGGAAGGATTAAGGATTGTTAACCGGAAAACACATGCTAACTATAGCGCTCGAGCGTGGAGCAGCTTTTTTGTTATGCTTTTGCACAAGAGCCACAGGATTGATCCAGTTCCACTCGTTATGGATAGGCAGGGTGAGAAAGTCTAAGGCAAACCTCAATAGTGGAATAGTGATTGTTAACAGTATTGTTTCTTCCGGGCGATTCAGTTCGTTAGTAGCAGACCACGAGTGTAAACAAGATTTTAATCAATTTCATTCAATAAGCGTTTTACCTGACAACATCTAATTTTAATTTTATTATAAACTAGCTTGAAGCCCCGGCGATGCTCGAGAAGAGACTTCATATGGAAATACATATGTAGAGCGATTAGAAAATACAAAAAATCATCTTTATGGACAATTTTCGGGGGGAAGGAGTGGTTTCTGGACCCATGTTACTTGGGCAAAAAGTCTCTCGAGGAAATCTTTCGATTAAGATAGTAAAAAAAGTTTGGTATAAAATTGGCTAGGGTGGCAAAAAATCCGGTCTCGGTCGGGATTCGAACCAGCGCAGTGCTCATATGTTGATTTCGTAACCAGCTTTCAGAGGCATATTTACCTACTATTTCCCGTACTCACCATCACTTACATGTGGTGCAGTGGTAGAGGTGCTGTGTTCCGACGTCGGAGGTTCGGTGTTCGAATCCCGATCAGTAAAGTTTACTTTTTTCAGCAACGAATCCCGCTACAATCATTCAAGTAGCGATATTTCCTCGCATTTTTCAACTTGTACTATGGTTTCTCGGCAAGACTACGGCTTCGCTCTTGGTAAACCCGTGTTCGAGTCCCGTTTCCACTTAGAGTCAATTTGAAAAAAGCGCATGCTTCTCGTGCTCTTAAAATAGCAGGGTTATTGCCTCATCTCATCACGGGACTTTGTAACTGAAAATTATAAAAGTTTAAGATTTAACCCATGCTTGTTTAATGCTAAATTGTTTTCCTAATTAGAAACCCACTCGAACCAGCATCCCACGTGCTTTCCAAAGATGAGACAGTTAGCCCGCGAGCAGACCACCTCCGCCCTGTGCACCATCGGGTTGATCGTGTTCGGGGCGCTCCTGCTGACGACGGTGGCCGAGGCCGATCCAATGCTGGAGAGTGGCACCAGTCTGTACGCCGATAATAAACGTAAGTCGCAAACTACTCTTCTTCATCATAGGGAAGGCATTGGTTTTAATTTGATTTTGTAAAAAAAACATATTTTCATCCCTTGTTTTTCAATATTTAACCTCCCACCAACGGTAATGCGTACAGCTCGTTTCTATCCATCTTGCTTGCGAAAAAATCAAATCTCTATAAACACATCGCTTTATCTTCGGTCCATAAATCTTCCTCCCCGATGATGAGCTTTCCGGGTCATGGCATGCTAAGGTAGAGGTGAAAAAAGTATGCTAGCTTACGGATCATATAACGTTCCGCTAGGGGTGAAGCGCACCCCCGCGTTCCATCATTCAACCGATATGGTAATCGATAAGCGGTTTATCGCCTTCAACCGCAAACTGGATAGGATAAAATTGGTTGCGGATTTTTCTCGATCGTTCGCAAAAGGAAAAACTCCTTGCGGTGCTGGTCATACTTATTTCCTCTCTCTCCCATTGGAAAAGCAAGGTGTCAGGTAATGAAAACATAGATTCCATCAAACCGATGGAAGGAACGGAAAATATTCAGACAAACATTATCGGTTGTCGGAGAAAAAAGATAATTCTGCAAATTTACCTAGCTGGAAGAGGAATGATATTTTCTACCACTTCAAAGATTAATTGATCCGATGGATTTCCCTTCCCATGTCGAATAGATGCCAGCGACAAGCGTCCCTTCTTCGTCGGTAGCCGATACGGACGATCGCATGTGTACGGCGCGAAGGACCTGCGGCAGGTGAACGTGGTCCCCAGGAACGATCGTTTCTTCCTCGGCTCCCGGTACGGCAAGCGGTCCGATCTGACGAAGGAAATCGAATCCGACAGCAACAACGGCGCGGAACTGACCTATCTCGCCTGTCTGCACACGGGAGTATCGAATCTCTACCGGTGCTATAGGTAAGCGAGCAACAAAGGCGTGCTTTAGTTGGGGAATATTTGTTTAACGATTTCTTTTCCATTTTATGTATGACCGTTTCTTCCAGTCGTGATGCGTCCACCGCCGCCCTTCACCAACAGCTACAGCGTCCGGAGCAGCAGCCGGAAACGGAACAGTACGATCAGCAAACGCAGCTGCATCAGTACAACGACAACTCCGACCTGGCGGAAAAGTAATCGAAGTAATCGGAGCAAATGTTTTCCCCCTTCACTACCAAATCCCCCAGGTTCCCCGTTTCCCATTCTTATCCTTGAGCACAGAACAGATGGAAACCAACCAACATTTTAATATTAGAAAAACGGGAAATGTCAAACACTACCACTTTTGCCAATGTAAAAACCAAATAAGCATAATAATATCTAACCACCCCCCAAAAAGCATACAAAATGAAGCAATGAAGTCGGGCAAAGGACACGTAAAACAATCACAGTCACGAGACGAAAAGGGCAAGGAAAAAGAGGACAATGCGGAAGGCAGCAATCACGCCATCCACGGATCCATAGTGGTTTCAGTTCTAGTGGGAGGGGTTTTTGCGATCGGTGGCGATGGGCGGGTTGGGAGCCAGTCGAAGTTACCGTAAGTGCGTAACCAAATGCGCGAACTGCGTCAGCCGGGCACCGGGTAGGGGTTGTTGTGGTAGTTTGCGCTACCAAAAAAAAGGCTGGGACACTTCTACGCGGTGCCTGGTGGTGGGCGAGCGGTTCACCGAGGGCGATCGTGTCTACTAAACGAAAGTATTATCTAATCTAAAACATAAAACAAACCCCATATAGGTAAAGAAAAAAAAAACAGAACCCCTTCGAAGGGTTACACGTGCGCGGAATAGCGGACAATGCAAAGATACGTATTGAGAAAAGCCTGAGAAACGTAGTTAATCTTTCCATCGTCTATGGTTCCACACTTTTTCAGTTCCAGTTTCATGCTGCGATGATGATGACGATGATGGATGATATTGGTTCGTGCCGATTCGGTTTTTTGGTCGGAGGAGAAATGTTCGAAATTAAAGAAGAAGCGATTGTGCATATATTGTTTCATGGACAATTTGTTACTTTTCATTTCCATTTCGTCTCCCCCAATGCATATATACATCGATAACGAGAAGAATAACAATTAAAAACATAACATTCAGAACCATGTTATCTAGACGGGCACTGTTCTTGTAAAATAAAAGTATGTTGTAAAAATAAATACTAGTGCTTGTAAAACATGAACAGTATTGGAGTTTTTTTTTTATGGTCGTTAAGTTATTCTCAACATCAAAACATTTTTATTAAACCTTTGAGGAATAAAAAATGAAACAACGAGGCGACAGTCCGTCGTTTTTTAGCCGCACCAGATTCCGAACCATCTGCACGCCACATCGTTTACTTACCTGTTCCATGTAGCACATTCTGTCGAGTAAAATAATGTTTTCACAGACAGCCTGCCAACAAAAATTAAAATGGAATTGTTTAGTAATTGTAAGAAAATTTTCTTTAAAAAATATATTACCTGCAGACATGTTTGAAGGCACTCCAAATATTCCGCCAACTTATGTCCATCGGGGTACTTTAGAAGAAGAGATTGTATCTTCATCCGATGTTCATCCGTCCATCGGGCATCGGTTTCCGTTTCGCTTTCGAGAGTGAACTGTTCCAACATATTTTCCACTGTCGGTTCATCGGGAACCTGGTGTACCTTGCCAACCTTAACCGATTCACCATCGCGCAGTACAGCATCAATTAATCCGCGGCGAAACATTATCCGTCCGTGCCGGAGATGCGCTTCGATAGTTAGATCTTTCCATCGGGCGGCCGTTTGCTGACATCCCAAGCGTAAAAAGGCACGGCAAATGATGTCTTCTTTACCATCCACCAGCACGCTTGCTAGCTGCTCGCTCATGGGCATGTTTTGAAACTGGGATCCACTACTGGCCGATTGGGTCTTGGGACACATTTTGTGGTAACAACAGGGCATTATGATGAGATGTTGCACCCAGGGAGAGTGCAAAAAACACCGAATGGCCGATACGGAGAGATCCGCACAAGCGTGTAGCCCCGTTATGGATATTTGGTGACAATTTGGGAAGCGTTCTTTCACTTCCCGGTGGATGGTATTGGCCGAGTCGTCCGTGATGAAATGCTTCATATACTGTACCACCTGGCTTGATGAAGGAAACAGATCGTTTTGCCGGTTTTGTGCTGTTTGTATGTACTGGAAATTTCCTTCTATTCCGAGCACACTTCTTCCGGATGTTTCGTTAACGAACTGACTCAAATGACCCTACAAATAAAAATCCCTTATAGAACCATTTCATATCGATCAATGAGCTGCTTCTTACCACACCACACCCAAAATCAATCAGCAGTTCCCATTCCTGCGCTGGCCGCACAGTGTCTATGAAGCTTGTGAGGTTTTCTATTTCATAACATTTTTTAATGCTGATTCCTTTTCGGGCTTTTGGCACCACGCCGTCATGCTGATCGTACTCGACGGATAGCCCTTTCAGTTCGGTAAGAAACTCAAGGAATGAGGGTGACCAACTATCCTACGGAAGAATGGATTTAATGGTGGTTTATGGATCGTGGTCATCGCAGATAATACCTTAACAAATCCAAGCGGAATGCGGTTGAACTCGTCGATCGAAGCACCGCGTAAATCGTTCACCCAGTCCGGAGGCATTGCGTCGAGGACGCCGTTTCTGATGAACTTGGTATTGTTGGAATAAAATATCCATTTGTACTTGTGTAGAAAAGTAACGGCACGCGAAAAGTAATCGTTATAATCGAAAGGCAACCGATCGCTGAAACGAATCGCCATAGTTTCCACTTTGAATTGGTTTTGTTTATGTTTACTGTTTAGGTACACGTGGCAGTGTTGCCATGATTTGTGTTGAAACATTAGTTGAAGAAATTTCTACAAAAATGTAGAGTAATTTCAAGCGTAAAATATGGTAAAGTATAGTTAATTTTTTTAATTTTTTTACGTATTTTATTTACTATAGTATGTTGAGTATTTAAGTTTAAATTGAAATAGACACAAGTAACATTGCAGAGACTGGGAACGCACAAGTTTGACAGTATCATCAAGTGTCAAAATGATCCCATCGTCAATGATTGTTTTTATTATTGCCAAACAAACTAAGCGGTGTACATTTTGTGAAAACCTACAATCCCGTTGGAAAAATCGGTATCCAACCGACGAAATGGATAACTGCGTGGATATATCAAGTTCGTCCGACGACACGGAACCAATGACAATCAGACCGAAGCGGGCGCGGTCGGCAAACAAATCGGAGAACGAGAAACAGGAGGACGACGCACCGATGGCGCTGAGAAAGCAACCACCACGACGGGGGCGCCAGAGCCGGGACAAGCTGTTCGACGAGAACTCGAAATTTATGGAAAACTTCGACCCGGAAAAGTCAAGGCGCGAGCGGCGCAAGAACCAGCGAGTGTGGAACAGTTTCGAGCAAAACAATACGGCTTCGCAGAGCGATAAAGGTGCGGCACGCACGGGCGGTAAGGATTTGTGCGACTGCTTGGATTTAAAGTGCCCCGGGTGCCATTTCCCGTGCGAAAACTGCCGCAGCCAGAAGTGTGGCCCCGTCTGCCGCCGGAACCGGAAGTGGCAGTACGAGGAGATAAGCTGCGACGCCAAAGGCTTACTGATAACGAATCCCACGCTACAGAAGTAACAGCACAGATGATGTTGTCGTGTAGATTTGGTTTATTTCTGTTAGTTTTATTCATAGGTACATTAATCAATAAATTATACAGGTTTGTTTAAGTTACATTCCTTCTTCTTCTCTTTTTTTTAGTGTCTGTATAGCTTTGTATCTGCTTTATAGTACATCTCATCGAATACTGAAACAGCTGAATTTGGAGCTAGTGGGTAATACAGTAAGGAGTGGCGTATAGATAAACCCAGACGGGGTCGAATATAGTCTACCGATGGAGAATTCCTTCGAAACTCGATCACGTTCTTACTTTCTAAGGGAGGTGTGCGCGTGTGTGTGTATGTACACTCATAAATAGTCTATCGTAATAGTGAGGAGCATATCAAACTCCACCGAAACAGATGATCTCTTATATTGTGTCTCGCGTGTTGTTCCTCGAGATTCTTTGGTTTGACGATGGATACTATGCGATTTACCGCAGCAACTATGTACAAGATCGGGTTGGACAAACGCAAGGCCGAATCAGTGGAAAATCGTTGTCGAAAACACGCAGCTCATCAAGACTCGCACGTGCAAGAGGCAAGCGAACTTCTTACGTTGTGGTTTGGGGTTTTTCTTATATGTACAAAATCCGATTCCTAACAGAATACCGATGGACACGCCGACAAGGACATGTTGGTAAGAGCTTGTAAATGATGCTAGTATAGGGTTTAAGATTCGGTATAGATCAGTAGTGTCTTTCATTAAAAAGTAGTATCGTACAAATAGTTCTGTATGTCGTTGCAATATTCTGTTGCTCGCTCATGGCAGAGAAATAAAGAAAAGGAGTTGTTTGGCCCACATATTTTCATCTGTTTGGACTGGGTTTGGATTAAAAAAGAAACTTGTAAAGAGTGTTTCGACATTCCAGGAAAAAGGTTCGTTTAAAACTTGCTCATAGACAATAATTTCTATCTAAAAGGGTACGTGTAAAGCACACACACAGAAGGAGTATAGATATTTACCGCTGTAATGTATAATATGCAGGTATCCGAGGTTTGCTTCGAGACCGTCGCCTACTCTTCGGGTGAGTTAGGCTATATGCATATGTTGAGTACCGGGTCGATTGATAAATAATTTCTCATAACGGTTGTTGTGCTTTTGGTGCAGGTCGTTTGTTTGTGGGTTGCTTGTGGCTTTTCAATATTGGAGTAGCTGTGCTGCTGTTTAGGAGAAAACAATTCCTTTGGTTTCTCGTTTGGGTTTGCCTTAACCTCTTTACTAGTGCCCCGTTTGGTCCGAATGTTTGTGTTTCTTTGTAGGCTTAGTACCATTAATTACAAGTCTTTTCCCTTCGCTCGCCTTAGCGACTCGTTCGGTTTTTGTTAGTTAGTTTATGTTACATCAGAAATTTTACATTTTCCAACAGAAATACTGAGATTCGTAAGATTACCTATATAGTTAGAAAGGGGAAAGTAATGTAGAGCTCTTAATGCATTTACATTAATTCCAGTTAGATAAGATAGTGTTTTGTTGTTGATGTTTTAGCTAGAACGATATCGACACTAGTCCACACGCAAGTCACACAAGACATGATAGGTGATAGAGGTTGTTACAGTTAAAAATAACGACTTATTGTAATGGGTGAATAAACCCCACTCCTCTTCCTCGTTGGGGGTCTCTTGTTTTTTTTTTTTTGTATAATACGTTAGACGACTTGTTGCTTAGCTCAGCTAATACCGAATATTCCGCTTAATAGAAACTTAATCTTACTTGGTTTACGATTACCTATGACTTTTTTCTGTTTGTTTTTTTTTCTTCATTAATAAATACTTTCGAGCTGGTACATTAAATGTAGTTAACGCTCGGCTACGATTACGATCAGATACGCATTTGATACGCTTTAGATAGATTTTAAAATGTCTCCTCTCCTTTCCTATATACATATACATCCGACGAGATCCGAGTTCGTTCAATGTTTTAATGTTTCGTTTAGGTTTCTTTCTTTCTTTGCATTCTCCTTTTTTTTTTCGTCTGCGCATCCGGTAGGATCTGCGAGTTGTATAAAAAACAGCTTTAGGCCTCAAACTACTGTTTTCGCCGGTGTGACTAACTGGCACAGGTTTGCCGATGCCACACCGAGACGAGTTGTTTAAAAGTACGGTTTTTTTTCAACGGCACTCCGACCGATCCCACATCCGCAGGAGTATCGTGTCGGGTAGAGTTTTAATTAAGTGACGTTGAGTACGAAAGAAATGTGCAAAGAGACTGTAAGATGTATGCAAAATGTGCTCGGGTGGGGAAAAAATAGCAAGAGTTAAAGTTTAAGGGCGAAACAAAACGATCGTACGATCGCCGATCGTTCCCGAAGTCACACGGGGAAGAAACACGTTATGATTCAGATTCGATGGTTCGCTCTACTTGCTACTACATAACTGCCGAACGATTATTATAACCTTTTTTGCTTATTCTGCTAACTAAAAACTCGAGAAACGTATCTAACGTATTTGTCTGCTGCACTCTTGGTGTCTAAATAATTGTATGTGTCCTTCACTCTTATTATAACCCTCCCACACAATAGACTCTATAGTTCATTCGTCTTAATCTACTTTAGAATTTGAGTTGTTTATTATCATTTATCATTTAGTGTTTTTTTCGATTCTCGCTTCTCGCTCTGATTTGATCTACAAGTGTTAGGTGTAATAGCTATTTTCTTTTCCGAAGTCACGCGTCTTACAGACGCGAACGACCTAGCAGCAGCCATTGTGTGTGTTTCTTTTTGGTTTTTGTTTTTGCTCTCACCTCACATTAGATCCCTGCTCTCAATTACATTGGTCTCTGGGTCTTCGTTTGGGTGGTGGATGGGGTTTGGGCCTGGCCCGCCTCATCGTCCCGCGGAAACAACGGGGCCCAACGCGGGGAAAGGGTGGCGATCCAGCCCTCAACCTGACCTCCTTTTTTGATTAGCTTGTTATATAGTAATTGTTAACTGCTACTGTGGTGTTTGTTTCGTTTCTCTTACCGAAGCAAAAACAAAAGCATTTTTCCTAACCGAACTAAAGTAGCATCATAATACTTTTTTCGTCTAGTCCTGGCCCCGAAGAAGGGCCGTAAAGAAATCTAGCTCCATTACGATGTATCTATATGTAGATATATATATGTATATCATCTTGCAACGACTGTTTTACACTATGTATGTTCGATGCAGCGAGAGAGAGGGTGAGAGATTCTACAGTTCCTTCCTATCTTCTACTTAATGATCGCGTTTTCTGTTTGGGACACAAAACAGGGATAATGTTTCGCTTTTATTATTATTATTTCCTTCTCGTTGTCTTTATGTACATACCATACGAGGCTGCCGGAAGTCAAGCCTAACACCCTCATGATGCCACCTCTTTTCAATGAGCTGTAACTTTCATCGTATTCTCTCACTACTGTAGTCTATCTTCTTGTTATTTTTTTTTTCAAATAAATATGTGCATTTGTCTCGAGAAACTGTTTTCTTCATTTTTAAGGACCGCAATAGGACGTAGAAACGTTATGCATATATAGGTTTCAACACGTATAAGAAATACTTTCGCCAGCTTGACCACGCTTTGGGGAGGGGGTGACGATTTGACCGGAAGCACAAAGCACGGAACACTTTCCTCGGTGATTTTAGTTAAAACTAGAGTCGCTAGACTAGGATGAAAGGAGGAAAGGTCAAATCATTCGTTTCCTTCTTGAGATATGTCTTTGTTGGTTTTTTGTTTTCTTTTCTTTTCATTAGGAGTGATAAAATGTGACTTGTGTATAGTTGATGTTGCCCAGCCGCTTCACGATTCCGCCCGAAATCGCCACCTCACCCCCGGCGGACGAAACTGCACCGTAAAAGATTTCCTTGTCTTTAAAGCACATGAACCAGTCGCACATAGCTGCAATGAACTGTGTTTGTTTCGCGTTAGTTTGCACGCATTTTGTATTCTTTGTACCGTGTATGCCGGACCGTTTTTTTTTTTTAGTCCGGCCGAGGGTTTGTGTTTGTTGTGTTGTGTACCATCGTTATAATAGGCTAACCGGAGGAGTAAATATATACCGTCATAATGTGTTGTTGTATATATGGCAATAGGCTCGAACTAATGCAGCACATTAATACAGCAAGAAGGGTAGCGCATAACAGATAAAGCTATTGCCACAGATCCACAGAGTTCCATCAATGAGATTACGATGTTGCTTTACATGCCCATGAATACGGATATAATACGGGTACGATGCTATATGTATGCTATGTATAAATATGATAATATATATATTTTTTATATTAAACGTACCACCGAAATTCAAACATCTCTTAGAGCGCTCTCGAAACGGGTTACAGCGAACGATAAACGTATAACAGGCGCTTTTAACAACAGATCAACGTTCGATCGACGAAATAGTTCCTATAAGGGTAGGTGGTTTGAGCTTAAATGCTAAAGGAAGGGCGGACTGGCCCCAAACGGAAAAGGGGGAAGTTTTGGGTGGTTTCTGCCTGATTGGTTGGATTAGCTCTCGACAATAAATTATGTTTTCTTCTTAACTTAAAACTTGCCAGCAGTTCTGATTGATAAACATGAATAGTTAACAATGTGGGAAAACTCTCCGGGATTGAGGATTTATATTAATAGCGGCTACGAACAATAGTTTTATAACCTTCGTGAGCGAGGAATAGAAAATCTACGAAAAATATAAATTGACGCTCGACGGTTGCGAATGAGGAGATTACAGTTTCGTGACACCTGGAGAGACTGGGTGATTATTAGTGCGATGCATGCATTGTGGCGCGGTGATGGGTGCAGTTTGGTTAAGTTCCGTTTGATTAAAGCTATCAGTTAGTTGCCGTCCGGTGCGCTCCACCAGGGCGCTCCTCTTACGGGTGGTGTGGTGTAGTTGGGATGGACAAAATTGGACCGATTGGGAAATTTACTCGTTGAGAGGCACACTCACGACATGTCTTAGGGTCTGATGAAGCCTTCGAGTTAGGCTTCACTCGGGAGCACGATATCGGTGCTCGGCTTTCTCGTGAGTCATCTTTTCAGGAAGCTAAAGAATCCGCTCCCCTTCTCCGAACGGGGCGCCATCAGCATTGGCACTTGATTTTTGTGAGTAAGTTTTATCTAGAAGAAAATGTGTAAAACATTATTCTTTCCTTGGGGCGATTCGATCAATTGATCCGCTCGATCTTACCGTGCACGGGCCTTGCATCCACGGTTCGCCGTCGATCTGCATGGGGAAGGTTTTCTTGGTGGTGATCATGACCTCGCTACACTGTGCCAACCGTCGCCCGGACGCTCTCAGCCCCGTTCGAACCTGTCCCATGTGCAGGCAGTTTTCGAGCCCAATAACTTCTATCTTGCGATCTCCAATGTCTGGCCAAAACGAAACAAGGTAAAATAATTGGTTTTAAGTTAATTTCATCGTAGAAAAATCACCATAACTAATCCCCTACCTTGTATTGCGATGGACAGATCCACCGAGTTGAAGCTGTTGGCCGACAGTTCTTTGTCGGAGTTTTTCAGTTTCTTCCGAAATGGACCTTTCCGCATGCGCTTCTGGGAAAGATGCTCCCCCCAGAGGTTCGAGCCACCGTGTGTGTACGGGATGTTGAGCAGGGCGATTCCCTGCAGCTGTGGACCGTTGGCAAGCTCCAGCGAAACACCGTCACACTGTTGGGTATATTTTTTTATTTACTCTACTTGCACTTATGAGTGTTTGAGGATCCGGTTGCTTAGGGTTCTTACCACAATCTCTAGATTTTCGTGCAGATTTTTACAGGACGCGGCAAACGTCTCCGAGGTGGCGTACTCAAAGTACCAGAGTTTGTTTTTCATGCGGCTGTTGAATTTGTGAGGATTTTTCTCGCGCTCCAGGTGAAACTTGACACATATGGCGGCATCCTGAAATGGAAAACGAGGGTAAATTAAATAAAAATAGATAACATCCACCGAAACAACATCGTCGCTCGGTTAAAACGGCACCATAATAGAATCAAATGGGAGAGTGCCGAACGATCCCACAATGGCACGGAAACAACAACTCGGAAAAATGAAAATGGAGGGGGTAATTAGCTGATAGCTGTACCCGATATTATCCAATTCATCCCTGACCTCGGTTTGGGAAAATAGAAATAAAGCACCATCATTAAAAGCTTTAAGTTCGTTCGGTAGCCGGATTACTTCCACTTCTTGCGAACGCGGCTGCTGGTGCTGCTGCTCGACCAAACGAACTGGATTTTAATCGGTAAATTAATTAAATTACATTTTACGTTTGAACATGGAACATGAAGGGGTTTAAAAAAACTGTAACCATGAAACAGCGCACCGGTGAGGACAAAAACATACCACCGGCATGCTCCCCTTAATTCGTTTCCTTTGGTATCTTTGGTCTGCCTCACCCACCGGGCAGTGGAGTGAAGGCTTGGTGGTAGGAATCTTTTAATTTGCCGCTTACTTAACTTTGTACTTCAGCTCTCCCCGTATTCCGGTGTGTTGGGATAGAATAAAAATATCCCGTGCAAATGTCGGTTGGTTGCTAGCTGGTTGCTCATCTTACTTGCTAGGCCGATTCGTGTTCCCCCAGTGGAGGTTGTGTGTGGATTTACACGGAAAAAGTATTGGTTTCCATGGATTTATCTGACTGTCGTTTCCTGGACAACGAAGAAAACAACGAACAAGATTCAAATACACATCCAAGTAGGTTACAAGGGAGAGGAAAAACCAAGAAAAAGGCAGTACGTAATGGAATACGGTAGGGATTTGGTTTGACCGTTCAGATAGCAAATGGAGGCGCCCGGTTATTTAAGCCACCATGTCAAAGCTTGGCTTGTCTTCGCCGATTGTGGTTGTTCCATCAGAGGGTATTATACCAGACAAACCGTTTCAATTAGGTGGAGGGAACGATGTGGTTAAGTTGAGAAAAATTCAAATCCACCGCCTGTTGTAATTACGTTTCCGAAAATGTTGCGCTATGGTTGTTTCGTAACCGTTCGTTTCTTGTGAAGGATCCTTGTTAACTGAAAATGCAAACCATTCACACATTAAGAAGAATGGTTAAGAAATTAGACCTGCTTTTTTTTCTATCCTTAACAGAAGCCTTTGGTTGTTCACAGCGCAATGATGGTCAACAAATTGGTTTCTGCGAGGGTTTTCTTTTTCCGAAGAAACAGCCAAGATATCGCTTTTATGGTAATTTACTTTCCACGGAAACGGGGAAAGATTTTGGTTTCGCAGATAAAAGTAGCACAGGCCAAAAACTTTACCACACCGTTGTGTGTTCTGTGCTAGTTATTTATGAACAAAGTATGCGTGGCCGGTGCACTGGAATTTACTACTACCGGCATGGGGCGGTTGCTTATGCAACTTTGATTGGATTCTACCGCTTGTGTGTGTGTGTGTGTGAATGTATGGGCAAAGTATGCTTTGATGTTGTCTGATCCGGAACGCCTATGGATGGACCAGCCCGAAGCGGGACGATTCGGAGTAAATCGTATGAAGAGCGTGGAGAATTTATGCCCAACCGGCATGCAATACCACGCCGTTATTTATGTCCGCACGGTTCAACACTTTCGGTGAATATTTTAATAAACTTTACAGTCCGCAAATAGTTCGTATGGTTACGGTATCGCGTTACGGAAGTGGAAATAATTAAATTATCCCAACGCGTTTTTTTTAGCTTTCGTGCGAGAAAAAGCATTCACAAAATGTATACAACCGTTTAAATATGTTGTTCCGCTATCGCTAATTCCAACATATATTAATGTAAATTAATTGTCTGTAGTGAGACCAATCCTTTATGTTTGTTCCACACCTTCTGATTTTTGTCTCGAATCATCGCCTATAATTAAATTCTCAAATTTATCTCAAAACTAAACGAGTTCAAACAGCAGAGGAAAGAATAACGTACCCATTCCTTTTCCTTTGGCCAAGATAATATTACTATTGTTTCTATTTACTCGTTGGCACCATCTTTTACGGTTCCCATCATACAATATGCAGTACAATTTTCCCCGTAAAGAAAACTGCACCTACTGCTACTTTTCATCCATAAACAATATGTGTTTGTGTGTGTGTGAATGGTAAATAAGTACAGCGCAAACAAAACACTTCAAATGCAAAGTGCCTTTTTCTGGTCGCTCCGGTTGCTGTTCTCACTGCTGCCACTGGGGAGGAAAGCCGCTTTCCAGCCAACCCCCAGAAACCCACACAAACATACAGTTGGTTAAGCTCTTATTCAAACTTTAGGTCTTCGCGCTTTGCAAGCAAGCGGAGGCAACTTCTCATTGGTTTCCGTTGCATTTTGCTGCACATTGCATTCGCTTCCACGAGTCCCAAAAGGAAGCAAACGGTGACGGCAATGCAAATGGCCACGAGGTTGAATAATTAAGCAGCTAAGAACCGACCGACGAGATACACGGTGACACCCAGTGCTATTGTGTTGTCGGTGGTGCCAAGGGCGATCCTGTGGAGTGTCACAAAGAAAGTAAACTGGCTGTCGACGAACGCGCACACCACAAACTAGCTCCATTGTTTTTCAGTAGAAATTGGTAAACGAAAAAAAAAACTGGTGGCACTCTAATTACTGTTTAATTTTTAAAATATTCGCGATAAAAACTTTACACCGCGCCAGTAATCGGTTGGCAATAAGCTTACCCGGAAACCTCGGGAAATGTAACCGTTGTTGGAATGCTTAAAACCCCTGTTTTAAGTCCCGGAGCTAGACCCGGAGAGGTGGAAAACAGCAAAAATGAAGAAACAAAAAAACCCTAGTTTAAGAGGGTCTTTTCTAGCCGCTTACCAGAGGGACCACCATAAGGACGAAACAAATTAGCTAATTCGATAAATGTTGTCAAGGTCGGTCTACCATTTCCTACAATATACAATAGGAATAGGATCTTTTGTCGAGTCCTTTAGCTAAAAACGAAAAAAGGGAATCGAAAATAAAAATTAAAGTTAGTCTCGCTTTGGCGCGAGAAAAGAGTCAATCTGTGTACGAAAGCAACGCGCGATTGCCGGTGGAAAGAAAAATGTCTCTTCGCTGGTGGAAGGGGATCGTCGTCCGATGGCCATAATGTGGTTGAATTTTCCGACTCGCTTCGTCCATCGGCGGGGGGAAGTGCGGAGGGAAAAAGTTTTACTTCACCGATGGGAGGACCCCGGCCATCCCATCTCGGTAAGTGCTTTCTAAATGGCCCCACAATTTCCCGTGGTCGGTTTTTAATCGTACACTTCAAAAGAGCGGTTCTTTTTAGGGCGTCCCCTGGCCCGGTTGGTTCCGGGCAAAACTACAATCAATAGATAATAACGATGCTGCTGCTCGGTTTGTCGTGTCCTTTGCACAACCGACACACAAACACACGCTCACACAGCACACGACCTATATCGGTCACAGACAGTACCCCTTCGTCCCGTCACTACAGAGCTTTTACGAGTGTGCATGTGTGTGTGTGTGTGTGTGTGTGTCAAGGTTCTGGTTCGGCCTGAGCTAGTGCCCTGACGGTGTCCACTTACCACACCCACGGAGAAGTAGTTATTGACAATGTTGTACGGCACGGTGAATTCCGATCCGACCTGCGGTTTTATCAACTTCGGTAGGTCGATAATTTTCTCCTTCGGTCTCGGTTTGTCCGCCGTGGTGCCACCGTTGATGTGATGATGGGGGTGTTGCTGCTGCTGCTGTTGGTAGGAACTATTGATGGCCATCCCCGTCGTCTCACCGTCGAACGGAAAGCAACTGGATCCGCTGCCGACATTATCGCTGCTGCTAGCGTTGGTGTTGGGTGCAGCACCATCGGCCATCACCATGGAACCGTTGGAAAACGGTACCACCGTCGTCGTGCTGCCATTGCCAGTGAAACCGTTTGCCACCGGGGCGGCACTATCATGTGCCACCGCGATGACTTCCGATGCGATGGGAGGACCATCACCATCGGTGCTGCTTGCCGGATCGTCTATCGTCAGCGGTGGCCCTATCGTGGTGGCCGTGGTCGGCGTCGGTGGCGGTGTGGAGGTGACACTTGCCGGCAGTGGCTTCTGCTCCGCTCGTCCGGACCGTTCGCCCTCGTCGTCGTCCTCACCGCCCGTCGTGGCGATCTGCTCGCTCTCCTCCGACGTGCCATTATTGTCACTCAGTACGACACGTTGCGTGCTGTCCGTTGATATCTCGGTTGCGTTTGTACTTTTGGTAACCTCATCGTAGGTTTGGATCACAGATTTTTCAGCAATTATCCTATGCGAGATCTCTATCACCTTCTGCACGTTCTCCGACAGTGTCACCTGTTGGGTTGGGTGTTAAGGTGGGGTGAAAAGAAAGCGTGAGACAGAGAGGGATGATAAAATACACCAAAATTAACATCAACGTTAGCCCGTGGCGCAACGCGCTGCGGTGACGGGTGAGCGTTACACGACCTGTAGTACCTTGTGACCGGGCATCGTGGTGGTGGTGGGCGTTTCCTCGGCCACCGCCGGATTGTTCTTCACCTCGATGCTCCACCGGTCGAGCATGACGACCGAGGCCCGGTTGATTTTGTCCAGGATTTTCGGAATGCTTTCACCCTCGTAGCCACCGCCCCAGCGTAGACACCGGGCCAGATCGTTGCCCGTGCCGAGCGGGATCACACCGATCGACGGTTGCGACTGCAGTTCGATACGGTCCATCGCTTCCAGCACCCAGCCGACCGTGCCATCACCGCCGCAGCAGATGACATTAAAGTTCGGCACGTCCTTGAACATCGTTAGCCCCTCGAGCGGGCCACCCTTCGAGAGGTCGTACACCTGGCGCGGGTTTAACAGGTACTGGAACTTCCGCAGGATGCGGTCACCCTGTCGACCGCCACTCTTTGGATTGATGAATACTAGCAGCGGACACCAGCTCGGATCGCTGGTGATTTGAAAGTGTATTGTCGATGGAACGCTCTATCGAATGGGAATGGAATTAAGGAGGTTTTTATCACTAATTTGTTATTGAAGAATTGAAAAAAAGTATGAAGAAATGAATGCGGGAAAGTTTCAAAAATAAGCTTATACACTACACCACAAAAGTCAAAACATAGCAGACCTAAACAGAAAAAATGCCATTTCTTTGACGAACAAGTAGCAGTGCGAATATCTAAAAGCATGAGTTCAATGACCTGAAAAACAGGCTTCTTGGATCACCGAAATGGAGAAGAAGCTTTTGTCCCAATAGCAAGCCCACAGGTTGCAATGACTGTTATCAAAACAGCACAGGCAGCAAACGTTGGTGGATTCAGAATTCATTAGAATCTATTTCTGAACGGAAAAAGATTTGAACTGAGTTCAGATAACAAGAATCGAATACAAAGAACCGAGCCATAACAATTTAGAGCATCATTCCTATCGTCTGAAGAAACCTAATATTTAAAGATGGTATTTGGTTGAGTACAAGGTAAAGTCTCTTATTGCATACAAATACTGAGAAGATTCTAAAATTTAGTTAAAAAATACCGCATTTTATTATACCGTATCCGTGTATGACGGCCTCGTTGTCAAAATAGTCAATGTTAATGAAAAATGGCTTCTACCGTTGTTACTACCCGTGTATAACGATCCCCTTAATCTGACTTTGATTATTTTTGAACTTAAAGTGGGTACACGGAAAAATACGGTATTTTTTTCGTTCAAAATTATGTCGCAATAATAGGGATACATCAATATACTCTGTAAATGATAGTATTTAGTAGACCTCCGTTTACTGCAGCAGATCGAATGGATTTGTGGTGGAAGAAAATTCAATTAAACAACCGCGGACCAAACTCAACCGAACTATATTAAAAGCGCAATATATTATAAACGCATAAAAACCCCCAAATAGATTTAAATGTGAGCACGCGAATAATAAAAGCGATAAACAATATAAATGGCGGGCAATTTGTTGACGGACGGTGTTGGAGGATTCGATAACTGTTCACGCACGAAATGATTGCCAATAACGGTGGTGGTTTGATTTCGCCCCAGAGTCAGACAAACTTTTATGAAAGCTACTCTTTCTGCTGTTCTCCCCCTGCATCCCCATCCGATACGGCAAACCGATACAAATGGGGCCTTACCTTTCCCTTGTTGGTGGTGAAATTGATCGATTTCTGCCGATCGAGCACGGCAGGACAGATGGCGGTCGGTGGCAGGACGAGATTGGCGAACTCTCCCAGGGTACACTCTGCCTTCACGAGTGTGGCGCACTTGTTGTGGAGCTGGCGAGGAAAGATGGGAGAAAAAGTGTGAGCATTGGTGGGGAATCAAACGCCATGGGAGGAGGAGTAAAAAGGAGAACAACAAAATGACAAACAGACATCAACTGATGAAGTGAGAGAAAAGTCATTTCTCATTACCGGAACCGGTACGGGTTCCGTTTCGTCGATTCATTTTCTCACCCACCCCCGTCCTGGGAAGCTTCCTGCGTTCCTCCGTCCGCCGGATCCGAGTTGCGGATGGATGGGTTTGGATTTTTCAATAAAATGGTTTATCCCGAGTATAAACAATTTACGTGACCGTAAAGCACCGTTTTCGGCACCGACGGCCACCCCCCTACACACTGCTCGCTTAGACTCGGGCAGGCCAATAGATTAAAATGTTTAATGACCTCTGATCTCGTGTCAGTCAGCAGGGGACCGAGCCGTTTGCGAGCGGGATGAGATCCGGTATGACCAACCAGTGCCCGGTGCCAGGAAGGCTGATTGATGGGAATGGATCGAACGGATCGATCGGAAGATGGATTGAAGCGCGCAAAATGACAAAAACAACAAGCGTGGGGTAAAGAGAAGAGCAACAACAAGATTTGCTATCCATTCGCCGGGACGACCTACAAACCTCGTTGTCACCGACCTCCCACCCTGTGTCGGGTGGGGAGTTTCAGGCAGGCGGTTTGCCCTGGAAGCCAAAGTTTGCCAATGGTATGGGCTTTGGGGGGAAAAGGTGGAGCTCGATGAAGCGTGGAGCGTTTTTAATAAAAGAGTCTCACGAAGAAATTAATTTCGCCTTCGTCACGGGCGATTGTCCACCGAATGCTAATGAAGTATTCGGAATGTTGCGGTTGCTAGTTAATTAACCTTTTTCAGGGCGTAGCTCCGTGAACCCATGTCCCCATGTAGCTCCGGATGGTATGATGAATGGCATTTTTGTGATAAACCATGGGTTCATTCAGTACATGTAAGGTTACATTTTTGTCCAGGTTACGTTAGGGCGATAGGGTAGGTTCGAAAATAGCCAATCCTCAAAGGAGTCGAAAGAAGTCAGCTATTCGGTGGAATCAGGCGGTATTAACTTACCATCATGTGACACCACCGGCAGGTCAGCCCGGTGATGCCGTTGTACGCTTTGATCCTTTTGCGGCATTTCGAGCAGCGTCCGTAGCAGTTTCCTTCGACCCAGTGATGCTGGAACGTGGCGGTGGCTTTTGATTTTTTCGACTTTACGTAAGTTGCGATGCAGGACGCCGGGGCCCGCTGGACGCAGCGCTCGTGTACGGTGTATTTGCAAACTGAAAGAACCGAGGCGATGGCGAGAAAGAACAGAAAAACCCATCCGTGGGAGGATGTAAGAGTTTTAGATCCATCTAATGTACGAATGAAGGGTTGGGACGGAAGTGTTCTGGTTTTTGTGTGATTATTTCGCTGTCTAACTACCAACGACATTTGGTCTCTACACACTGCATATTTCAAACTTTTCCCTAGAAAAAGTTAAGATACTTACGCACACAGCACAGACCCTTCTTGCCCAGACCGACGAGCATATTGAGGCACATATTACAGTAGGCTGGTTTGCTGAAATGTTTCAATCGCCACACGTGGTAGCCGTCCTCCTTCAGCGTATTGTCGACACCTGGATGGTAGAAGGGAGAACAAGAGCGAACGGTAAGCTATAATCGCCCGCCCAAAGCGTGATGGTTTTGGTGGGTGGCTTTTCCCGATCTCGGCACCAATATTCCGTGCAATACGAGCGTTCCATGAAGCATCCCCCTCGATTCCCCGTTGGGATATGTCGACTGTGATCAGCGTAAAAGCAGCCCGCAGCGTTGGCAAAAGTTGGCGCGCCATTACCGAGGGGCAGGGGAGGGATTGGTGCATTCATTCGTGCGTCAGCGGTTCGTCGTGTCCAGCGGGATTTTCCGCAACGCAAATAACGAAACGGCGGTACGGCGAACGGATGGATGCCATACGAACCGAAGCTTAATGGGTCGTTGGTGACACCGAAATGGGCAAACCGGGACTGGGAGAGATTTATATGTCCACCGAGAGCCTGGAGAAGACCGGCGACGAATGGCATCAATTAGGGGGGAATTAGCTATCGGAAAATCACACATTTCCTGTGAGGGTTTTCCCGATGCCATGGGGCCATCTGTGCTCGTGCATCGTCCGCCCTCTTTTCGTGGGACCAGATCTACATTCTGTGCAGCGGTTGGCTTTTTCGAGTCCATCCGAAACGGTGGAAAATATAATTACAAATGCAAACAAATGAGGTAGAAAATCAAAATGAAACAAACACGTAAACAAGGGTGGAAGTTCGTGTATGGTTCCGGGTTTCCTAGGGGTCACGGACGGACGGTTGGTTCATGATGTTTGAACGCTGGTCGTGCAGCAAGCGGTAGTTCTATAACGTGCCCAACGACCGATGACCGCTGGCGCCCGGCCACTGTTATGGCGATTCGCATGTGCTTTTATGAGCAAAACAGTTTTTAGCGTACTGTTTATACGGTCCGTGAAGGTCGACTGCAGTTGCATTCACTTCGACCATCTGTTTCGTCACGCACCGGAGACTGTCGGTAAACAAGTGTGCGGGGCTGGCTGTCGTCATCCTGGAGGCGGTTTTGCCGAGAACCTTACTGGTGTGTGCTGACATCACAGCCCGCGGTTGCTTAGCACCTTCGTACACCTGTTATGCAAATGATTCACAGATTCTACAAGTCACAACCGACGAGGGCGCTGTGGCCGCCGAAGCACGACCTCCTCTGCTACGCTGTAGCTTCCGTTCGCTCACAATTAGCGCTTGGCTTCGTTTGCCATTCGCTCGAATTAAGCACAATCATTTCAATGCCATAGTATTACTCACTGTCGCACATTTTGTCACAGCTTCCGGCCCAGACCGACGCATACTTTGATCCTCCAGGGCTCAGTATTCGCTTCCGATTTCGGCACTACCGGGAACCGGATCGTAGCAACTTTTCTGTCGTCCGATTAACACAGCAGGCGGACGCAAGGGAAGCACACTTTGCGGTCGTTGAAAAATGGTTAAGCACGCGTCACTGCTTAAATTACACTGCAATACTATCGCGAATTAGCGAAGGAAAGGGTGGTACGCGCACAACGCGCAGAACAGATAAACTGCTTGCGAACAAGTCTCCCGTCGTTGCTGATAACAGCTGATCGTGTGCCTGTCAGCGATACAATGCGCCACTCCGCCGCCTGCTTGGCCCTCACCGTCGTCGACGGTACGATAAACGTCAAACCAGGTTGTCAAGCGATCGCGCGCTGTCACTTTGAGTGGCGCGCGTGTTCTGGCGGTGATCGTTAAAAACGTGCGTCGTCACGTGGCACGTGGATTATACGATCTTCTATGTAGAGTAACGAGGAATGATCCAAAAAAAAACCAATTGTGAAGAATTAAAATTAAAACCATGAGTGATAACAGCGTCCGCTATTAAGGTAATGAGAGTAATCTCCAAGCGATAATCTATCCCCGATTAACGCTCTAATGGCAAACGGAAGCATTCGAGATAACGCACGTTTGCGAGATAAGTTTGGGGAAAACAATAATTCCATTTCGTAACCCGCAATTAGCATGTTTAACCAAGATAACATAAAGGGGTTTGTTTATCAATATGCCCGTTTTTTCACGTCATCATGTTATAAATGCATAATTAACGCATGTATTTATAAAACAAAAGAAACCACATATCATTGTACAAATTATGAGCCTTTCAAAAGAGTTAATGGTGCATGTGGAGGAGAATGGATTACAGAACAAAAGTTTAATAACTATCCACCCAATAAACTGGATTCGTCGTTTGTTCTATCGATCGGTACGTGCGTTAAAAAATGTGTGTTTTGCTTTATTGCGTCAGCGATCCAGTGGAGCTCTAATAATCAAGATTGAATAGCTGTTTAGCATGCCCGTTATGCAGTTGGTTTGATTTGGGTCAAATGTTCGGTATTTATTATAATCCGCAAAAATAGAGCTGTCGATGCCGTGCCACTGAATCGCACCGGAAGCCGAACCCGAGAAGGGTTACTGTCCACTAGGGAGGACCGATGAAACGTGACGCTCCTACCAATCGGGCGGCAAAATTCCAATGCAAGGGACTGGCACCGTAGACCAGAAATTAATTTAGATAGTGTACCCATCGCTGCCGACGACACAGAGAGTGGCACAAAAATAGATCCACATCAGTCTCTGTCACAATTTCTGGAGACCGGTTGTCTTCCGACCACCGTCGGGTGGTTTAAGATGACACAGTGCCTCCGGTGGCTTGAACGGCTTCTCTCGGTGGATGATGGATGTGTTTCGGTTGGAGCTGTCCATTGACCCGGCTTTGTTTTCGGTTGTCGGTGCTATTTTTCGTGCCACTTTTACAAACCCACCCACCCCGGTGAATGGTGTTTACGGAACGGTTCGCTGCCGGTGGCATAAATAATCGATCCGATATCTCGCCCTCTCTCGATGCTTTCGGCGCCACAATCGAAACCACAATCGTATTAATCGGGTTCGCAGCGACGAGGATAAGCTCTCGATTTCGGTGCCCGTTTCGAGTGGGACACTGTTTGCGTTTTGCAAACTGATTGATGGCAGTTTGTGCTCAAGACCTGGAGGCTTTCGTGGTATGGTTGTGGTACTGCGGTTGGGGCAGTGCTGGACGACGAGAGACGTGCGGCCTCTAAGGAACCATCCGTTCTAGGGGCAAAGAAAAAAAGGACAAATCGATTTATATCGATGAGCTACAGTACACAGTTCATGTACCGTTCGTACTATGTGCCCCCCTTCAAGAAATGCACTGCCGTAGGAAAGACGAGAAATTACTCTCCGGAGGATCGATTCCGGGACGTGCCGCGCACATACGAGTGGGAAAACTGGCACCTAACGAGATGGTCCAACGTGTGCCCAAGTGCCCGCCTTCAGGGGACGATGCAATTAAGTTAAGTGTAGATTAGTATCTCGCCTGCTCCGATACAATCTTTCTCCGAGGTGTTCCCCCGGTGAATGGTGTGTTACGGTAATTGATTGAATTATCCTCTCCTCCCGGTAACGATTTACTGCACCGTATTTATAAGAGTCTGCACGTCCGTTGTCTAGAAGAGGGCTGACCGGCAACGGCATAAGTGCGTCATTACCGAGGCGCTTTTATCCTTCCCATGGGGTCAGGTTTTGCGCCACCGGCACGATAAAGATGCAACGGACATCTGCACGTAAAGTTTGATTTTCGCACCACAAATGAGGTGCATTGAAACATTGTACAGTTGACGTCAGCTTAGTTTTCCAATATCTTCATTACGACACATTTCTTTGTTAAAATTGCTACATGTGCTAAGGTGAAGAGCCCATTCATGACAAAAAACCGTATTAAAACACAAACACACGGTTTTTTGTCATGAATATCAGTAGCAATACTATATCACATAAATGAATATTTCAATGAATTTTCCTGAAAACTGAGGAAGTGAAAAAGATACACCGTATTTATCTATTACGGTTATAAGATTCCAACCAGTCTGAACGTCGTGTTAGATAGTCAAAGGGAATCGAAACTCTGTGTCGAAGGAAAACATTTCATTGGGTTATATTGATATGAGATAATCTATTCATGTCATTATGCAGTGTATCAAAACATATTTAAGTTGTTAGCAAAGCAATTATCTAATCAAAGATTGATTAAGCCAACAATGTGTTCAAAGCTCAGTTCAAACGAAGAGGAAGCGTTAAACACCTACTTATGATTCGTGCTTCAGTCGCTCATCATTATTTCGTCGGGCACTCTCCAACCATCTTTTCATAAACGAGAAGCAGATGTTGAAAAGCTCCTCGGAGAAGTTTCGCCCGCGTTAAGATTTTCCTACTATGGATTTCCCGTTCCGGCAAAGACAACACAAGCCACCCCTCACCCTCGTAGAAGCTATCGTTCGGGAGTTGTTTTCCCGCCCGGATATTGGATTACACTTTTATTTTGCTCGTACTTGCACGAACAAGCGAAGAAATCACGGCTTTTTCTGTGATTCTTCCGCAGTACAGATGCGTTTTCCGTTTTCCAACATGTTCGAGAGAAAGGATATTTACCACCCGCGAATGAAGCTTACCGAGAAGTACTAGCAACGGGATCGTTGTCAGGCCACCGCGCTGCCACTCCTCCAGCGAGACGCACCCATCGCCGTCGTAGTCAATCTCGGTCATCATGTCCTGGAGGATCTGTTGTGCTCGTTGTTGTATTTTTCCAAGTGGTGCCCGACGGCCGGGATGATGCCAGGCGGAAAATCGAGTGTCGGTGGACGTGCGGGGTGTGTGAGAGATTACCATTTCGAGGGTGGCCATCCGTCAACGGTCACGATGTCGATAAGTGTGTAAAGAAAAGTTGGAAAGAGGGTGGGGGAAATAAAGTGAAGTAGAGCAGGAAAATAAAACAAGGAATGATTACTCTATCGAATAAGTAAACAGCATTAACAGGAAACAGGCTCCTCGCTAGGCGTCGATGTTGTGGGCCTTATTTTTACATTGCAGTCTATTTTTGAGCCACCAGCTAAACCGCCCGACCGAGAATCTGCCACGTGCGCCACGAACGGTCAACATGGACGTACACGAGGAGCACGGATGGTGACGGTTTGATAACGGGCTAACGATATCGCGACGGAGATGGAGAGAAAGAAGATGGTATGGCCGTGATTCGTTTACTCACCGGACGCAGCTCGGACACGTCCCAGCCAAGGTACTCGGCGACCGACATCATCTGGTTGACGATTGCATCCGTTTCGGTCGTATCGAGGACGCCGTTTCCGTCGGTGTCGTACAGCCGGAACATGACTGTAAGGAGAAAAGAAACATGTAAGAAAGTATGCCAAACCGAGGAAGCTGGCAGGAGTGGGTGGACAAGTGTGGAATGGAAACAAAGTTTGGAAAAGCGCAATAATCTCCCTCCCAGTCTATTATCGGTCGAACACGAGAAGCGATTGGACATGCAGAGTATACGAATCGATGGTATGCCAAAGGATCTAGCTGGCTGTCGAACATGACGCTAATGCAGTCTCCCAGGAGAGACAACCCGGTACGATTTGACCCCGTGAACTTCTCCTTGCAGCACTTGGACAGATCATAAAAGTCTTCGGTTGCGTTCGTGAACGTTTTTCCGTCCATCGATAAGGGTCGAGCGAGTCGATCTCTTGGTCACTGAATCGACAAGAAAGCAAAAAGGATCACTGAAAAAATGCTGACATTGGTGGGATTTGTTCAAGATAAATGTTCCTTCGGGTTTAAAACGATGATGTTTAAGTTCTTCATCTTCAAGTGTTTAACCGATTAAATTGCTTTATTTAGAAGTCACAGTTCGACTTCCTAAGTTTTTCTTGGATAATAATCCGTCTCTCGTGAAATAAGACGCAGGCTGTAATAACTAAATATTTATCAATTCAAATGATATGCTTATCATTAAAACCCATCAGCCCATTTCACTATTTCTCGAAAACCATTTTTCTTACCAACGATAAAATGAAACAAATTGTTTGAGCATTCTTTTTCACCGCTCGGTAGGACGGAATGGTCCGCTCGAAGGAGAGGAAACCTAGCAAAACAACAAAACTTGCGTAATTTATATGAGAAGCGATATTTTTCTTGCGGAAAAAACTGATCTCCCATCGTGAGGACGATTTGTTGTCGCAATATCAGATACAATTTGCAACGGCAGCAAAGGGCCACAGCGGGCGGTTGTCTCGGTGAGTCACAGAGCACTGCGGAACGTGTAATGTCCGCAGGGAAAATCGTGCCGACCCAATCCTCAGCAGGTCCAATCCACCGTCTCCTGGGGTCAAGTGTGGTGGAGTAGTACTGTAAGATCTCGACCGGAATCGGGTGAAAAGGCTGGTTTTTTTTTCTCGTTTCCCCATCGATTGTGCCAATGTAAGGCGCGCGCCCGGTGCGTTCGTGCAGATCCGGCCACCGGACCACCGTTTGATATGAATCGGAAATAAATCTATAAATAAATATTATGAGAAAGGCTTTCGCCAGCGCTTCAGGTCGGCTTCGGCTTCTTGACGGAAGCGTGAAACGAAACGTACACGATTTATACGCCTTTTCCTTCCGGTTCCGCTGGTCGACGGTTCTTTCGGTCCATCTTCCGGCCCGGTACCGGGTTTCAGCCATGTCAACGATATTTCACCCGGGGCAGGGCGTCGACAAAAGGCGAAATGTGAAAAACTGATCGTCCGATGAGCAATATCCGTCGGGTGACGATGGAAGGAAAAGTTTCATTTTCCTTCATCATCCAATCGAAACGACACTTCACACCACCCCTGTTGGGATGGTTGGAACTACGGGAGAGGTACTTGGGAGCGGTGTATAACATATCGGCTAAAATTAGTCTTCGCACAAGACTTTTTCGAGGCACTAAAAAAGAGACGCTTTTTCGGCATGTGGATCGGAGCCAAACACAAGCGCACACAGACACACAACCAGGGGCATGGAGACGATAATGACGTCCTTTAGATGATGAGCAGGATGAAGAGATGCTTTTGACGAGAGCCGTAATCATTTATTCCTTCGGTCGGCCTGCCATTGGACCCATGTCTTCGAGGTGGACAGGCCCCGGGAGCCGGCTGCTGTCATTTTGCCGGCAACGACCAAAAGACCTCGGATCTGCCGATCGCTTCCGAGGCTCCGAGGAAATCGGCCTACCCAAAGTGAGCATACGACCCGTCGTACGATGGGGGGAGACGCCTTACGGGGGAGGGCATAAAAATGACAACTCAATAACGTCGACATCATCGTTAGGGCTCTCATACATTTTGCGGCAATAACCTGGAAACGCGTCCGAAATGATCCCGGAGGCCATGTAGGCTTTTAGCAAAACTGGTCTATAATTCATTTCCATCGTAATGAACGTGTGGTTGGTGTGTGGTTTCGCTGCAATAAAGCACACCATAAAGGACCAAAGGAAGCCGAAATGGAACATTGGCATTGGGAAAAAAGGCAAAGGAATGGTGAATGCACAGATCAAACACACGCTCCCGTCATAGGTTATCCAACGGAAATGGAAATGGGCGTCACTGTCAGTGAAGATCAAAAGGACGCTTGTTGTGTGTTCGAACGCACAGACACACATGGGTATAAAATATGTTTGCGCAATTTATGTGTTCGCAATGAATTGATGGATGGCCAGGACGCGCAAAAGAAAAAGTTGTGATTCTTTTCCGATAAACTTTGCCACACACACACACCCATCGCCGCTGAAAGTCGTCCAAATCGAACCGTGTGATGTTCAGTGAAAGCATCCTAAATAGGTCTCCAATAACATGCCCTGGTCAGCATCTGATTTCCTTACCCGATTTCCTCCCACGCCTTCCTGTGCCCCGGGGGGGTGGGGCGGGTAAGTCGAACAATTCCTCACCGAAGTAAAATCTTTCTTACTGCAACCCTCCTTGGAACAATGCCAATAAACGTCCGTGCCATCGGGGAACGGGGGAAAAACTTTCGACATACATTCTCCTCATCGCGAATCGGACGTGGCGACATGGGAAAGTTATGCGGGCCACGGTTCGCACTTGCACTGTCGAAATTCCTTGACATCGCCTCGACTACCATGGACTACAACTATGGACGATGTTTTCGGGCACTTCTCGGCGGGAGGTGTGGGTTGAAAAAAAGGGAAAACGAGCGCTTCTGGAAACTTTTCGAAAATGCACTACAAACGGTAAAGTGAAGAGCATTGCCCTTGGCGACCAACTTTTCCGGCGCTCGTAAGGAGCGCTTATAACTCTTCCCTAACTATACCCAAGCTAACACCCACATGTTTGGTAAACGAATGCACAAGCAGTCCAGAAGGAAGTAAAAAACCCCACGACAGAACGGAAGGAAAGTGTTGCGTTCACATAAATAAAGCTATTCTAATTCATAGCTCGTGCGTCGTTGTTTTGGCGAGAACTTTCTGTTTCACTGTCGGTTCGTGCGCCGTCTCGTCGGTCTGAAATCTTCGCAGCTAAGGCACTTCTTCTGGACGCAACCCGGCGAATGATTGCCATTTGTATGATAATAGCACCAAGATTCCACGCGTTAGAACGCGCGTTTTGCGAGTATCGAAAGGATTACGGGGAAGCGAGCAGGGAAGCCACTTATTTGCTTATGATGATCCACTACTCGTGAGCCACACTGTGGCCACAGAGTTTGAAGTGGATTCCCGAGCTCGATCACGGGGTTTTATCGGCTTCGATGTGAGGACATTCGCCCGGTATCGGTTGATTGAACCAAAAGTTTACTCCAAAGTAGTATTAAGGAACTACTATGGAAGGGGACGCACATGGGAAGTACTAGAATAACAAAATAACTATTCTACTTAATAGCTTGGATAATAAAAAAAATCTTAATGTAAACTTTAGTCATAGAACACAACAGAAGGAGTAAGTACTTTTCAGTTGGATTAGAAATTTATATCTGTGGTCATCTAATTCTACACTCACGATACCTAAATGTACTGTCGTACAACAGCATGTCATTTTTAATAAGGTCAAGACATAAAATAATTAACAGTTAGTAAATTTTGCAATTTAAAGTTTCCGTCTAAAACCGCTCCCTAGACGAGGTTCGCCCTGAGTCATTATTGAGTGCCCGTTCCGGTTCAATATACATCTCGCGCTTAGTTTGATTAATGAGAAAGTTATGACGTCAATCGGAAGATCAAAGCTGTTCCCATTTGTCGATCTTGCTTGCGATTCGATTTTATGAGCAAGTTCTAATATTCATGCTCCGCCTCTGCTTTCCATACACACCGAACAGATACGTTTCAACGGCAAGGTAAACCTTGGAGGTGATTGACAGATTCCGGCAGAAGGTGGGAAAGAAATATTAAACTTGGTTATGATATGGGGGAAAGAAAGATCAATTTTCCTGTCGTACGAAATCTAAGATTCCCATTGCTTTCTGGCTGGAACTGACAGAACGCCTGAAGTGCTTGCCAATCGATGGTTCCTGGCTCGATACCTGGAAGGGCATCAGCACTCCATGACAAGCACCGCTCGGGTCTGTCAATCTCCAAACCAAAAACTGCAGCCAACACTCGAACGGCATACTTACATTCCAGCTTATCCTCCGGCCGACCGGCTTCCAGCAGCGACAGGTAGCACACGACATCCTTGAGTGGAACCTTCAGCAGCAGCGGGTCCAGAAAGGACTGCTTTCTCGGAATCAGTCTAATGTCTGCAAAGAGAACGGCGAAAGCGGATAGAGAAGGGTCGTGTTAGAATTTGGGCGAACGCTTTCGGGAGTCAAGGGGTATTGGATACGCGACGTAAATCGAGCAATCGATCCGTAAACCGACCGAAGCTTGGGAGAAGTGTTACATTCCCGTCGCGTAACGGGGGTGCTTAGTCTCAAACAACACTCTGCTAAGACGAGCTCAGGTAGGGGAAGGAAAACTCGTTTTTCTTTTTTTCAAAATGGTTGTATGTGTAGGGAAATTGAAAATTCAGAAAGGCATCCGATAAATCGGTTCGGCAAACCGATTGAACGCCGACCGGCTGTGGAGGAATGGAAGCCGTTTTCCAACACTTGGAGCCTATTCAACCTTGGTGTCTCACGTATAGACGTTGAGATATAGCTCAAAAAAGGGAGAAGGGACCTATAATCCGGCAGTGATTTCTCGCAAATCGATTTTCCAGCTAGCAAGTATCGCGATACCGACGTGGCATGCAACAGGTAGCTCCTAATCTTACCTATTCTCCTTCAGAGTCATTCAAAACAGAAAACATCGATAGTCTCATTGAGGGGCTCTCCGTGATTGGAAATGGCTTCTGTTTTCCTTCCCTCCGTTTGAAAGCTGACAGGTTCGTTCGCCGAAAGAAAAACAAATAATAGATGGTTTGATGCACACAAGCTTTTCTACTGCCTTTTTCTCTCTAGTCTAATCGAAACAGATACATGTAGAAATGTGTTCGATGTTTGCAGATGCTCGACATCGTTACAAATTTTGTAACACATCGTGCTGCCCTTAAGACACTGGAGTAGCCTAATCCTATCGGTCCTTCCCGGCCGAGGAGTGTGTCGGAAAAAAGGTTTAGTAGTAGAAAAGGAGTGGCGAGAGGCCACGAAGGGGGGTTGGGGGAATTGTTCCAGAAAAGAGGTAACATGGAGGGAACGCATTGCTTTACCTTCGATCCGACAGTTGACGGAGTTGTTGCTCTTGCGAGACGAGTTCCGGGAGATCTGCGAGTGCGAGTGGCTGTGCGAGTGCGAGGGGCTGG
>KE525350.1:1546458-1578501 GCA_000441895.2 Anopheles sinensis
GTGCGAGGGGCTGGAGTCGGCCGAGCGCCGAAACGGGGGCTGCAGGACTGGCGGCGTACATCCCATCGGGCTCGGCGTCACCGTCAGCATCGGATGGACGGTCCCTGGACCGGCGCGACCGAAAACGGTTGGAAAAACGGGTTGGTTGGTTTCGGAAAATCACACAAATCACGGCTCTTTCTGCTTTTCACATTTTCTCGCTCTCTGTCTCTCTTTCTTCTCTCTTTTCTATCCCTCTACCGCTAGCTCCTTAAAAGAAGGGACCCATCCCTTCGTGTCGATATCCTTCCGCTAGCTCACAAACACACACACACACACACTAATACCGTCTCCCAACTCACCCCTCAGCGGATACGCACCACTTTTGCCCTTGCCACCGTCGTTGCCTCCGTCGAGTCCGAGGTGGCCCAGCGACTGCAGCTTATCCGTGAGCCCGTGTATCCGCTCGACGAAGCTGTTCCGCTGCGACTCCTGCGATGGCTGCGGGGTCGGAATGTCCACGATGCTGTTGAGGTTCGGTATCGATCCTGTGAGGGAGAAGAAGGTAAGAAATGTCCGTTAATCGATCGGTACATGGAAGCGATGCCAGCGAGTCATATGGTCGTCACTGAGGAGTCGCATTAATTTCACAAACCCTCAAGGCAAACGTTCCGGGAAACTTTCATTGCGATGAGCATTGTGCGGCCATGCGAACGGGAGTGACAGTTTACACGATCTTCGGTGTGGTAAAACGTCGATCCTACCTCGATTGTGCGATGTGACCGGGGCGCAGGCCGCATTGCTGCTGATGGCCGCCATCTGGCACAGGGCCTTCCCATGGCTGTGCTGTGCCTGGGCCTGGCAGAGTGCCGGCTTCACGAATGATATGAACAGATGCTTCGAGAGGTCCTCGGGCGTTTCGCAGTCCAGGAACGAATCGAGAAACTTTCGGAAACCCTCGTAATCGATGTCCTGCAATGCAAACAAGGAGAAGTAATGAGTTCCAAAGGCCTACCGCACGCTTACATTTGAGCAGGAGGAAAGTATGTGCGTTGGTTTGTGAGTATAGAAACAGTGTCGATGAAAATTGCTTTCGGTCGAATATATTACGATTTCAATGTCATATTGGATTAAATCTACCCCACCACACACGCGAAAAAATTGATTCGGCGCGCAGCAATCAAGTAGAATTATGGCACCCATTTCTGACGAAGGATATCGTTTTGAAGCAATTTGCCTAATTCGGGAGGCTTTTCCGTGATTCTCTTTCGGGAAACAAAAACGCACACTGGAGTGTGCCATTTTTCCACCGAATCATTCCGATTAAGTGAACCTTCGTCGCTCTTCGGAGGCGCCGTTTGTTTTCGAGCGAAGATTAACGAGTTTCGTACTGGCAATTTCTTGCAGAAGATGCTTTCTTTCTTTGGATGGTTTCGCTTTGTTCTTTCCGCTCCCCCCACCCAACCGGGATGAAGGATGGCTGGGATGGTAAAAATAAATGATAACATCTCTTATAATTAAATTGAAAAACTTATGTCCGTTTGGACGATGGGCAGCAACGATAAAGCGAACGTGCCGGAATGTTATGACATTAGTGAGATAACCACAACCATTGGTAACAGCCAGAAATCCATCACGTTGAGAAGAAATGAACCAAAAAAAAAAATGTTTTCCGCTTAGTGAAATACCATTCCAGAAATATTGTTCGCCATTTACAGGCTTTGTGATATTGGATGATAGTGTAACACAAATACCTGAACATTGACAGGAATTGAGTAGAAAGCATACGAAATTGCAATTCGATGCCGGAAGTTTGCAAATTCCGCACTATACTCTAAGCGGATTGAAACTGCAATATAAAACCGATTTGGGCCGCCATCCGTGGAAAATCCTGCTTCATCAGTACGACAGCTTATCGCCTGCCGGAAGCATGGGCAGGGTTGTCGATCCGCGCCGGAAGTAACGTGCAATCCCCGGAACGAACCAATGCCACATCCGAGTGCCGCATCCCGTTTGGATTTTGTGCGATTGTAAGCGTTTTCGTGGCATTCTCATTAAATTTTCTGTCCGTGTATGTGTGAACTTCCCCACCGCATGGCCCAAGCAACGAGGCGCCATCAATCAGGGCACGTGGCAGGCGACGCTCGCTTTTTTGGAATGGGCAGGCGGCGCCAGCCAGAGGTTTCGGAGCGGGCTTTTTAAGCTATAATCTCCGGACCACTCATGGCATGATTAGTATTCGTCGAACGTTTGGGGGAACCCATGGCGCCCATAGTTGGAACCGCGGAGAGGGCAGAGGGAACAGAAAAGGGTGTAAAGAGTGGAGGGGTGAAATCTTAAGCCTCCTTGTTAAGGCTATAATCAAAATTTATTACCATCCTGTCATATCAGCCGATCGTCGAGCTGATGCCAACATACGGTTTTTTGGGGAAGTGAGCCTCCAGAATGTGCTTCACAGTGCAGGCGTGCGCAACCGTTGGGGTCTCCGCGTGGCTGATGTTTATTTTTGGAAAGGTCAAATGTTATTATTAAACAATATAACAATGGCATATGTCTGATGTAAGAGAAAGTCTTACGTGAAAAATATCTTTCCCGTCATATTTTAACAGAGATAAAGAAAAACTTCTTTTTGGGTATTTTTAAATATTTTCAACTATTTTTTAATAAAACATAAGCGGGAAAATTATTCCTGTGGTGACAAGTTGAAACCACGAGAGTACCATAAAGGCCATAAGTTGCACATCCCTGGTTTCAAGCGAGAAATTCCATCGAAAGTCTAGGACCATATGGTGACATTGATGGAAAATTGGTTACCATAATTTTTCCAACGCTGTCGTCGCACGAATCAGGGGACGTGCGGCAATTCGATCACCTACAAATTTCGGAAACATTGACATTTCATGCAACACCGGGGTGGGAACGGTATCGAACGTGCTGCCGGGAAAAACGGAGGATGTGAACGATGAAACTTGAACGTTATCACCGGACGAGCCCCGAACCGGGAAGTGGAAAATTATAGCGAGCGAGAAAAAGCCGAACGAAGCGAACTCCTTCGACTGGTGGCTGGTGGCTGGGTTTCAGCAGAAGAGTTAATTAGTTCGAAGTTATAATTATAAAACAACCGGCAAACTGGCCGGCACACTCCGGATGTCGAAGCTGGGTGGCACCGTAGGCGGTTTTGGCACACCGGAACAAGCCATAGCAGGCACCGTAAACAAGTGGCAAAACGTGCGAGAAAGTCGTGCCCTACAAATCGGCATGGCACAAGCGAAGAGGTTGCCCTCTTTTTACCGCCCGAAGAGGACGAACTGAGCAGCAGTTCCGGGAATTTTGTGCGAAAGGAAATTGTAAAGCAATGAAAGATATTTCTAGTTCGAGCGATCCGATTCGATGCGTGACGCACCGAGACTGACGTAATACGTTGTAAAAATAGCGTTTCGTGAACAAGTTTGAACATAAAATATTCGAGTGTTTTGAATGAAATTATTTTTGGAGCCAAAATTATCGCACGAGAAATATGTTGAATTTCTGGTATCATTATGCACGGTTTCTTGACGTTGGTTTTTGCCGATGAGGTATTCAAGCTTGTTTGCTACAACAGCTAAAATTGAACTATCCAGTAGGAAAAGTTGCTCCACAAAACGCGCCAGAAACGGGCCATGCGAACTCATCATCCAACTTCCACGCCATTCGCATCGGTCGCCTGGAAGCTACATTAAAGTTATTAATTTATCAACTCAACAACTCTCGAGGGCTCACTCCGGGGATTGCAATCAAAATACTTCAGATTTGATTGTTTGCTCGTAGCGAGATAATTGCTGGGCCGCTGAGAGCGTTTGTTGTTTGTCGGCAGCAAACAGCGCGACCCGCGAGTGGCTTGGGGGAACGGATTGGAGCGGCCCGTCCCGGGGAACTCGTCGATCGCCGACGAGCGCTCATCATAACATCCGGTAACCGGGTATTATGGCGTCAAGTTTTATCCGGTCCCTCACCCGTCAAAGCTGCCGTGCTCCAAGTGCTGACTGCTGAATGCTGCTGGAGCTCACGGGGGACAAGAAGGAAAAAAAAGATGAAGGAGAGAAAATCAGAGGCAGGCGTCATTTGTATTTCGCATTTCGACCACCGAACGATTTGCGGTCCGGGCCCCTGACCATGCTACAACCAGCCCTGTGGGCACGGCGTGGCGGTAAGCAAACACAATCGTCCGCCTGATTGTCCGGTAAATTGCTCCCGAAACCGAAATGAAGCAACTTCCCGCGGGGGGGGGGGTGGTGCCCGGCTGGCAGGAAAGCTCGGGAGATAAAACACGCTCCCACACGGTCCCTCCCCGGAAGGGGGTGGATGCAGGGCAGGAGGTAAAGTAAACAGCGCGCCAATGGCGACGAGTTGCCGATATTGTTCCAGGAAAAATCCGCAATCTTTGGCGAGGCGAAAAATGAACAGCCACCAGCAGCCTACGGGAAATTTTCGGCTCCGAGCACCTTGGCAACGATGGACGGCAAGAAGCTGAACTGGCTGAAAGGATATGAAGGGACGTTACGCCACAAGCGCAACCAACCGTGGACTTTGTCATGGGTACGCACTTGTCTGAAAGGGCACCAAATCGAGAAAAAACACACACACAAATATGGTGAACACCAGTCACACCCGTTCCAGCCACATCACCACACAATAATAAAAGGGCCATTCAAACATTTTTCCCACTTTCTTCGCCATCGGATTCAGTCGCCTCACTGTGTTGACCTTCGCCTCTGCTGAAGGCAAAGCCGGGGTTCACGCAAAGTTCAGGAAACGGAATTGTGCGAAATCGAAGAGCAAGTAAAATTCCCATTCCGGACCATCCCACATCCGATGCTTTCGATGTCCTTACGGATAAGCGTGGCAACGCACTCCACTACCGCTTGCTTGCGTATTTCCGGTGAAAGTTTTGGCAACAAGAAAAAAAATCCCTTAGAAGTGGTCGCCATGCAAGGATAAAGCGATTACCCGTCGAATGTCGGAAGTGGGGAGAAAGAATCTTCGGTCCAATTTATGGTCTCTTTAGCCAAAATTTTCCTAGTAGAAAGTATGACGCGGCGAGCTCCTTTTGCTAACGGGAAATGGGGTGAAGTGTTGTTGGTGATATGAATTGGTAACGTTTGATGTCAGCCTGACAACCTTTTAGGGAAAAATGGTGACTTCGGTTCGAGGGTGAAACAATATCTGTCAGCCTTACGACCGGAAGAGAAACTGTGCGGGAAAGATTTCATAACCTCCTTGCGGTTTGGCTTTTGATGGCGTGCCTTGGGGAAAATATCAATCAAAATAGGTTACTGCCCCTCCGTGAAGTTGGAGTCTTGAACTAAACCAAGTACGAAATGGTAATAAGCCCATGCAATCAAAGCTGTTTTGTTTCGCAAACTTGAACAAATTGTCCGATGGTTCTGCTCGCGAACGAGATTGGTCCAGATTTTTATTCCTTCCGTCCACTGACGTCATAAGGCCAAACGGTGACGTCATAGTTTTGGCGACGCTCCAGAAAATTGCACATCGTGGCAAAAAACACATTGCATGCAGGTTTGCGATGCAGGGGGGAAAACAGTGAAAAGGAGGAAAAAAAAGTTTCTCAAAACTGCAACGACCATTTGCCCTTTCTGGATACCATTGAGATGAAGGTTGGCATATTGCTGACGTCGTGAAAAATATAGTTTTTCGACGCTCTCGACAATGGTGGGCGAATATTTTCCTTGCTTAGCTGACCGAATCGCACGAAAAGTTGTTTTAAATATTCGTATCACATTTTTGGGAGGTTGTTTTTACTTTCATTATACTTTTCTCAAGCTTAATCCAGGACGAACATTGGTTGCTTCGTTGTGTTGAAATTTTCTAAAACTTTAAAAACAATTTTACAACAAAGTTCGCTATAAGAGGTAAGGTTTGATATTAAAATCTCATCAGTAAAAAAAGCCTATCGCTTTGAGTTTCTCCATAACCGCGTCATCGACCAAAGACCATCGCCGTGCTCGTCTCCAAAGGCAAATGGCAAAGCGAAGAAAACTTTCTTACTCCCCGAACAATAATAATCCAACTCCCGGGGGCGGAATGTCATGACAATTTTATATATTTTTTCTTCTTCTAGTTCTTCTTTCCTTTGATGACCGTTTCGCATAACAGGGTTGCGGTTGGTTTTGCATCCTTTTTCCATACTCTTTGAGCCGGCCGAGCGATGGCGAAAACTGTCTCGAAAAAGCACCACGTTGGCACCCATCTTGAGCGAATGGGGATACATTTTGCGAAGCGACACCAAAGTTTTCTGCCCTGTGCGTGAAACGAGGAAAACACACAAACGATACCATTTTTCCAACCAACTGCCTGTGTGCAATGCTGTCGGGCGGTGGTGAAATTGTGCCGTGCGTACATGTGTTTTCCATCGTGAGTGTATTGTGTGGGCCTTTTTCATTTCTTTTTATTGCTCGTGCCATGATGCCCGAGTAATGCTATCCCAATAAAGGGTGAAAATGGAAAATGATACTATGGTTCTTTTCCACTTTTTGAACGCGGCAACTTTTAACCGACCAAGACAGTGTGCGCGTTCGAATGTTCAATTTAAAAGTAGCCCGATACGACGGATGGTAGCAGCTGGTTTTCCGATTCAATTTATATTTTCCTAGGTAATGGTTTTGCTTTCTTTTTGAGGGGCGCAAGATTTCAGTTCCGGGGGTTGGTTACCAAGCATAACCATTTTACCGCAATTTGCAATCCTTAAAATCATCCGCTGGGGAAGGATCAAATTGCAAGTAAATGGAATGTCGAATATAAATATGAAAATTATGCGTTTTAACTCGCGCTGGCGACAAATAAATCCCATATTCATCCTCCACTCAGAAGGTGCTAAACCGACCGGTTGGAAACGTGAAATCAAAGCGCATTGTTAATGCTGTCGATAGCCATCGCGAAATAAACCTCATCCAAAAATGGGACGTGCACGTTTATTAAACCTCTCCCAGGGCTGCTTCGGGTGCCGGAAACCGAAGCCGGAGAAACGCACAAAATGAAATGGCACATAAAAAGAATTTCCATCCGGCCCCGGTTATGCTTTTGCATACATGAGCATGTTCCACGTGGTGACACCTTTTGAACCGTCACACCGGTATAAAAAAAAAGGATGCCGCACCGGAAGCGAGCGCGCTCTTATCCGGGAGTGCAATAATAAAATAATATAATTTTTACGTGCCACCATTCACACACATTTGCTGCTTTATGCTTCACGCGAAGCCCGCCAGCATCGACAGCCGTGCACGAATCGTTAAAAGCAGCATCAAACGAAAAACTCTCGGACGCGTTGCCAGGTTGTGAAGTGTAGCGGGGGGGGAAGAATACAGCCGTGGCCAATGTTTTCGCACCACGGATGACTGCAATCGTAGCACTTTTATGAACTGAAGTGCTCTTAATTCTTTGATATTAATTTATAGAACAAAGAACCCATCCGACCACATTTCAGACTCTATCCATACGCATTTTTATTATATTACAAAATCGAAAAATCAATTTTCAAGAGGATATTATTCGAATATGCATTGTACTTCGTTTGTGCCGCGAGGAAGCTTTATATCGGCGACGGAACACATTAATGCGGGTTTATGTTGGTCGCATCGTTTGACAGGTTATCAACACGAGAGAGTGTGATCGTTTTTTTCTTCGAAATGCATGAGTGGTTTTATGAGGATTTTATAAGGCAGCACAAGATACGGAGAAAATGGATCGCTCTGTAGAAACTTTGAATGCTTACGGTGTAGAAGTTGAGTGTGGTTTTATATTTAAGGAAAGCCTCAAGCCCTACCCGACAAGTATTCTGTGGCGGTATCGTACTGCCTTACGCGATTTATAAATTCTTTTCTTCAAATAGCTTTTGTAAAAAACTTCCTGTTAAAGCCATTTCATTATGTTATGTTATCAGGTGATTTACAAATACTCGTAGGACAATTATTTGTTCATTCTGGTCCTTGCCGATTGCCTTAAAGTTACTCCCAATAGATAACTTTAAACAGCTTTCCAATATTCTCTCCTTGACTAGAGAAAAAAAAGTGCAACTAATTGCACGAAATTACTCAATCTGTTAAAGCAGCTTAGATGATAAATCGTATTAGATACATTCGAGTGCTTCGCTTCCCGAGAGAAACACATCGGAAAGTGAAACAGGAACTATCGTTATGCCTCCATAGATGCCATTGGCAGAAAGTATTTGTATAGTCGCTCCAATGTTGCGTGTGGTGAGCTTCGAAGGCAATCCTTTACCCTTTGTAAAACTCTTTATTACAACCGAGGCGAACACCACACCAGAACTCCCTTGTTTGCAGCAGCATGAATGCATGCTCCGGGAATCGGAATGCTGTATGGCGCTTTGTCGACTACGAACGTTACGGAGCAGTAGGTTAGTTAGGAAGTTAGTTAGTTAGTACGTTAGCTAGTTAACGTTTGTTGGTTTGTACTGGGAGCAGGGATCATCGGTGTTTTCCGTAGGAATCATAATAATTGCAAAGCACCGGAATTAGCTGTGCATTTCTGTTGATTGCTTTCTGGTTGGAAAATATTTGCCAAACCCACCGGGCGAGCTAGGTTTGCGGTTTGATGCTGTATAAATAGTTAACCTGAGGTTGCAGGAAAACTCCATGCCACAGTGAAACAAAACTTCCTTTCGGTAGATTTTAATAATTACTAATGGAAATCCTTTAAAACAAATCAAGCTAGTCCTCGGATATGGTTTATTTTCGAGGAACAAAAAAGAATCAACTGTACACCACAAATGTTTTGCGAAAAGTTAGTCTTAGGATTGCTCTATGAAGTACAATTTTAGATATAATTACTCAAATTGACTCAAACCATAGCCACACAGCATTCCTAACTTCCTAACTTCCTTCCTTGAGTTTGCGTTGGTTTTAGCACGCGGTATGAAACATTCTCGTTTTCAGCCTGGAAATATGAAGTCAAGCAATTCGAGATTTGACACGTGTTATCCCGTTCGAACGAAATGAGATGAGGTCGTGTTTCCTTTGAACCGGCAACCGGATCATGTCGGTCTTTGCAATCAATCGAAAAATGCCTGAAAAAAATATGAGATGACTCACACGAACGTGTTGCTTTCGATGGCTATCATCACCTTTTGCTTTGCGTTTCGTGTGAGGAGGAAAAACCCGGAAGGTAAGAGTGATGAAAATGGTGATTTCAGGTGATTGGATTAAATTGAGGCCCTTTCCACGGGAGCCGGTGCCAAGGATGTACAAGGGTGTGAGCATTTTGATGCCTTTTTTCACCTTCAGTATGGGTGTAGAACCCGAGGCACGCGCCAACCGGATCGGGTTCCGGTTGGATCGGATCCAAATTGAATCAAAGCCTCGTCCAAACCAAAGACTATGTGGTGATAATTACATACCATTGAAACACGTATAAGGTGAAAGGGGGCGGGAAGGTGCCGTAGGATGTAAATATGGTTTAATATCGTGGTGGTCAGATTGATTTTCATTTCGCTTTTAAAGAGACCAACAGGCCGATTCTTAGGAATGTGTAGTCTCGTTACAGCGAATGAAAGAAAAAGTTTCGAAAATGGTACACATTGTACTCTTGTTTGAACCAATCAGCAACGAAATCGTAACAAAACCGTACAACTTCCACTGAACAGCGTAATGGAGATTTAAAAGGAACCTTTTGAGAAAACACAATTTTGCTTTTCCAAAGAAATCAGTGAAGAAACAGGATCAAACCATCGTGTGCTGATGGGACGGTAATGTCCTTGTCCGCCTTCCGCAAATCACAACGTAAACAAGTGCTGCAACTTTTGAAGCTGCTAACAAGTGCGCGTGAAAAAAGCCGCTTGTCATCTCCTGGAACCTCCCCACCCCAACCCCTCTCCCGGGCGGTGGATATTCGTCTGCCTAACGAACCAACAATTTCGCCTAAATGAATATCAGCAGAATTTCTCCGAACCACCGGCATATCGGCAGCTTCCGGCACGGCGGAACGAGTGAGGCCAAAACTTAAACTTGGCCCCGGAAAATGAACTCCAAGAATGTTACGGAACCTCATTAGGATGTTTTTTTAACAATCGGTCCGGGCAGCGCGAGGGAGCGGAGATTCTGAAAAATCATCCATCGGTAAGCGGTACGACATAAAATCTTCCAGGACGTCCGTTTTCCAGGGGTGGTGGGGGGAGGAAAGGGGGTTTCGGGCTACGACTAAATGGTATAAAAGTTACTTGTCGAAATATACCCCGCTTTGACAAGACGACATGGAATTTTATTATGCAGAAGCTCTTATGAAATGTTTAACGTTTTTAAAACTACGGATAACAGGTTCAAAACATTCTACAACGTTATTAATTCAACTAATTTACACAAAACATTGTTCTCTGAACTACCTTAAGGGCAGATTATCGGGCGGAAAATGTACACTTCCATGTGCATTAAAGGTGACGTAGTTTGGAACGCATCAACTTGCTATCATGCTAGATTTTTCGACTTCAACCACCGAACTCGGTCCCATTTTACACGCCGCAGAGAAAATATTTTGCATAGAATTTTGTGTCAGATGTTCTGCATTCTGCAATGTAGCGATGGCACAAGCATGTGGCATGGTTGCGCTCCCAGAAGCTAAAAGGGTAGGTCGAGTGTGGAGCAGAGTTCGCTGGAGTGGACCGGTTTACATGCAAAACAGGGTGCGGGTGGTTAGGAGTACCGGGCGGGCGGAGGAGGAGAATGTCGAACTTTCCAAAGAACAGCTCAACCCTCGGGGGAAAAGGGCATCCGAGTGGAACGAGCGTGGCAAGCATGTCTTGGGAAATTCGTGCAAAATCTCGACCCCGGCATTCAATTCCTTCTGCTGCACTGCGTCATAATCGCAAGCAACTCTGAAGTGGTATTGTGCTTGCAGGGCAGGAAACACAACCCCCCACCCACCCACCCACTGGCCTTTTGTGCGAAGAATGGATACGGTGTACACCCGTGCAACGTTAGCGGTTGTCAGGAAATTGTCTATGGTTAAATGTAAACCCACAATCATTATGCTGCACATAATAGACTCCGAAGTGGTGCTCCAAGGTGGACAAAAAGAATAGGAGACCCTTCACAAAAGTGGTTCGGGAAGAGGATTTCAACGAACGACGATAAACAACTCAACATTTTAAATTTTATCTTCTCAAATACCTGCCATTGATAAAAAGAAGGAAAGCTGATGCAGCGTATGTTTAATACATTGTTAATACTTCTTTTTTTCACGATCCGATAAAAGTTGTTTCATTGTAATAAGGTAAGATAACAGTTCCCGAAAGGGAAAACACATTTACCTTCCAACGCACGTTTGTCTTGTCTTAACAAGGTGAAAAACGGGCTGGGGAAAAAGTTTTCGAATCTACTCTTGCCCCGAAACGACGGCAGAAGAATTCGTGCGAAACGAATCATGGGGCAGAAAGTTTTGGCTCTTCCACGGAAATCAACGACGAAAATCATTCGCGTCACGACACCGTCGCGTGCACATCCCACCTTCCCTTCAACGGGCGAGAGGAAAAACGTACGAAAAATAGCCCACCACGTGGCACACGCTACAAAGGAACAGCGCGCGCCAGCCAACATTGGAAATGTCGTGGTGAATTAATTAGGTGCTAAAATATCGTGACACGTTCGGCGCGCGAAGGGTAAACGTCCCGGCGACGTTGACTGGGGTTCGATCGGTGTGTGAGGAAGTTTTCGATTTGCTCGCTAATTTGAATAAAATATTCACAACCGCTCAAGTGAGGTGTAAATACAACAGACAAACTGACACACACACACACCTGGTGGAAGAGATTACTTCGCCGTAAGATGGCGATGGCACAAGACGCGTAAAATCATCCGCCGTAATTGCGGACGGCGCCGGCCGGTGTATTGTGCAGTCCTCGGGCAACATGCCAGCTAAGGCGACATGATCTAATCGGCTCGAAGGGAAGTGTGGAAGCAAAACTTTTCCCCAAATGAATTCTATTGATCGTTGCGGGAAACTAATACGCCCAGAGGGCGCGCGCTTGGTAGGAAATGTTTGGCACCACGTGTTTGTGGCGTTCCACGTTCGGGTATATTTAAATTGTTTTCCAGAAGAAGCCAGACTCCTTCATTTGTGTGCTTTCCTCAAAATGTCTACAGTTTTTGAATGTTTAGGCAAAAACTAAGCAGAAAAATAACAGCAGCTTCTCAAAGTATTCTAAAAACTCCGTAATAGGTGTTAGTGAACCGAGAGGCAGAACTTTCCAATTTCCTTCCTCCTCATGCCACAACGAAAAAGGAGGGAACTTGGGAGATTTGGGGCGGGTATGTGTCCGAGAAAAACTTCACCGAACCGTAAAACCACCGTTCGGATAAGTTTTGATTTTATGCTTATTCATAATATTTTCTATGGTGATCCATTTCCCTCCGAGCCAGGCTGTGAGACAATGGCCTCGGGCGCTTACACAATGCGCAGCAGTTACGAAGCACTCCAAAAGGGGCTTCCGCTAGCTGGCCGGAAGTGGTCCAGAAAAGTAAGCTTACGCCCACCAGTTTCTTTGCTCATCAATATTCATGGCCACGGCGGGCCCCAGTCAAGGGAAGCCACCAACCGAACCGACGTTTGCTCGGGGAAGGTACGCGAGAAGTTTTCCATTCCGCCCGAACAGTGATCTTCCTAATCCCTTTTGCCAACCCTCGGGGTGCCCCCTTCGATGCCTAATAGGGCGCCGCAGAATTATCGGCTAAGCAAGCGAGCCTCGCAATGCTACCTTTGGTTTAAATAAATTAAGATATTCAATTTACGATCATTCTGCCGCAACAGAAGTGTTGATTGAATTTGATGGCGTTCCATTATGCGCACAAATGATTGTCGCCCCCTCCCGAAGGTCGCGAAAGACAATATTTTTCGGCAGAAAAAGAGAAGGAAAAAGTTGAAAATATAAACCCGCTGGGCGAAATGAGTGGTACTTGTGTGTAAAGGTGAAGTTAAAATTAATTTAAGATGGATCTTTAAACTGCCAACACGGAAAACAATCTTGTGCGGTCAGACAAGGTTGACAGACTATTCCGATCAAAGTAAAAGTCAACGACAGAACATAAATATTGCATTCATCAACTATTTTATCCTTTTTTTACCAATTTCGGAAGCAATTTATTTGTAACTGGAATTTTTTTATTAAATAAAACTTAAACTACTTTTTGTTCATTAAATAAACTTCAGTAATTTATTAGATAAAAGTTGGTGAAGTTATGTGATTTTTTCTTAACTTACTTAAACCAATCTTTATTTTCACTCGTTATCTCAACTTTAAATCAGATCAAACAGATCAAAAATGAGACAATTGAAAGAAATAACAGTTTAAAACATACTTCAAAATTATTCGATAAAAGTTGTTGAAGTTATGTGATTTATTCTTGGTCCTGTTTTACTTTTGCTGCATAACTCCTGAGGGCACAAAAAAGGGCATTCGATGCTTGTCCGGTGATTTGTAAACACTTTAGCACGTACTGCTCCGGTTCGATGGCGAGGGTTTTCACCTCGCCTTGAACAGTTTAGAGTGAACTGATTGATAAAAAAAACATGGTAGATATCCAAAGGGAAAACATGCAAAGGATGAATGAAAAGAAAACAAGGGTGAAAAAAAATGCGATGGTGCCAATTTGCAAGAATTTGCATTCTCTCGAACAGCAACTGAGCGCATCGAACGGTATCGAATTGATTTTGTTCTTGTCGTTTTCGCTTGTTTGATGACGAATCGTATGGAAATGCGAAGGCGCAAAGTCAGCCCGATTTTTGGGCAACATTTTCCGAGGTTTGTGAGATCGTTTTGGGCCATGCACAACAAAAGGTGCCTGAAAGCTAACCGTTCGTGACAGTGTACGCTGACGATTGCAAAGGAAATGGCAACAGGAATAGTTATTTGCTTTACCTGTCTCGAGTCGTGTTTTAGAACGGAGCAAAAAGGATATTCATCGAATGGAAACGTTAAACTTCCACAGACTCTTTCCGACTCGGTGAAGAGCAAAATACCTAGGAAAAAGTGGAGTCTGTTAGCAAGTGACCATGGTGATCACAACAGTAATTTATCAGAAGTTTAAAGGGTGCACAGACGGGGGGAGTATCAGATTATCTTCTGAAACGGAACAGGGAAGGTTTATTGATTCTAGCTAACACTTCCATCATTATTTTTATGATTTTTATTAATGAACCAACCAATTCATAACTTAGTGTGCTCTACGTTTCTTTAGGGAATAATATTAAATTTTCACATTTGAAGCGAAAAATAGCCAACCTTCATACGTATCCTTTTACGTAAATTGCCGTTAAAATGCGACCCTTTCGAGAAAATGTAGGTAACAACGATTGAATGGGCAAAACATAAAACTATATTATTCTATATTCATAACATATTAAATCATTCAAGGTGAGAGTATGTTTTACTTTCAACGTATAAAACAATGGCGTCAATCGTTTGAAATTTTAAGCTTGCGCTTGAGCCCAAAACTAGGAGTATTTGGTAGGTGAAGGTTAAATTGATAACCTCACGTCACTTTGCAGACATCCGCGGGCCCAACCGTCACCAGTTCTTCGTTTCAATCCGTCAACCGACAAAGTGATGCTAAGATGAAAAAGCTTCCCCGTGATGGCGTAGACAGTGATTCTTGACGATCGTATCCATCGTACCTCCGACGCGCGTTATGTTCTTCGGTCGCGTAGGGATTTTCTTCCACATCGGCAAACACGCTACTGCCGCCGGCTTTTCCCGGCACATCGTCGGTGCGAGTAAGTCTGTTCTAGTGTACAATTTTGAGCTGCTCGAAACGAGCCCAAGTAGATAAGGTTTTACCCTTACACCTGGTGAACCTCTGCCCCACCTTGCCTGGCAGGACCGTGCAAATAATGTCGGAGAGCTAGAGCATCCACTTTCGACACCTCGTTTATTTCTGCTGGCGACGGAAAAAATTACCCATTCCGTGCCACTCGTGTCTGGCTCTCCGTTTCCCCTCCCGAGCTTGTGAAAGGTTTACACCTTTGCGCTTTTGGAGACTGTGCGATGAAGAATACGACCGGCAAACCGGTGCTTTGAACAGTCGTTCGTCTTAGCTTCAGCGAGCTTTTGCCGGTTTTGATGAATAGCGCCGTGTTGTCGATTGGATAATTTTACGCCTTCTAATGAATTGTGCAGACAAGAAAGGCTCTGTGGGGATGGAAGCGGGAAAAAGTTTGGAGCAACGGCTAGGTTAAGGTACGAGGCTGAGGATGAGAAGGTGAAAATTTGATGCTAGATGTCGCTTTGATGGGTTATACAAGCAGGTACTTCAAGCAACCATTTTGGTTTTGTTAAAGAGTACTATGAATATTTGTATATAAAGCTTTAAATTATTTTTTTTTTAAAGAAAATCAAAATTGTGGAAAAACATGGGATCGATATTTTGCAAAATTGGATTCAACCTCATTTGGGGATTAATAGTTGTCCCATTTGTCAGCTATCCTGGCCGGCGATACCGGAGAACCTTGAAGCTATTTGATCCCAAGAACCCTCGCCTCGCTGGAGGGCGCGTCGGTAAGCGGGCGGATACTAATTGCGCGAAAGGTCAAAGCAATGCCCATCCTTAATTCCAAATTCTGAGTCCCGCGTTTCGCGCGACGGGATAATCAAACCGAAAACGAGTAAAACGACGGGTTTTCCCAACGGTTCGGGACATTCTTGCAGCGCTATTGATAAAAGAGGATCCCGGGACCGTCCCATGCTTCATCGGTCGCTTCCCGCTTCACCCTTGGCCCGCATCTTTATCACCCGACCATGATTGGCCATTATTATCCTGCCCAAGGGTTTGACTTCCCGGACACGATCCTCGCCCCGCCGGAGCATGGTTTGGGGTGGGGCTGAAACTTTAAGCGACAAGATTCATTGGCAGGCACGCGATGGCAGATTTATGGGCGACCATTCGCGATGTCGCTCCGGCATTTCCTCCTAATCCGGCCCGGTGGGTAGCAATCGACGTTGCGATTGAAAGTGAAGAATCGTGCGCTTCCGTTGTGAGCACCAGCTTTAATCCTGTTCGCGTGGTGCGAAGAGATTTACGTCGTGTAGCGCGTGAATTGAAAGCGATCTCGAATATCCCAATCAATTTTAATACCATTCGCTTACGAGCGCCTTCCGGCAGGGATGGCGAACTTTTTCGAAAATTTAAATTCCGTATTGGTAAAATAGGAAATACCGTGCCAAATAGTTCAAAACAGCATATTTTCGCCTCTCGGACGAGTTATATTTTTATTTGCATCCTTTGAGCGACGGTTTGCCATCACTGACAAAACACAGCGACACTAGAGCGATTTTGATGCCACTGAGAATGATTTGAGCATCGAAAATATTCTCACACCTCCCACCAGGAGTGGGCTACGGTCTGCCAGGTGCTCATAATTTCCATCTGATTTGGCCCAATTCAATTACGATGCCTTGCCCCGCGATCTAGCCCTGGTCCCGGACCGGACGGAGGACGAAAGCCGAAGTGATATCGTTAGCTTGGACGATAGAAGTGGTGGCCATCTGGTGGCGCGCCGTGGATGGAAAATAAGCCGGAAATAAAATTTGTTTTCCTCGAGAAGATTTACCAGCCAGATGGTGCGGCCGGGCGGGCGCGTGGTAGTTGGGTGGGAAGAAATTTGAAAAGATGAAAACCACCCAGTGGCCATCGATACTCACCCCATCCGGATGGAACCGTGAGGCGGACGGTGTGGACGGCGAGCAGAACTCCTGCAGTACGGTCTGGAGCTTTTTCGTTGAGTCTTGAGAGGGGAAGAGAAGAAGGAAAGGACGGTGTGAACCATAAGCGAACTGTTTTCGTACCTTCCCCCTCCACCCGCCGAACGATGTTTGCCGAGATGTTGTGAACTTACATGAGGCCAAATCTTGCAGCTGCTGGAACTCGCTGGGCGATAGCTTTTCCCATTTGTGTATGTTGGAAGCCATTGTTGTTGATGGGGGTTTCGCTGCTGTTTGTCGCTGGCTCGCCGGATGTTTGTGAATATTATGGTTTGCGGTGCCCTGGGCAGGAAGAAAGGAAGAAAACTAAACTCGGTTACGAGGCGACCAAAAGGAAAGTGTTTGGAAAAATATATTTTATTGGTTAACGTGCGTAATAAGATTAACAGATTTTCTAATTTAAAATGTGTGCAATACAATATGTTTTCTAATTCAAGTAGCGATTTGAAAACCCGTTTCTCGAAAGTTATCAAGTCGAAACTATCCATCGGTACGATGAAAACTAGAAAGTAGTTCAAGGAAGATTCCGTACCATTCGTTCGGTTCGATCAAATCGAGAAAGCTTCGACCAAACGTCGAGCGGTGAAGTGATAAATATTTGTCAACTCATCTAATCTGCGCGTTCGCAATTTTCGCGTCGAAATGGAATGAATTTGATCGCAATCAGCGGATGCAAACGGGTCGTAAGTGCACCGAATGGTAGCGATGATATCACTGACAAAGTGCAATGTAAGAAGGAGTTTCCAATTTCGTGGTCGCAGCAGCGCTTGGTCGTGGCGTTGCACGATTCGAAAAGCTTTGTGTACCCGGTGGATGCACTTATCTGTAATTTCCTATTTCCGTCCGTACGTTCAACCCACCACCAACACCACAGCCACCACTACCCGTTCCATTAGGTGAGGCAGTTTGGGTGGAAAAGCTACCAACTTTGCTTGCTCGTGCAGGTTCGAATCGATTTATATTTACACTGTGATTGATTGCCCGTTCGTCGGGTCTCTCTTATCCGGGTTTGGATGTAAAATATGGCGTCACGACAGCTCACATTAGTGGGCGATTCCACTGTCCAGAGGCATTTGAGACCGATTCGATGGTCGGATTGGATAGGTTCGCAGAAATTGTACCCCGCGCCAGGGATTACATGTCACTTTTCCAATCAGCAACTTTCGGGCACGAGCTTTTCCAACGAAATGCGCCCTTTCTATGAAATGGTGTGCCCTGCGATTATCCCATACGCAGCACTCAGCTATCATGACGTGAAGCAAGTGAAGCGTACCTTCCGGAGATAAAGCTCTTTTCATGGCCGAGCACGGGGAGAGTTTAAAATTGTGAGCATGTGTTGGGGGAAGTTTTGGTGTTACGACTTCACTTTAAAAATTAAACTATCAGTTTGACTTGCAAAACTAAACTAAACATGTTCGTGTAAAATACAAAGTTAGCTTCCCGGACAAGCAATAACAGAGAGGAACTCAAATACTATCACGGACGGTGACGGTGACGAGTGAAGCAAATCAGTACCAGGTGGCAAAAGCTAAGCGGCAACGATCAATACTCGAACGTAACGTCAACGGCCGCCATTTTCCCGTTCCATTAGTTGGCAGCGCCAGGGGGAGCAAACTTACTCGAAAGTCATGCTATTTATAGCACCCGTCAGATCATCTCGTTCAAACCCTTCCAGCATACAGCGCCCTCCTCGCCCCGTTTCAAGAGCGAGAAATGAAAAGCCTAGCCATTACGCCGCCACAGAGCAGAAACCGACCGGCTTAATCGTGGGACCGAGAGGGTAGCGAGGGAGGTTTTTGCTAATCTTTCATGCCCGTCTATTTTGGGAAAACATTTCCATTCATCTCTCACAGTGGCAGTGGCGGAAGTTGACTAGGAAAACCGGTTTCGAGGAGCGAAGGAGAAGTGAAGCAAAGCATATACACGCCAATGGACGGAAAAGCAATGACTCATCATGATTTCCATTTTGCTTCGTTTCAGAAGAAGTTAATTCAATTTCGTAAAATGGCCAGATCCAACTTTCGATTCTCGTTTTCTGGTTTGGGGTACTTAATCGATTTCTTTGCCAGGGATTAAAAAAATACCTACATGTGTGTTTGTTGGTGGTGAATATTATTTTTAGGGAAAAACAATCATCGTGTAGGGTTGGGTTGGATTAACAAAAATAGAGGAACGTTTTTCCCTTAAACTCTATTTAGTAGATGAGATGTAACACTTCAAAAATATAGGAAACACTCCTTCAAGTTAACAAGACACAAAAATTCGTTCCCACCAAAGACATTCACAGGCCAGGAATCATATATTCCTACCTTCAATGATGATCAACGGTTTCCAATGACGGACTGATGAAAAACGGTTTTCCACCGATTGTCAATTTCCGCCACCTTCGGGTGTCCCCATTTTCCGGCTTCATCGTTGTTGACGATGGGATGGAACAAATATCTACTCGGAGCCGATTGAACAGTTCGCTGGAATGATGATGATTGAATCCGTTTCGGTTTCGCCGAGCGCAAGCTACTAACGAGCATAAACCCTCGCTAATGACGCGATCTCATCACACGGGTAGTCCTGTTTGAATGTAACAATGAAAATGCACGAGTCCTAGCGGTTCTTGTTGGAAAAGTCGGTGGCACTTACGTTGGCGCGGTTTGTGGCAGTTAAAGCCACAACCCGTACAGTAAATAGCCATCAAGATTATTATGTTTTCGACTCAACCAACCGTACGTACGTTACATTATAGACCAGTTTGTTAAGCTAATTATTTATTTCCTTCAGCAAATTGATTTTTTAACCATTAGAAACAGGCCATCGTTTGAGGAAGCCGTGCCGATGATACATATGTTCAGTGCTTCTAAATGCTCTAGCCATTGTCAGCGCAAATACTACTTATTAAGCAACATTAAAGGAAATACTCTGCATTCCACGCACAAAGTGTCCCCGCACCAGTGTCGCATTAGCATAAAGTGACAGCGATGCTCGCTCGCATTCCGCCTAACAAATGGCACGAAACATCAAACGTGATCTGCATGCGGAAAACGGTTCGCTCAAATTGGGACGCCGCAGAAAAGCACAGATGTAAGTCGGTGGCAAGAGTAGCTATCCGGTTTGACAGCTGAAGGGGCACTTCATTTGCGCAAATTGGTCTGATCGAGTGAGGGCCGCTTTTGTATACCGTGTTACGTTGTTGTTAATGAACTTTTTAATCAGCCCAAGTGATGAGTATCAATTATAATAAATAAATCATGCCACGTGGCAAGGCCGAACGACACACGCACACACGGGCATTAGTTGTTTAGAAAGTGGTCACAATGGTATAGAATTCGGGATGAAAGCAGGCTCCGTGGAAGACATTCATCAACAACCCAAAAGGACCCACGAAAAGGGGGTTGGAATACAGTTTAGACATGAGGCAGAGCTTCAGGATATTGGCTTTGGTTGAGGAGAAGGAAGAAGCAGCAAATTGCTCTGCGGTCGGAATGTAAATGAGCGGAGAAAAGTTTTCGACCACCAGCGACCAGGCGCCTCCATCGGCGAAAGTGCGACGACCGCAAACAGGACCGAAAGTGAGCCCCGCTGGGGCAATATTCATTTTCCAGTAATCGGTTCAACGCCGGCATCGGTTCCTTTCGTTTTGAACCGGGTGGGGCGTCCTCTGATGGAGTGTCCTCGTCGGGGTTATATTTCCAGGGGCCCGTAAATTGACAAGTCCACCATCGGGTTACGCTCGGACGTGTTGCCGCTTTTGGAAAAAAACCCAATTCATCCTTTCTGGAGGATGACTGTTTGCCTTCGTTTTCAATTTTTCCCTTTTTTCAGTTTCGTTTGGTTTTTATTTTCTCTCACTATCAGCTGCTTTAGAAATATATGGAATCAAACCAGCTCCGTTTCCACGACGAAACGAACATTGTGCCAATCCTCCAACATCCTCGTAAAGTTGTTGCTTGATTGCTCGCTTCTTTGTCGAGCTTTATGAAATGGGTTATGATCGGGCGAGGATGAATAGGAGCCACAGTATCGTTTGCCCTAGTTTTACGACAGTTGTTGCTGGTTAGCCTTATCTCGGTGGCTTTGGTCGATTTAGCACCGAACGACGTTGTTACCACGGAGAATCACCGCAAGTTCCGTAACCGATGGTAAAATTGGTAGTATATTGATACTATTTTTAGTAGCAAAGATCTACGGGGTAAGTTTATTTACTGTTGATGGAGTCATTTTGTTTTAGGACAACTAGTTAACTTTTAGTTGAACTTCAAAATGATTGAACGCAATCACTCCGATACGAAAAGTTTACTACCAGGTAGTTATTTTGACGCCTTCAGAATAACTTTCGCTAGAATCAGCCAATTGTTTGGTCTCAGTATTTTTATTCAGTCCTTTGTACATTCAGCTTGACTGAATGTCAACTTATTCTGAACCCTTCGGCCTACTTTAGTGCGCATCAATTATTCACTACGATGTCACCAAACGCTCCTACAAGAAACAGTTACCATCGCTCGGTTTCATTGCATGACATTCCGACAAGACCGACCCCAAGCAGCTGCGAATGAATAATGAATCTCGTTCGAGTTTGGAAGCGCAGCCCTGCGAAGTCCGTCGACAAACGTCTCCGAGACGCAGAGTGCAATCGTCGATCGAAGAAGTAAATCATCTCAACGCGACCGCATGCAAATCAGCACTCGCGTTCCGGTTCGGTCTTCGCCTTTCGAACGGTGTAGAATTCCTGTCAATTGTAGCGCAATTTGCATACGACGATACACCGAGGAACAGACTCACGGAAACGGCGAGTTTGCTAGCAGAAACACACATAAGTTCGACGTGGCCACGTTGTTGATGCTGTTGCGCGCGTGTGAATATTTATGAACGGCGGCACTCTCTCTCTCTCTTTTTCAGAATGGACGTCCCTTGGGAAGCAGAAGGAATTCGCTTAAGGCTCCCAAAAAAAAAATGACACATCACCCCTCAGCGAACGAATTTGTGTGCGTGGTACTTCGGGGAAGGTGAAAAGAAAACACATGAAAACATGCTTCAACGTATCACACAATTTTGCTCGAAATGTTTACTCTGCCCATAACCGTGCAACCTTTTTCGGCAGTAAAGGTTCCGTAAACTGCATGCCTTTCTTTTTTCGTGCCCTTTTTTTGTTGTTCTCGATGTAGACAGTCTATAAAACGGGGGCCAACGATTTGCTCAACAGGAAAAAGAAGCTGCGAGACAACGCAACAACGAGGAAAGAATGTGCAAGACCCAGTATACTGACTACAATATTATTATTCAACCGTCTGCTGGCTTCTCCTAGGAAGCACGATTGAGTGGGCCAAATGTCCTCAGGATCACGAAGGAGGAGGAAGGCCACGCTCGAGAGTGAAGAAATTAACCATTGTTATTTAATTGACGTCACCGACGTGGAAAAGTCGAGTCCGGATGTGGCCGCGGGTGGAAACACAAACGGCACACAAAAACGACAGCGGTACAACTTTTGGTACAACAAAGCGAGACGAAGATGATGGAAAAGCGTCATCCTTTTGGTCGTCTTGTGTGAAAGATTGTTTTCTTTCCGCACAACCGGGGTGGTTGTTACTCTGGAAAGATCCAGTGTTAGCAGAAACAATCTGCCTCACTACTTTTCCCGTCGACACTACCGATCTCTTTTCCAGCCTCGGGCCGGAAAAATCTATTAATATCTCTTTTCTTCAAGACTTCCAATTGTTTCCCTCCAGAGCCAGAGTTGCAGATGGTATGCTTGCCTTGCGGCCACCGTCTCACATTGTTCCGCAGCGATTGATTGTTAATGATGTTGCCCCATTGTGTGCGAAGGTGATTCGTTGAAAGAAACTGTTACCCTCGTTCTGTGCATGCAAATGTTGGCTTGCGATGATAACGTTGTTTGAAAAGGTTGCTGCAGGCGAAACTGCACCCACATTCCGTACGTCACTGACGGTGCATAAAAGGATGCGGAAAATGGTATGCCTCGGTGGGGGAAAGTGAAGTGTACAAAGCAAGCACAGAACACTCTCATACCGACCGTAGAAGGAAAAGCAAAAAAAAACAGTTTCCAACACCGACGCAGACTTTGCCTCAGCACCTGTTGCATAATGATGCATTTTGCATTAAATTGCGGAACTACACCGTTCTCCGCTTCCGGCCCCAATCATCAAACACGGCTCGGCTTTCATATTCTGTACCGATCGATAGCAACCTTGTAATATTTTACAAGCAGATAAATAATTCACAAATAGATATTTTTTCATCGTGTATCTTATGAAACAGTTTCTATGGGAAATTTAATAAAAAACTTACATTTTAAATCATGTTCAAATAATGTTCCTTGTTGCAGAGAGAAAAAATAATTGAACATAAAAAACCCTTCACCAGATGTTATAACTCTCATGGAATTCAAATTCAACACCCAGCACTGGCATGCATTTGAGGGTTACAAAGCGCGGGCGCCAGGCGGAAAACACTCCGAAGCCGCACTGAACTAAAACTGAAAACATTAGTAAATTTCCATGCCAAGCTCAACCGTTATTGAGCGCATGCCAGAAACCGCAGCCTAAATTAAGAGGAGTTGCTCGGTAAATGAGTATGAGGAAGGAATAATCCATAACCGTGATACAAGGAAAAGGAGATGAAAAGGGGATTTCCGGGCACAATAGGGTACGTTGACCAGGTTATAATAATCACTGGGATAATAACAATTTTAATAACAGCTATGATAATAATAATAATAATGATCGAGCAGGCGCACTAACACTGGTAGTGATAGTAGTAGTAGTAGTAGTACTCGACGCACGAAAACATAAAACCGGATCTGCTTCGGTCCTGGAAGGCGACAGCCGTCGCTCGGTGGAACATTAATTAATGATACATGAGTTATGTGGCTGTCCGGAACAGGACAGGAAGGAAGCAAGCGAGGGCTCCGGGAGGGGCGAAGGGCGTGAATACGATGACCGGTGGCATAATTGCCGGCTGCGGTGTCATCCCCGGATCAGGGATAGGTTTTTGTTCAATTATACACGATAATTATCACGTAAGCCGCTGTGGGATTTGCCTCAAGTCCCTTTTGCCGAGGATGTTAGAGGAGGCAGCACGGAGGGGTTCACGGTGCGGGGGACACAGTTACTAGCGGCAACAAATTAGCCAAATGTCGGCCATATTCCTGACATTCCGCCCGGGGTTCGCAGTTTAGGCATGCAGGGATGAATTCTGGTTACCCAATAAAAGGATTACTCACTCGGAGCGAGTTTTCCGACCTGTAGATTACGTGTGATTACATCTCGCCAGAAGGACCGTTACTGTACGGTAGCTGGGGTGGTAGTGGGTCAGAAAATTTGCTATTCGTATTCATTACCCAGTTTCCATAAATTTGTGCATTGATTACTTGTGCCATTCATACCGAATCTGTGAAGGTTTGATGTGATATTGTGAGTAATACTCTTTTCAAAAGTATATACTGATCCTGACAAAAGACTTATTTATTTTATTTAAAATGTGCACTTTTGAAATAATAATTACACTTAATATGTTTTTTGATATACAATGTTAAATTTTATGCATCAATTTAAAACGCAGCAGGTTTTTTGTTTTTAGTTTAAACGCCAGTGCTGTTTTATCAACTCCAGCTCAATGATCTCTTCAAATGTCCGAAGGGACAGTTTACATACCGCCTTAAAATTGTTAATACAACACAGATAAAATGTTCATAGTCTCCGCTCATAATTTGCTCGAACCCGCTGACCTACAAACCGCATCTGCAAATAAATCTTCCACTAAATGAGCCGTTGCCATCGGACCGGTCGGTCCAAGTGGCACCGAGTTGGCGTAATCTCACCCAGCTCAAAGTCACTGCAATAAGTTTCCATTAACTGTCTTCACCCGGGGCGTGGCCACGGTACTCATGAACCCCCCCATCTCTCGCTCCATTTTCCCCAAACAGTCCACCGTCTGTCCACCGGAGGTAAATTATCTCGGCATCGGAACGATTAAATGCGTGTCCACGCTTCGCACCCTCCGAAATACTTCGGGCGCGTTAATCCTCATCCAGGCGGCGGTCATTTTTAATTTGTCGCCATTCAAGGTCCGTCTCCTCAATCCCCCTCCCATCCGCTTTGATTGCTTGCCTTCTTTTTTTGTCGGTGCCCAGTTTTTCCCGGGACGGGGAAACATTGACCCGAATGAGGTTCATTTTTTATCGTAACTTCCCTAATGAGTCGTACAGTTGCTTTATTCATGACTTGCCGTTGTCGTTTCGGCTTGTCTTCTCAAGACCGAAAAAGGTAGAGAACAAAAGGGAGGGAGAGAAAGAGACGGTGCAGATCTCAAAGCACTGTCCTGCATGGGGCTAAAGAAAGTGAAACGGAAATTCTTCTGCAATCCTTCAACCGAGCCAGAATATTCGTACAATGCTTTCCTTTTCCGGTGAGATGGAGTTCCCGTTCCAACGTCGATATGTCTTCATCTAGAAAGCCCGGATGGATGGGCTCCATACGGACATCCGGTAGGGAACGGACACTACCGGGATTGCCAGTGGAGAGTGTATAAGGCTCATCAAAGCACTACTGGATTTATTCGGTCGGTAACAATCCTTCGACTTTTCGAATTATGTCAAAGTCAGACTATTTTTCATAGAAAGACTAACTTAAATCAAACATATTTTCTTATAATGTGGAGCATTTTACTTATTGAAAAGAAGTACTTAAAAAATTGTATAGCCCGCATACACGTCAACAGACTTGTTGTTGATTATTGCAAATTCAAAATGATTTTCTGCCGTATAACTATTTTATGCTCAAGTTTGTTTCGGTTTCCATAAATATTCAAATCTTGTGGTACAATTTCCCATAGCGCTTCCTACTGAATCTTACTGAATTGTATTGGCATTGTGCCAACATCTCGAGCTGGCGTAATCCCATGCGAAATGTCGTTGCCCAAGAACGTTTTATCGTGCACATCCGATTTGCACACGAAGCTCATCCCAGTGCCATTATCTCCCACCGTTTGTCCTCCCTTTCAGACTGGAATCCATAAAAATCGTACTGTAATGGGCTCTGTCCGCCCCCAACGCCACCCCTTCACCACATGGTTAGGACGGAGGAACACCGGAGAAGAAAGTAATGCCGGCGGGTTCGGGTTCTGATTGAATTGCGTCGCCTGCCGTCGTGTGTTTGCAGTACTCAATGAACGTGGAGCATTTAATTTGCATGTAATTTACCGATACTGGCGTCACATGGGAGGAACCTTGCTGCGGTAGGAAATGCCGAAAAATGAAAAATAAAACACGTAAGGGAAGCAGTGTGGAGCTTCGGGGCTGCACAACCGGATGTCATTGAAAATGGATTCAGTGGGGGGAGGACAGTGGGGGTTCTGTTACACAAAAGCTGGTGCTGGCAAGCCTAATGATCCGTGTTCCGTTGTTGGTGTGCGCTTCCCAACCGGTAGCTTCGGTCCCGTCCGACCGTAAACTGTTTGATGATAATATTATTCAACAAGTCATTAGCTACCGGAAATCGTTTCCTTCACTGCAGTCGGTTGCGCCACCGGAAAGGGCGCCGGTGGATGAGTCGCACTGCTGCAGGACCATGATGACCGATGGCAGACGGTCCTCCCAACCCCTCCGACGATAGATGGTCTGCGTACTATGGCCAGTTGCACGCCATGAATGCGGATTTTCCTGCCAAAGCGATGCACGAGTGAAGGAGGAGAAACGAAACAGTTCGAAAGAAAACTTACGTCCACTGTCTCGCCAGGAAGCCGGAGTAACAGGAAGTGAAACCTGCTGATTCCGAGGGTCCTTCCCTCGAAAGAAAAGTTTGACCCGAGTTTGCAGCAAAGGAAACCCACCGCAAGTCACGCGATTTGTTACATACCCCACCCGGCAAAAGGGATAAAACTGACGCAGGTTACTGCCAGTCATTAACATGGAAGGTTTTTATTTTATTTTACGTTCATTATGTATCTTCATATCTTTTTTTTTGTTTGCAAATGGAAAGGGGTAAAACTTTATGCAAAGCCTGCATTATGCTTCGCGTCTGTTAGGTCACATTAATTGCTACCATTCGAATATGACATGCGAGCTCGCACAGACCTTTCTGAAGGGGCGGGAGGGTTGGTTGGAAAAACAACGCAAACTTTTATTCTGTTCGTTACGTAATGAACATGTTTACCTTTTTCTTGCGTGACGCAAGCAAGGAAGTGTGAGGCAGGAGGAGGTGGAAAATATGTTTCCAGAATTAACAACACACCCCGGCGCCGATGCATGTACGCTGGTTGCATGGAACGAATGTTTGGTGAAAATGTCGAAACAACAACGCCGGTGGAATCCATTTAATGTTCTCGGTGCACGAACGAGGAATTTCCAAATTAGCATTTTCTTCCGAAATAAAAACACACGCACTCTCATTTTAACATGACTACTGTGGAGGGAAAAATATCGCTCGATAAACGTTCAGCTACGGCGATTATCTTGCCGATCTCTTAAATTTGCCACTTTTACTTGCCAGGCCCAAAATGCCCTCGGATCCACGGCCGACAGCAAAATTTATTGCACACTTTGTCAACTTTAACGTCACATCTGATTGTGCCTGGTGGATCACGGCCCAGCGGAAAATGTATCACCGTCCTCATATCGTGGAGCGACCATCTTACTGTCGATCCTTTGCGTTTCTTCTGTGTGTTTCGCTGATGATGCCCGAAACAGCGGCGGTTCCATCACAGATCGAGCCGGAATTTAGATAATTTAGATATTATGGAAATGCGTACATCAGTCCAAACCGATCGGCCGGCCAGCCTATGAGCGGTCGCGAAAAATCTATCCCCACGGTGAGAGGTAAAGTGGCGGCGGTACGGAAAACAGGGTAGAGCAAAAGGGAGACAGATCGGGAGTTGGGCCATAAAACGTTTTTACGACCTCAGACAATCATCATCGTCATTTGGGGCGCTGTGCGGAATGGAACGGATTTGGGGAGCGGCCCGATGCCGATTGACGTCAGTCCAAATGCTCGACGGAAATGGTGGCCGAGAGCTGCACCACTAGCATTGATTGACCGAAGCTGTCAATGGCAGGCGCCGGTGGACGCTGGACACATTGACCAGCACCAGAAGCACCCACAGGAGGAGCAACAGAAGCGCCACGGATTCGGATCGATGGACAAACCGGCGACCGGCTGGACCAGATGCAACCGCAATGGCCAACGAGGGGAAGGCATGCCGAGCACGGCAGGGGGTAATCGAAGGGAGATTATCGATCTTTTTCGTTCAGGTCTACGGGAGACTGTACTAGAATGAAGGGGAACACACAATGTGTAAGACCGATTCCTAATGCATCATTGTTGTCAATAATTGCGCAGTAGAAACTACTAGTAGCATTTCGCATTGTTTAGTGTCAAAACCGCACATCACAGTTAATATATCAAAAGCTTTCATCAAGTCTGCTGTCTGTCTTGCTGTGAATATTGCGCAGCGGAATTTGGGGCAAGTGTGCCACCTTAAACAATTTGCACTATTCCTTACTAAAATCTGTTTGTTAAACACCGGATTTATTTTTAAAACAGTTTCATACTTATTTTTCACATTTCTCATGTTGATTTTCCGAAAAAAAAGAACGCGAAACAACTATTTTGAAAGCGTTTTAAAAATCGTTCAAAAATGACGTTGGAATGGAAAAATTGAAATTCTTAGCATATGTGGCACTTCTATATTTCAAGTGTTGTAAAATAGGGCATTTAAAAACATGTTCTATTCTCATAACGACCCAAACTTAGACAACGGGAGCTCATTTTTACATACTACATTTGTGAATCAATTTTTTAAAGTTTTTGGGAGCTTCACTCTGAACAACAATAGAAGATGCAGGACTGGCACTCTTATGCCGAACAGTGATGGGTCTTTGATGCCCCAAAAGTTAACTTTTTTCTTTTAAGTCAGTGTTTTCCGAGAAAAACAATTGTTATTTTTGGCTGACCCCTCGAACCATTTTCTCTTTTATCCAACCTTGGTAAGTGGCACATACCTTCCCGATTTTTTGTTTCAATGGGATTTGACAGCTTATTTCATTTGGTGGAAATATTATGAGATAACAACCAATTTTGTTGCACAGCATACATTTAATTATAAAAACGAATAAAACAAATGAAAAGTGCATTATTGTGCATTAAATTTGGTGCACTGTATCCAATAAGAGGAATGAACTGATGTGTAAACTCATTTGTTCTTTCAATTATTTTTTACTGAAAAAAACCAGGTAGCTCACATGCTTCTAATTCCGCAATTATTTGTTAAAAATATCTCATCACTGAATCGAACATATTTCTAACAGGGAAAAACAAATGCTCAAATGCTTTCTTTCAAAGTATGCTTAAAGGAAGTGATAAAAACTAAATATTAGGATTGTGAGCATTTCATCATCCTTTCTAATTATTCAATTTTCTAGCAGGTGAAACTGTTTTGAACACATTAAAATGAATTCAAATTCAACTTTTAAAACCTATCGGAAGATACAATAACGCATATGAATAAGCATAACATAACAAAGTAGTATTGATTTATCGACCGAAAGGAGTAAGCTTCCGATGGCAATTTGATTTTTACGGCAGAGTCGCCGTGTGGGACAAAACATTTCATTGAAAATTAAATTTCAACATCGCCCTTTGCTGAAACACGATCCCGATGCGCGTCCATCTGCAGACTATTTCCCATGACACATCGCCTTTCCGGTCGACTGAAGTCCTTCCGCCGAAGCAGGATGTGTTGGGAGAGCCTGTTTTGTTCATTCGTTTCGGTTTCTTTTTCGTGTTATTTGCGGGCGCTTCGCTTTCGTGGACGTTGACATCGACGCACGTCGGCGGTGACGACAATTTGCTGTCAAAAGCAGGACATCGCCTCCTTCTGGTGGGGAGGGATTGCTCTCTTGCGCGTTTCCCCTGCCTCTTTGGCATAACTATCGCACCTTTTTCTTTTTGTTTTTGGGCCCGTGCTTTTATTGTTTCCCTCCCAGGGCCAAACTCGCCTGCCGTTCGCCTCTTCAGGATGGTCGTCATGATCGTCACCCCATCAGCGTTCGCCATCAGCTTCAGGGCTCGCTCCTGCACGGACGGTAGCGCCGGTATTATGGAAGGATGATCTAGATTAGGGATGGTCGAGTGGACGCATTACGACTCCCATAAAATGGAGAGCAAAACCTTCGGGATTGTGGTATATTGCATTGCCGAATCGAAAGCGATAGCAGGCAAAATAAAAGAATTCAAATGCGCGTCACGGTGGTGTTCCGCAATCAAAGCTTCTCGGCCGAAAGGAATGATAGCCCGTTTTAACGTCCACGGTGTCCGTTTTAATTTAATCGATGCTCTAGGCGCTCGCAACAACCCAACGGCGACATGGGCGACCGGGCGCCTCCATCGCTTATCGGCGCTGGAAAATATGTTAAACGTACCTTTGTTTAGGGGTTTTTTTCTGATTAAAACCACCCTCCACTTGTGCACGATAGGGCCATAGGGAGCCTTGGAGTGGCTTTTTATTTCGGTCCAATTACAATCAACCTCGCGGCCATGTTTGACCTTCCTTAAGGGAGCCTCCGTAGGTTCACAACGATTTACCCAAGGCAGGGCGAAAAAAGGAAAGCTAACGCACCGCCAACGCTTATCAGGCGATACGATTATTCTCCTCCATTAAGCAGTGTATATTTTTGAAGTTACTTGTCCCGCTCGTGCCAGACCCGCTCCGAACACCTGAATCACGTACAGCAAAACAGATGGTGGGTACTTTCGCCTTTTTTTTGCTGGTCCCATCTAAGGAAGTCACTACCGAAAATTGAACATCCCGTAGAGCAGTAGCACGTGCTTTTAGGTTGCGTTCTTACGAGATGATAACAGGGAAGGCGCAACTGGTGATCGACATCCCTGGAAAGGTGGTGTACACTAACAGGGGCTTTAAGAAGTCTTTGGGAAAATTGCCCACCGGGGACCGTTAAAGTAAAAAAGGAAAATTGAGGAAGTGAAAATTGTGGTGTGGGATCTCTGGTGTACCCGAATGTTATTTCTTTTAGTGGGATTAAAATAAGGAGCACTTGCTGGGAGTGTTAAAGAAGTAATACACAATATTATGGAATAACTGCCGAATATTTTGTCAAAAAACATACTATCATTTTATCTGGAATTTACTATCCTTTAGTAAGGATAGGAATAAAATTTAGTTTGTGATAAACTGTAGATATCCGAAAGTTAATAGAACTGAAATTAAATTGGCTCTCTGTCTGCCTCACAACACAATTTAATTTATCATGTGACGAAACTCTTCATCAATTTGAAACATAATTTAATCAGCGACGAATTGCGTCCTGATCATTCCCTTTTTCCTGGGACTGAGTTTTTTTTTGAGAGAAATACATTCGACATAACCAGCACCAGAACGCGTCAATTTTCAATCATCACTTAATGTGCCGTTTTATTTCAACGTCGTCCACTCAAATGTGTTGATGTGACGTTTGATGACCGCTCTTTCGTTTTCAAGAATTTAAATAAAATTTCAGCTAAAGGGTACGGAGGAAATGGACCCTCTTCCACTATTCCATGCAAAATAACCAAGTGTTAGGGAGAAACATATTTTTCCCCCACTTCAGTTTGCACAGTTTGGTTCACTTTTTGAATTTTCCTCGAAGAGGCAGCAAGGAGCAGATTGTTCCTGTGTCAGCATCCGTGAAATTCATTTATCACGCCCCACGGCGACAAGCACGACCGCTCGGGTCGCCATCCAATCAGCTGACCTCCCGACCCACCCGCTTCACCTTCGCGCTTTCCCTCCGGGTGCGGGAGGACACTTCAAGCATCGGAGTTTTCCACCGCCCCCATCGCACGCGCGAAACAATAATTTCTCGTTTGTGTGTTTCCGCGCGGTCCGGTCGCCTTCGTGATGTTAGATTTTTCCTTTCCAACATGAGAGCGAGGGAGAGAGAGCAAAAAGCAGAAAGCAAGGGGTTGGAAAAATCGCGTCAAGAAAGAACAACCGTCCACCCTGGTCGGCCGAAGCAAGGATCACAAATGGGTAGATGCGGCACAGAAAGAGGAGCGGGGTGTCAGAGGGTGGTAAAAAACGCGTCCACCATTCACCAAATAGCTGGTCACGTAGATTATCCTCTAAGCTTGGTCTCGTTCGGGCCGGTAGAGAAGTAAGAACTGCCCGCGCTCGACGTCGACGAGTGCCTCACGTTTGGTCCTTTGGCATTGTCGTTTTTTATCTCTCCCCCCCTTTCTCTCCCACACACACACACACACACACACACACACACACACACACACACACACACACACACACACACACAC
>KE525350.1:1579292-1590926 GCA_000441895.2 Anopheles sinensis
CACACGCCCGGCAAGCGCCGAGAAGCAGACCAACGGCTCCGTGATAAGCGTGAAGCATAAACGCAGCATAACCATCAAACGCTCCCACGCTTCGTTTCCTTTCCGTTGGCAAGAGATTTTAAATTGAACGTCAAAGAAAGCAGAACAAACGGTGGAACCGGTGGGACGGTTGAGGTGGAGGCGGGCGGAAACTCTCAAACAAAATCACGTCGAGATGAGCTCAAGTCGACGCAAATGGTGATGCTGCAGCCGTTATGAGTCGGAATGAAAGCGACACCCGGGCGACAACGGATGCTCGGTGCTCCGGGGCGCGCTGGTGTAAATAAAAGGACGTCAAGATGAGCCTGATGAGGCGCTGAAGTGACACAAAGTGTTGCCAATGGCGCGCCTTCGGGTGTGCTGGCGAGGAAGCTAAAGCAAAGTTAAATTATTTCGGTGCATAAATCCAACGGGGTGGACGACGAGCGGTGGTTTAGGTGGCTTCCAGCAAAACATCAACAAACAGTGCGACCCACCGTTCGGACGAAAGGACGAAACAATTGCCATAAAATGGAGCACTGAAACAATGAAAAACACCGGCTGGATGGATGTCAACGGTGATGTCGTTATTCCACTGCGAGAGGGCGGTTTTTAATCAACCAGGGCGACGCTTTCTTTCATCATGCCTTCAACGGCGGGCTGCGTGACGAACTCTCCCGAAGGTTGAATTAATTGTTTACGGTAAGTTTTCGATTGATGACAACAGCGTACAAATCGGTGGTATAATTCCTCATTAACAACATAGCACCATACAATCGCTGCCGTACTTTCACATTGTTTCGATTGTTTGCTTGCGTTGCGAGGGCAGAAAACATAAATAAATTAAAACAACCTGTTGCATAGCATCAATCGCTTCCGATCGCTCCCAACCAACGGCGACTCTATAAAATTTTAATTAAAGAACAACAAAACCAAATCCAAACGAGGAAACGAATTGCAACAACGTGCATCAGCGCTGCAAAGAGGAAATGGAAAAGCGATATACCATCCGTTGGCAGCCGTGACTTGCATCGGTCGCTTCCTTCCGGTTTGTTTGCATTGGCGTTATGAATAAATATAAAACCCACTCTCGATCCGGGCACGAAACCGGTCCAACCGGGCGATACTATGATACGCGCCCATGCTCGAATCGGTTGCATTTGCATTTCGATTCGCACTGTTTACTGATAAAATGGACTATGCGGAAGAGTGGAGCGAAAGGTAAAAAAGTCTCCCCATCGATCTAACAAAAAATGAAATCGAATCAACTGTCCGACCACGCACTACCTTCCCAGTGGAAGGTGTTGAATTTCATGACTGCATCAGCCGGTTGTTGCATGCTACTGCATTTCTCGTTGCTCGCCGAGTTGATCGGGCCTGCCATTCGCCGGCTGCCATTCACCGGAACCGGCTACAACGTTGGCAAGTATTGTTTTCCTCCCCTCCCGCAAGCGAACTGTGTAATTCTGTCACTGCAGTCAGCATAAAGTGTATCGAGTTACTTCATAGAAACGGCTGGACGGGTTCTGGGGGTGGTTGAAAGTTGGGGCGCAACTGCTGCCAACTTTATTACCCCGACACCATTACGGGTGCATCTGCCGCATCGGGCGGACCGAAATCAATTTCAACATCATCATCCCCTACTGCATAATGCATAGTGTAGTTTTATGCATCTGTGGGGAAGCATCGATGTTCAGAGGAATTTTTCTTACTTCTCCTAGAAAGGAAACAAACGTTTTCCTGGCCAGTGCTAAAGGAAACCGCAAGGAAGTAACAGAATTGATGGATGAGCTTTTAAGCTGAAAACACATTGTCAAGATTTTTTCTCTGTGCAATTGTAAAAAAGACATGCATTAAAACAATTTTTTAAAACGTGTCAATATCGATTAAATAAGTTCATCATAATATACAACAGTAAATAGGTAAAAATCATTGTTATTAAAAGGAACATGAAATGTATTATCTAAACTTTTAATGGTAAGGGTCCGTTTCATATGGCTTTGCTTCAAAAATTTGAACGACAAACCAGAATACCCTAAGGATGAATATTTAGAGCATAATATCGTAATTGATCCATAGCATCACCTCTGACTATATTTAAAGTTTAATTTTAAAAAGATCGGCATTGGACCATCTACGCAAATGTGGGACCGGGCGCTAAAAAATTAGCTAAAATGTTATTATTTCCGCCTCGTCAACCACTTCGTTATTTACGCATCTGCGTGTGTGCGATGAAGGATTATAGGTTGCGGTCGATACAGAAAAGGCAACACAAAAAATATGTCCCTCGCTGCACGTGGAAAAACGTTCACCAAAACGGTAAAATGTATTTTGCTGCCGGTAGCACATTGGAGCGAACCGAGCAACAGTGTTAAATGCGTATGTTGTCAAAATATTTTCCAGATCCATGGCGCCGGTTTTGGCTTTTAGCGTGTGCAATTAAAACTTCCTCTATAACGAACTCATGGTAGGATGATTGCGAGTGTTGTTTTTTCGAGGAACATTGTTGCACTGCGTTAGAAATTTATTTTTCAAAATGTTTTTCTTGTTTGGAATGATTTCATTAGTTAACAGAATAGTGGAAAATAATTTATGTTTTAAAGATGCAATAGAACTCGAAGCGTTGCCTGTTTTATTTATCCGTGCAATTTATTTACCATCGTATATAAATATGTTTCAGTACGCTCATGGCAAGTCAACCATTGTACGGAAGGGGGCTATGCTTCCCGCTGGCAGTACGAATGCAATTAATTAGTTATCTAAATTGTACGCTCTGGTGGAACAATTTATGGTCCCCGGCGCCGGGGCAACATATGTACGCATTTTATTCCGCACGACGACAAACGTAATGATGCCGACGATAATGTTGATGATAATGATGATGACGATGATGATGCTGAGAACGATGGCTTCGTTTCCGATGAGCGCAGTGTATCCTTGCACTCCACACACTCACATCCTCTTCACATTCTCAAGTTCCGTAAGGGACGAAGGCCAAAAGGATGCTCCTCCCGGGGGGACAGGATGTGCCTCATTGAGCAACTTGTACCCTTGCGGTGGCCCACCATCACCCGCAACTCTTCACCCTTTCCTCCACTTCTCCCCTTGGTGCAGCCTCCGATTCCCTTCTTCCCGGTCCATAGCACTTTGCGACGATTATGAGACGATGGCAATAAAGTTTATTACTACCATGAATCCTTGAGCACGGAGTTTATGGCTTATGGAGGTGGGTGGTATTACCGGTGCACGGGGAAAGAAGAAAAAGAAGAAGAAGAATACACCGCCGCTTGGTAATGTGATTATTTTCTGCGATTTCAGGGCCGATCTTGCGATCGGTTGTGCGCCCGCCTGGTTTGTTTACCAAGATTCGGGTGAACGTAGGGATTGAATGAGTTTTATTCGATAAATATGGAGCAATATATTCTCAACGTGAACGAAAGGCAACCTTCGGGGCTCGGGTGGGAAGAAAAGGGCCCACAATCGTTCTAGAACGGCCATTACTTGCTCCATTTGGTCCGAAAAATTCTAACGATAATTATCTGCCTCGACCCATCGCGGTTCCGGCTCGAATGGGCGACCTCCGCCCGTGGTTCCGTTCGACGTTTCCGGAAGCAGTAAATTTTGCCAGTTTCGCGCGGAACGGCCCGATCGAGGGTACTAACCCCGGCGCGGAGGGTCACTAATGTAAAGCATCCGGTGGCGAACGGAAACCGGCGTTCGCTCTGAACCGACGAAAATCCATTCGATCCATCCTGCTGTTGGCGTGCCCGAGCTATTGTTGTTGTTGTTGTTGCAGGATATTTACTGAAATATGCATTTCTAGGTCCGCTTCCGGCCGTTGGACCGTTTCCGGCCAGCGCCCACCCGGAATCGTGTGTTGGAAGCATTAACGGAAGAATCCGGTTCATCGGGCGCCTATCGAGTCAAGGAGGGAAACGCTCTGTGAAGTGAGTAGAACAGATTTTCCACCCATTCAACGTATCCACTCGCTTTCCTGGGCCTGATCGAAAGCCTTTTTTCCGGAAGAAAAGGGAGAAAGCGCACACTGGTGCGATAAGAACTTTTCAAAACATCCCTTCTCATCGACGCTGGCAGGTATCGATTAGTTGGTTGTACTTTGTGAGGATGTTCAACACAGCAGGAAAGTCATGGAGGCGTGCAAGAGCATTTTTGTAAGGAGTACTGGATAAGGACGGATTTAACAGTACAGCTTTATTTCATTTAGATTTAAAATATAAGCTAATGAAACATTTTATTTCATCCCAGAAAGGTCTCCTAGAAAAATGTCTCACAAGACTCGTATAAAATGTTGCTTTAAACATATCCATATTTGTTCCAATAATGTACCAGTGACACGGAAAAAAGGGTAAATTTTACTACTATCGATTACCAACCATTTCCCTGCCCAAATCGGTAAAGGTCAATCCGTTCGCTTCCGGAACCGGCTCCGGTGGTGTAGTGGTGGCATTTTTCCAACCAATCGATCAACGCGTTGCCAACGCGAGGGGGCGAAGGGCGCACGTACGGGAGCTTGGGGCTCGGTTGCCGATTCAACACACCCCCGTTGGCCACCCGAAACGACACATTCGCCACCTCGATCACCATTTCCGTCACGACCGATAGGCGCACGTCAGCGTTGGGCGTGAAAGGACCAAGACAAATGGCGTACGGAGGATGTTTGAACATCGTTAGGAATCGTCTTCGTTTTCGCTTTCGTCTTCGCCGCCGCGATACGTTGCGTTCTTTGGCATTCATTTTGTATGTTGCTGTCTGCCTGCGTGTGTATGTGCATGTAGTTTCCCAGTTCTCGTCATTCTGCTGGCAAAAAAATTGATTAAAAATAAACCCTTGACGGAGCGACTGCTGGTGAAACTGCTTATAATATAAGCGTCAGAAGGTATTCATTGAAATTTAAACCACAAATTTCTTCACCAAACAGTAAACATGGAAAACGGCGTTTTGTATTCATTAGAATGTATTCATTAAAATTTAAACCCCAAATTTCATCATCAAACAGCAAACATGTAAAACGGCGGGTAAAATCCCAAATGAAGCCCCCCCGGCAAAAATCACTGTCGTGGCTACACCATTTGTGAGCGGATGTACCTGAAAGTATGCAATAGGTGATATAAATGAATTTACCGGTACCGGTATCGTTTAAATACCGCCGTTGGAATTTGATGTTGTTAAATAAAAGATTTTGGTTACACTTCACAGAATGAACAACATGAACTCCCCGATGCATTATTTGCATGAGTTTATGAAAATTTGGCTACGCAATCAACCTAGGGATGCGGTATGAGGGGGGCCCACGGGCCCCCCTTATTTCACAAATTTATAACAAACTCCCTTTTTCAGTAGACCTAGCGCAGTCCGCTCGCTGCGCTCGCTGCGGGCGCGCCGCCGTTTCAAACTCATTTTTCAGTCAAACTCATTGGATTAAACTGTCTATCTCGAATAGTTAAATCCTTTAAATCTCAACGTTTCTACTTCTAACGGTATTTCAACGGTTCAAAAATTCAAACTGAATGCATGTACCACCCGTTGCATACTTTCAAGGCGCAAATGTGGAAAAATATGCCGACGATGCAACAAGGAGGGGGCTTCATTTGGGATTTTACCAAACGGCGTTTTGATAAATCGAGAAAACCGCCGGTTCCGACAAGAAATATCACCGAAGGGTTAAGACGGTTGTGCCTCGCAGAAAGACGTCGTTAAGCAAACTCGTTTAACCTGCCTCAACCACCCTCCCACCCACGGTGGTGACGTTGGTGAACAAGCAGGTGGATGAAAAAACCGCCACCTGCAATATCCATTTTCCGAATTGCTTTTCGCCCGAGCTTTTCAGCAGCTTTTATAGGGCATGGCTGGACCATAGGAGACTAAACACAACGACGTCATTACATAAAAAACAACACACACAATGGCGAACTCACACTACGGTTATCAACTAATTCACCGACACAAGTATGGATCGACTTTCCGCACATCTTATGCTTCGTAAACAGAATAAGATAGTGGTTGGGCTATTTGGGTTTGTTTCGCGTTTTTCTCGTCGGGTGGTTTTTTCCGATCGATTAATATGTGCACAAACACGAAGGTGTGAGAATAATCGTAAAAGGCCGCACCTTGAGACATCCTTCGTCCTTAGCATATCCGCGTCTATTGTATTAGACTCGAATTTCCGACCAGCTCGAAAGATCTTGAGATATTAAAAAAATGTTTTTAGTTGTTTAATTTAACTAAAAACTTTGGCTATGATCCTGTGCAAGAATATCCAAGTATCGGTTCCACCAGAAGGATTTTTCGTACCAAAAGATTTTTAGTTTTTGGGGTTGAAGCAATGATTGATCGAATAAAAATGCGTACCCTGCAAATGATTCGCGTGATGGTAAAAAGGCATGAAACATCAAGCTGTGCACTGCAAATCCTTCACCCGGCACGCATGAAATGTGTTAGGGTCCACTTTATCCTAGGGGCTATCACTGAAAAGGATCGGCGTGATACCAAAAGGATATAAAATATTACTACAACCCATTTCGCTGTCCACCCGTTGGGTTTTGGTCGTTTGCTTTAGCCCCGCGGCATGCGTTGATGGTCATGCTGGTGATGATGGTGATGATGATGATGATAGGAATAATAAACAGGGATGGAAACCGAGTGCGAAGGGTCCCACGGGTGATACATGAGCCCTGCTTTATAATATCATACACAGGAATGTGTGTGTGTGTTTGTGCGGGGGAAAATCTCCGTCCAGTTTTATCGTTCTAAAGGCCACAACCGGTGAATCTTTGGTATTTTATTTCAACTTAAATTGCACGTAACCCCGGTGAAACACACGAATTGGGGTTTCGGTTTCGGGTTTCGGTGGTGAAAATTTCAATTATTTATCAGTAAAAAAGGGGTTTCCCGGTATTTATGACCATGAAGCGTTTCGAAATCCAAAACCCACAAGCTAGAATTCCGATTATCTGACGCTTTAACTCGCTGTGGACAATTTTAGAAGTTTTGTAGAATTTGATACTGCCGTTGAGAAATAAAATTAAATTTCAATGCAGTAAACCAAGTATCCTTCTATGGGTGGATATTATTTTGATTCGTTTGGGACAAATCTAGGGTAATCATTTATTAAAAATAAATATGGACTTTCATCCATCATTCATGCTGCTAAATTATTCCATCACCAATTGGAGAAAGATATTTTTTCCTTCGTTGAAGGCTCCCTTGAATGAAGTGCATTACAATATACGAAATGTGAGGGTAAAAATTAGGAGCTGATGACACCCGGGTTAGGATATACCAAATACCAATGCTACTGCTGGTAGCGTAAATGTACCAAGGTAAAACTGGCATCTTTATCGATTCATGTAGTTGCGAAAGCCTCCTCTACCTCAATCATCGATAGTACAAATTGGTATTACCAGTGAAGGGGATAAATAAAGACACTCTCTCTTTTGCTTTCGCTCACAAATACACAAAATTTTGCAGTTTTCCAAACACGATCGAAAGATGAAAGGGAAAAACATTTCGCCAGGCAGGCGAGCGACTGAAATTGTACAAATTGAATGCAGCACATTTGGATGTGAGCACACAAACAACGGCACACATTGCGCGCCTCGGTCCTGCAGTAGCAATCGTACAGAACCTAACAACCGCTCGGAGTCTCCTGATCCCGCAAGGGAGGACGGGGACATGTTATTTCGTTTCCTGCCGTGTTTCCTCCGTATGCCTCAAATTTTCCACCTTCGTACCGGTGTTCGGTGTACTATATTTTTCCCTTTTTTCTCCTTCATCAAAAACTCACAGCCCGAGGGATCAGTTACCGTCTGATGCATCGGGAGATGGAAAAAGTGATAACACATGCACACGTAGCAGCTCAATATCCATATTTCAGGCCGGCAATCATCAAGTGCAGGGGGACGTCGCGGTCGTGTGTTCTCGTTTTCATGCCACGATGCGATGAGACGATGCACTATTATCGATGCACATTTGGTGCCTCCCGGACTCGAGCGCCGAGTGCATCGCCGGATACGGACGGAAGCTTTCCCGGACGGAACGAGCGAAATCCCGCACCGTGCAGCAACGGGCACGATCTCTTGTGTGTCGGTCGGAGATGCAGATAGGTGGATTGCTTGAACTTCCACCCCGAATGGCCGATCATCGCCCGGGCCACCCAGCCACCCCCCAGAATCCCACCGTTTGCTGCCTTTTCTTGTATGTTTGCGGTTCTTCGGCTTTAGTTTTCCGTACCACCGTACCATTGTGTCAAAGATTGCAATGCACTGCGAGGAACGTGTCGACGTGTTCGTGCTCGGTGCCGGATCCCTTTTATCATCCTCTCTTCCCGCTCCTATCCTTCCTCTAGTCTCCTTTTTCTTCTCAACCAAGGGTGCCGAAGTGATCCCGTGTTTTGATGGTGAGTTTCTGACAAGTTTAACTCGGCGGTTACTGGAGATAAATTTTTTTGGGGTACCCCGTCCACTCGATCCCATTTTTCCCGTCCAGTTCGTGCACCTCTTGCACGTGAGCAGGGACAGAGCTGCCGACAGCGTGGTGCATAAATTATATCCAAATATGTTCGGTCCGGCTTCGGTTCTTGTCAAGCAAACTCACCGCAACCGCCAACGAACTAACCAACTTTCGCCATTATTGTTGGCCAAAAAACAGGGTACGATATTGGCGAGCGTGCACGAGCCAGAGGGCGTTTTGGGAAACGACATATGCGAAAATTGCATAATTCAATGAGCGTGTTCAAAACGTTGTCAAATAATGCTGTGTTCGGTAAGGCAGCAAAACACGGTCGCTGGAAAGTACGAAGAAAATAATAGCGTCACATTAGTGACCCCTTTATTTAAAGCAGAAAGTTTGGATTAAGCGTCAAAACGTAGTTTTGCAACGCGCTCCAACGCCTCTTTCGCAACCAAGGTCTCAGAAGGTGACGTTACGTGCACGTTCGCTTATGAAGCGCTAACCTTCAACGATACTTAATATTTAATGGTGCAAACGTAATGAATTTACAAACATAAAATAATCAAATTAATCCACCCAGCGGGTGTGTGTGTGTGTATGTGAACGGTTCTTTATGGTTTATTTTTGCTGCTCCAAACTCAACCGACACACAAACACACATGCAGGCGGTGGATATGTAAACCCCTACTACAAGCTTAACCTAATTTTCACCGATGGTATCATTGAGCTTCATCTGGTTGTTTTTTCCCCCTCAATCCCCCGGGAAGATCCAGGGAAAGGTGGAAAAACAACGGCCGATGTTTACCGTGCACACCACGAACGCATACGAGCATCACTCATGTGCAGCGCACATTTCTGTGGCGGAAAAACGGGGTTTCGACTAAGATCAAAAGCCCACCATCACAAACCAAACCGAACCGAACCGAAACCAAATGTTCCACCCGCGGGAGGTCCACCCCGAGGGAACGGCAGGGCAATTTATTGCGATTTGCGAACTACGCGTCTTTTACCTTTCCCTTGGGGGCCAAATATTACGACCAGGAGCAAGGGAATTGGTGGTCCACGAGGGCGCAAGCAGAGGTAATTAATAAATTTGTGTACGAATTTTTGTTTTGGCTTGTCCCTCCCGCAACTCACTGTTTTCACTGAAGCTAATACTGAAAGCGCGTAAACGGAAGGAAGATGAACGGCCGTGCACGAGCGTGCACACGCAAGGGCACGGGAAGTTGAATGGTAAATCGAGTTTTCACACCCGGCTTTCTTGGTGACTGAAACACGCGAAGGGTGGGTGAAATTTTAATGAAAACAGCACAAACGCTAGTCGCCAAGGGGAACGGAGGGAAGATGGGTGTTGGGTATAGGCCTCGCAAAATGATGAGATTAATGAGCAAGAAGCAGTGAGGTGCGATAGCTTGGAGGCGCAAGCGATGAAGCGTGATTTGAAAAAAGCAAAACACAATCCTCACAACAACCAAGAAGGCCACGGACAATAATTTCATGTCGGGAAATGATTGCAAACATCAAACACACCACATCGAACCGGGCGGATCGTGACCAAACCCCCCTCCCCCATGTATATTGTGGCTTGCAACATCCCACCCTTCGCTCCAACCCCCATTTGTTACTCATTCTTAAGCGCCACACTATATTCCACCAGGATGAAGGTAACCCTCACGAGACGACTTTACGTTAGCCGTCGGATTGGTCCACCGAGTAGGTGGAAATCTTACGATCGTATCAGGATTCGAGCGAGAAAAGCCGAAAGAAAGGAAGGGATGAAAGAAGTGAAATGAAACTCCCAGCCTCCATTCGCTGAGCTCGCCGGAAAATTATCGCACAGCAAAACCAAGCAGAAAAAGAAATACAAAATACTTGCAGCCGGTTGATGACGTCAAACGGTTGCTGCTACAACTAAACGCACACAGACACACATATATACGTAAACTGTGTGCCGTAAACAACTCCATACCCAGTCTACATTAAAGGGACAGAAGCTTTCATTTTTGTGTGTATTGTCCTATCTGTACACGCGCAAACAGCTCACTCTGCTTCCCTTTCATTCCTCTCCTACACCCCTCTCCCAAAAAGATGACGAGGCGAGCTTCTCACTTGGCTCATTCTGCGTTCAAACGCTTTTCGCAGCGTCGTACGGCGCAATTGAAATCAAGCTCAACTACTTTTCTCTCTTTTTATCTTTTTACCTCGCTTTCACACCTACGGTAGGGTACCCCATGCGATTTACAGTTCCTAAATATGTATGGGTTTCGCTTCGACCAATCGCGTTCGCACCAGAAGAAGCAACACAACGCACACTCCAGCAAACGCGTACCGCGCATTTGAATTCCTTTTCATTCCTTCGTTCGTCTCCAGTGCGTTAACACGCGGGCCATATAATTTTTGCTACGCTTCAGTCTATCGCTGCTAGCCGATGCGGCAGCATGCCGTAGACGGTAGAGGACTTGCGTTATTGGAACACGCTTCATTTGCTTGTCGCTATCGGTCTCAACCGCACACTTGACACGCGGTATATGCCTCTGTTTCATGCGTCGTTTGTACATTCGGGTTGCTGCCACCGCAATACCAGTACAGAAAATATCAACAAGAACAAAATTGATTAAGATTTTCGTTCGGATCAAATTGTTGGTATTATCATAATATTTATTATATTATTATTTTAAATTTTATTGCTCTGCAACGTTGCTCTAAACGTTAGTGAAAACAATATTTATTACTTTTTTAAAGTCATTTTTAGGGGATGAAGGAAGCCCCTGGGACGAATGTGGTCCAAGTAAAAAAGTTGTAATTTATTGTTATCTAAAACTTTGTCGAAGAACGCAAGTAGCTATCTCTAACGGTTTGGCCATTAAAGCCGAAAAACAGTTTCCCTTTGGGTCATGAACAAATAAATGACATCAGCATGTCGTCAGACGATGCACATTCGAATTCTGAAATAAAAAATTTTTCCTAAAAAATGCTGTTTTCGGACTTAGATTTTTTTCCATGATACCTGAGCGCATCAAAAACCATATTTTTATATTGGCCGCAAGAATGGTATTTGTTGGAGCCAGCAATAGCCAAACGTGTATGGTTTGTTATTTCAGAAAGAAGGAAAGGAATCGACACGCGACAACGCCACACACCCAGTGT
>KE525350.1:1590946-1617359 GCA_000441895.2 Anopheles sinensis
GGCCTAACGTGTATGGGTTGTTATTTTCAGAAAGAAGGAAAGGAATCGACACGCGACAACGCCACACACCCAGTGTATCGCCCCACAAAAAGACCAGAACCCCGCCGCAATGCATGCATCGAAGAACGTGTGCGCAAACACAAAGAACGCGCGCAGAGTGCGACTGCATCGTACCAGCGCTGTGGACATACTGCGCAACTGAACCGCGCGATAGAGTCAACAAGCGACGCTGGCTTAGGAAAGAAAAAAAGAGATACCAGAGAAGAGACGCGAACGGCAAACAGCTGAGCCACGGGCACACAAACACCAAGGCAATAGTGAAAGCGAAGCTAGCCACGGGGCGTGGCCAGGCAAAGATTTTTTTCAAAGCTTTTTTCCGAAGCTTTTTTCCGAAGCTTTTTTTTGGCCTATGAGGCATGAAGGAAAAACTTTTGTTGGTCCAGTTAATGCGCCACTTTTTTCACTATGGTGAGAAAGTGAGATTTTGCGCACGGGGTAACCACCGACTAAGGAAAAAGAGGGAAAAAACAAGATCACCTTCAGGTTTTTACGATCCACACGCTGCGAGCACGACATCAAACCGCGGCTTGATAAGTTACCCCAGGGAGGTGTTTAAGTTTTGGACGTCATTATGCAATGAACAGAACGGGATTTCTCTATTTCAAACCTTTAAGTAAAGTAGTATAAATTTTCGGCATTTAGTGGCCGATATAATAATTGATAAATTTATCTGTTTTGTTTTGTTTTCTATGTCTCCATTGTATGGTACAACTGTTTTACAAAGTTTTTAAAATTAAATTCAGCAACACTCCAGTTTTGCTCTTTACTCATCTAACATTCCTTTTGTCTCCTTAAGAATATTGATATCCAGAAAGTTGTTCCATCTTTGTACATATTTTATGTCAATCCATTCTACTTTATGTAAATCCCACAAATTTATGTTTTATTTCTAATAATACAAAAAGTATTTTAGATTGTTAAAATTAAATCTGTTGAAGAGACCTTAAGTAGCATATTATGCTGAGTTTTTCTACGCGTAATATTCCGTTTTTTCATTACTCATGTTTTTACCCAGCCACCCCATTTTCTTTATGTTTTATGTTTATTATATGAAAAGTATTCAAGCTTGTTAAAAAATTTCTAAAATATACTCCAAGAACTATGGAACCAACGCATTAACATTGTTTGAAAAGATATCTATATACTTTATGTTAAAGTGAGTTATGCACGTAATATTACATTTCTAAAATATCAAAGTTTTTACTCAGTTTTCCTATTTCTTTATGTTTTATTATTGACAATACAAGAAATATTTTAGATTGTAAAAACTTCTCCAAACGGAACTTCGAGAATTTTGGAACCAACGTAAAAACGTACATCTATTTATCAAGGTATACCAATAAAATGACTGCAGTATTTTTCTCTATGATAAAATTATGCTGTACTAAATTCCCCAATTATGGCAAAAAGTTTGCTTGCATTCTGCATACGACCTGTATCTAGCGAACTCGCCTGACGATAAAATAATTATATTTGATGTTAGAAGCCAACCCAAGATTCCTGATCTTGGCATGAACGGTGACAAGCTTTGTCTTTCTTGCGCGGCAGACACGCAACCCCACCAGTAGGAAAACCTCGACGATAGTCAGCAGCGTGTGGAAGGTGTGTAGCAGAACAAACAACCAAACAGCCGAGGCCAACTTCAACACAGTCAACCGATATGCGCCGGTATGCCGTGACCTCAAACATAACCTCACCGTGGGCGTTACGGAACGCAAAGATACACACTCCTGCGTTCTCGTGCCTCGAACCCTTCCGGCCGTGGTCTCGTCCTCGCGCGAACCACGTCGAACGGTGGGGAAAAACAAACGGAGCATAAAATAATTAATTGGGTTAATTCCAAATATTTTTCCTCGCGAAGAGTGCCCGGCGGGACGGAAGGACGGGAGGCGGGACCCGTTCTGGACGATTGCTCCATCCAGGGCACTTTCCCTCCAGCCGGCCGCAACCGAAGGCCCAGTTATTTTCGCACATCACGGAGCTGGGTATCCTGATGTGGTTTGACTTTTTGTAAATTATAAATTACATTTCTCATGCCCTCGCGACGGTACGTGGGTATCGCTCCCGTGCCATCTGGCCACGGCCAGCAGGAAACCGCAAACGCGTTGTGCCGACGTTGTGACGACGACGAGGCCGCCAAGAAACCATTTTTCATGCGATACGAATAAACGCACCCCGCGCCGGAATCTAATTTGAAGTTGTCGGAAAGCATTAAAACGGGACGGCCACTTGTGAACGGCACGATAATGCACCGGAGGTTCGACCCAAACCGAAAGTGCCGCCACTCGGGCAGTAATCATCGGAGGGCGGGCGCGGGGAGGGATCGGAAGATAATTTTGTTCGCTTTCAGTTCGGAAGATAATTTTGTTCGAACGGGGGTCTTTTGGTTTGGCATTCTTCCGAAAGAGGCAGCAAAATGTTCATTGCGGCCTCGGGTAAATGAAATTATCGGAAGCGTAATATCGGTAAAGCAGCATCGTTTAGTCTTCGTACCATCTTTGGGGCGAAAAAAGAAAGCGTTTTGTTTCGCGGGTTTTCGCGATCGATGCTTTTCATTCTTTGCATACTGATTTTGTTACTATGCGGCGTGGCCTTTAAACCAGGTTTAAGGTAAAAAACGAAATGAAATACGTAAATGTAACCAAATGAATCGATACTCAAAGATCACGTACAGAAAATCATGTAAATCAGCTGCGTGTATCAAAGAGCAACATTTCTTCTCGGCTCCAATGCTACGATGGGGCGGAATGTACACGGTCCCTCCGGGAGGAAAAATGATTACATGGCAATCAGTGATAGCAAATCGGGTAGCACATACACACGCATGCCGCCCTCCACCCTTTTCAAGGACATTCACAATTACGTCGACCCTAACCTTCCTGAAACATCCCCTTGAACGTCCCTTGCGAGTTGAAGGGTTTGTCGGTGTTTTCCGAGTATGTAGCAGGGAAATGAAAAAGCAAAGCAAAGTAAAGTTTTTTGCTGAATAATCCGGTTGCTCGGCGCAATTGCTCCTGGGTTTCCTTACAACCTGCTAAACTCGGTACGGCGAGCACGCAAATTGAGAAGAAAGCCCCGAGAAAAAGAGAAGCCCCCTTGGAAAGGATGCTGCCGAGTGGAGGGAAAGATGAAATGAAATATAATTTATCATCCGTGCGTCACGAGACAGGCGTGCGTCGCCTGGGAGAAAGATGAAGCTAACGACGTTTTGCTTTTTCGGTTTCGGATTCGTTCCTCGCCGTAATCGGAGTGCTTCGTTCGTGCGCAGGGCAGATGGCATCATGATTCGGTTTTGTTTTACATCACCAACAATCACCAATTGATCGAGATTTCTCCGTAGCTTGATTGTACGCCACCGGAGCAAACGAGCGCCATGGGATTCCAGTTTGTGTAATTGATATAACGATTCTTCGCGAGATTTTCCCTAGCGTTGTCGGCAAATCTTGTTTGCTTCGCTTAAATCTCTGCCTGAGGGGCGTTATATTTAACCATCATGTATATTGTGATATGCACAATAACAATAACAAAACAACGCCAAAAATAAAAAAAACTACCCCATTACACCAGCACTGTACATTCATTACATCCCGCCGCTGGTGTTTTATTACCACGCAACACAATACCGTAACAAAACCGTGTTTAATTTTAATGGTGAATTAATGTTGCCCCGAGGAACGTTGTGTCCGTCCGAAAGCCACTTCGAGTGGCACCATCCTGTGACGCCTTGTGCTATGGCGCAAGACGAAACACAGCTCCCTGCGCCATCCATCATTTAGGCTGCCATTGCTAAATTTATTGGCCCAGCGCCGACAACGCCGCGAGCGTTCGCGCTGTTAATTTACGCCAGGTGTTTAATGGGAGGCTGGTCGAGGGTGGGGGCCTAAAATTTACTGCTCATCACCAGCGAAGGCACTCCCCGGTCGGGCAAATATGTATACATACATACCCACTAAACACATCTACATGTATACACTCACACACACACTCACACATATCTCGCAGCTCATCTAGTTACGCGCAAATGTTTATTTGATTACGTATACAAGCCGGGGTTGAAGGTGTCTGGGTTGGGAGAGTCCTTCACCAGCGTGGTCTTCCAATCTACAAGACATCAATTCCAATGATCATAAACCGTGCGAACATGACCCCAGCCGGCATCTTGTTGTTTCGCGTGTTCTTCCGTTACCATGCTGTAAGACGGTTCGCCTATTGATTGAAGCCCCCGGAACAGTTGTTCGAATTGGGTGTGAAATTGTGGATGGCAAAGGCGTTTAGGAAGCGCTTACGAATCGATAGCTAGAGGTAATAGTTTCCGCAACTCACGGGACGCCGGAAACAACAATTTTCAAACATGGATCAGCTCATTATATGAACAGAAAAGCTAGTGCGCTTTCAAGCCATCATTAAAACCCGTTCCTGAAATGTGATTTGTGACACGGGAAAACAAAACAGAAAACCACCAGGCGGCTCCATCACTATTGACAAGATTAATTAAAATAAAAAGATGCATTTGGGATTCTTTGTAAGAGAGATCATCATTAAATACAACAAAATATCTTAAGGGGAAGGTCTTAAGGATGTTATAAATAAAACTGACCAACATGGAAACAAAAACCACCGGGCGGCTTCATTGTATTTATCATCAGTTAAATCATCTGAGTCGCCAGAGTCTCTAATCACTCTTGGAGTAAGACCAAAGAGATGACGAAACAAACTTATTGATGTCGTCAAAACTATCTTTTGAGCGATACTTTTAAAAAGACGTTATTGAAAACGTGAAAACCACCAGGCGGCTCCATTTAAATTTTCAAGACAGAATTTAGCTAAACCAAACTTTCGTTTAGTTAAATTAAGCACAAAAAACTCACCAAGCTGCATAAAATTAAACCTTTATGCATCAACTTTAACTGGATGCCATCTAAAAGACAGATATGCACATAAAAGAAATGGCTAAATGCAATTAAATTGTGCCAAAAGTTCAAAGAAAACCTGAGTCGCCCGGCGGGCACAGAACGCTGATTTGCTGATGAACGCTTTGAGCAGCGGACAATAACGAACCGCCACACAGTGGGATAAGGTAGAACAATCACACGAAATTTCTCGACGATTCAAATTGTTTTTAACCAAAACTGAACCAAAATCCTGATTAAAGTATGTTTCTTCATTGCCTCGTATCTAAAATACGTTAAAAATTATAAAAATTACACATTCTTTCCCTTTTCAGTCTTTGGCATAACATCGCTACAACATTGAGAAATGTATTGAAATTATTTTATGGCTTATCTAAATTTACTTTCTGACCATCATTTAAGTTTGTTACCATTAACATACATACGCTTCAATTTTGTTTCTAACATCCGCCTCTTATTCCACTGTGCGCCGGATGGGAGACGAGTATCACAAATCGCAAAGTCTTCCATTCAGCGAGCCCTGAGGAGGCTAAACCGATTCAAACGAAATCATGACCACAAATAACGATACAATGGCTGCAAGGAGCTAGTGGAAAGGATAATGGAGACCGAATTCGCTTTCACTTGCAAGTACGATGCAACGGCCGTCTTTACTGCACGTTGTGGAATGTTCGTCCGCAAAGTCAGGATCAGCATTCAGGGTCTTGGGGTGTTCGGTTGGTCGCGGGACACGACTAACCCAATGTCACATTGCTCCGAGGCGTTAGAAAACTACTCAAACCAGTCAACAGTGGGCTGGTGTTCGTGTAGATCTGGTGGAAATTTTATAACACGCTCAAAAGGATAACAATATACAATGAAGATTGCGAAAAGGACCCTTCTTTCTGGCACCTAAAATAGTACTAGAGAGAAAGTTGATGTTCCAATGTGTGTGATACGCCTCGCAATTGGACATACTCTGCACACCAACACTAGTCTATCTCTAGACAACAATCTAGGGGGAAAAAAAGAACTGGATGGGAGGCGCGTATAAATTCTTAAACCATTATTTCCAGCACGGCCAGCCTGCCTCGGGCGTGCTCCGCCGTGGAATCTCTTATGTTGCTCCCCGCCGACGATGACGTTTATGGAGTTTTCTCGAGCAATCTAGCGCGACGAGGCCGTCGAATGAGTTTTCGTTCACGGGACCATCCTTTTGTCCATCCAGCAGCCACGTTCTTCGCTTGCCGTTTCCTCTTTTTGTTGCCGCGAATGACCAAGTCACGCCCGTGACTGAGAGTGTTCACAGCGTGGCGAGAGTGGACTAGGACGAGTTGACGTAAATTGAACATGACCATGGCAAGGAGGGAGCGAGAAGTGGGGAAGGATAGTTCGGAAACTGGTTGGTCGCTAGTGGCATCTTTCCATTTATTTGGGGCACGAGAAACTGGAACGTTTCTCCGGGTGGACCTGGGAAGGTGTGGAAAGCGATAAAAGCAGCATGAAAGAACGGCTACCATCGTGCCCGATCTTGGCCTTTATAATGACGTAGAGCTTGATCGGGCGAGATGGAGGACGTGGCAATAATGTCTTCGCTGCAAACGGCCCGTAAGGGCTGGAAAGAATGGCACCGAAGTTAACCGAAAAAGAACTGAACCGTGTGGAATACATTAATACCTTCGGTACTTTCTAGAAATCATGTCGCGACAGATAAAATTATTTAAAACATCATAAGAACAGTGTGCGCGTTATGTATCATGAATATTTGTGAACTACTAAAAGTTTGTCTATTGAAAATTTTTGAACCCGTTTTAAATCATCAATAAAACAAATCGGCAAACAAATTTAGATAAAATCTAGTTTGTAACGCGTTCAATTCTGAACAAAGCGAAAGCAAACTTTTCCTCTAACGCCGCTCCTACGAAACATAAGCTTCGGGATAGTTGAAGCGGAATAAAGTTGTTCCATGGAATCGGATTTGCTTGTCACAGCAGCAGCTGCACCGCCACCACCGACCCGCGTCTTGGCCAAGTATTACAACTGTGCTGCCTTTAACAGTCACTTTGGGAAACTTACAGCCCTATCGCAGGTTACAACCTTCACCATCGGTGACTTTTTCCTTTTTCCCTGCATTTTGCATGGCGCAGCTTGTCCCCGCAGAGCGCCTTCACTCGGTCTGTTTTCTTAGTGTGCGGTCGAATCGGATGCTACCAACCAAGGCAAACAATACGATGCAATCTCATCGCAAGCTTGCACAAACAAAGAAACTCCCAAATCTACCCAATCTGGCCGACGGCGAACTTGGTCGTTTGCGGGTGACACCGAAAACTGTAGCCAAATGAATGCGATATGCATACTATTATTTGCCAGCGTTTGCTCTTGTCCATTTTTCATTACATTTACATGCCGCACCGGACCGTGTGCAAAAAGGGGAGAGTAAACAGCTGCATACGAGTGCATACTGAGTGTTCCGTGGGCAGTCAGTCCGGGCATTCCGATCCGGTAGCAGCTTCCCGTGGCGAAGGCATACGGACATATTTCCGATGAAAAGAACATTGATTGCAAATGAAGTTCCATAGGTAAACAACAAGTTACGAGCAGCATGGAGCCAAACAAAGGCACATTTGCACACTCCACAGTGCCACCAGGTCCATTACATACGAATTCATTCGACAATAAAAATGAGTTCATTTAAAGTATAATGATATTCCGGTAGCTCATCATCAAGAAACTTATGGGATTTCAAACATTCTTGGAAAACGGTTAACGATTGGCAAACAATGAATAGAGATCGTTTTGGCAAAACTTTTTTTTTAATTTGGTAAATTGATTTCAAGAAAAAATAATTTTCTTTCATACGTTTCACCAATTCATCAATTTTCAATGAAAACACAAATATTCTAGATAAATACAAATGATGCCATAGACGCGAACTTTCTGCGAAACGTTCAAACAAAACAGAATGTGCACGTGTCAATGCCGATCTTTAGTTAGTTGCGAAATTTCCGATGAAAATCAACGGCCAATTTTTATTTACTACGTTGCCAATTTCAAACAGCGAAAAAACATACGGTTTGTCAACCAATTGGAAAACCATCCGAGCCAATCCAATCCGACCACCATCGTCAAAGAGTGTGTACTATATTCGTTCACCTCATGATAACATTTGGAGCGACATATATTGAATGACTTCACCGGCTTTCCCTCGCTTTCTGTTTATTGCTTTTACAGTTTTTTTTTTTAATTTGCTTTCCTCTCATAGAACCCATATCGAAAACGATTCTAGGGAAGGAAGAAATAAAAATTGGAAAAACGTCGCCGATGGCGACACGGAAATTTAATAACATTGGAATGTGAAGTTTGCTATTCCGCTGTTGCTAATCGAACCGTCGCGGCAATGAACCGGAACCGAATCGTGCTGTCAGACGAAACCTGCTCGTGCCCGGGGGGTGAAAACACGGGGAAATTTGCCAGCCATGGACTGCTTTTCTTTGCGCTTTGTTTTGCGCCCATCGCCGACAAATATAAAGTTCCAGTCAGGAGAAGAAAGCACATCCGAATCGACTGACAGCACTCACAAACGATACCGAAGTAAACCGGGAGAAACCCATGCCAACACATCGTTGAACGGGACCAAAACGAAAAAGGCGGGACCCGAAATCGACAGCTTCACAGCCCTGCAGGCGAAGTTCGGAACGCGCGCACGGTATCCGGTTGCGTACTTAAGATAAGCCTAAACTTTATCTGACGCTTCCTCGTCACGGCCGAGCTGGGAAGAACCCGGGGCTTGCCCTCGTGGCCTCGGGTTATCAGCTCGTTCCGGCCATCGGGTAAACAATAAACAATGTCTGCAGTGTAGTAAAACAGCAGCCCGGTCCACTCGCGTGTTTTTTGGATGTGATTTTAATGTAAACCTGATGGTGTTATAAAGAAAACTTTCCGAAAATTATATCTTTTTCTCCCAAGCGATTGTCCATTTGAGTTAGTTTTGCTCAACTTTGTAGATATTCGATTCAATTGATCAAAATTTCATACGATCGGTAGATTTTTATCTCTATAGAGTCTGTCAACCGTTTCGTAATTTTATCATATTTGTATGCATAGGGTAACTGTACCAATAGTGGCGCACTAAGTCGTGTTACTAACAATATGATGCAATTTTCAAGTGTCTATTACAGAATATTTTACAAATTTATACCAATTATGATCTAAACACCATTATTCTACAGTAAAAAAATCTATTTTAACAGTTTCTCATGTAAAATACACTAAAAGCGTTTTTTCTTCCTACCAGGTTGTTCCTGTAATGGTGATATGGTTCCTATAGTGGTGGTAGTACTTAGAAAACTTGGTAAATACTAAATATATTTTTACTGTAATTCGTTTTTCGAAGCAAATTTCAAACAGAAAGGCCAAATAACTCATAGACCAATGCATTGTCTTGGCCATAGACCAACGCATGCCGTCATATAGGTAAATCAATGCTTTTTGCGGAGATTTATAACCTTAAGGAAATCATGGCACTCCCAATAAATTCTTGAGGTATCCAGCATATTAATTCAACCTGTTTGAAAAATATGAATTTTGGAGCTTTAATATATTACGGAGGGGCAAGGTTTATCTTTTGAACACTCCTTAAAAGGGAAAAGTACAAATTATGCTATTGTATTTATTTCTTTGTAGAGCTAGGATTTTATTCCACGACCTCCACTATTGGTACAGCACCACTATAGGAGCACTTACCCTGATGCATACACTACTCGCATAAAGTCAGTACACAGCAGGCTAAAACAGAAGCCCTTGAAAAATTCAAGTTGCGATTTCATCCCGATTGGATGAGCACAACAAAAATTACAGCCTTTTGTAGTTGCCCGTTCGTAAGTTGGTTAGAAAAAGGAAAGTTTGTGCCCCGATACTAAAAACTAGCTTTAAAAAATAGGGCATAGACAGTAGAGGTAGAACAAGGTATCCCAACGGCAAAAGATTAAAATTTCAACGTTTGCTTAGCAAAATATATCTTGTTGAAAATGAGTAAAAAAAACTTAAATGTTACTCAAAGTAATGGAATTGTTGCCCTGCTGCTTAAAAACTGCTTTAAGCATCATTAAAAGACATTCAAGAGAGTCTAGTCCATGAAATAACATAGCGAAATGTCAAAAAATAAAAGTAAATAGGATCTTTTTAGTGGTACAGTAAAATAATAAAAAATAAGACAATTTTACCTTGACAATCTGCTGATACTTCGACTCGGAACTGCTTCCACCGTTGCCTTTCTCTCGAGCCCGGCCGAAGGATTCCACGATGTTCCCAATTGCAAATTTTTCTTATGCTCTTTCTACTTCTGTTCACCACTGCTGGACCGTGTCTTTTGATCGTGTAGCTGGCATCGGCTGCAAGGCGCACTGGACCACTTCCACCGGAATACCGTGCTCATGGTTTTGCGCGGCCACCTTTGCCAGCGCTCACTCCCATTAGCAAACCAGCAAACCTTTTTCCCAAGCACTTGGGCCTTCTGCACTTTTAGCCGCGCTGGCTCACACTAACAACCCCACGGCTTGCGGTGGCGGTTTCGCGTGTTCCGGCATCGAATTACGGTTCATCGAGTTTTCCCGGGCGCTTCCTAGAATATGGATTGATGTGATGCGTCTTAGCTACGCTAGATGGGGCCAACAACATACACACCCACACACACAAGTACACAAACACACCTACACACCGAGCGAAGCGGTTGAATCGCGTCGAAAAATCTCGTATTTCCCTTGTAGTTTTCTTACATACGCTTCGAAACCGTTCGGGGGTTGTTTTCCTTCTCAAAGATTGACTGTGTCTTGCCGCTTGGCACGGTCAACGGTGGCGAGAGGGCGGCAGAAAACACAACACCAGCGAACAAAGTGACCGTCCATGACGTTTTTCCGCTTTCGTTTTGGCTTCCTTGGATGATTTTGCCTTTTTTGTTTATTACTCCTTTTTCTTTTTCTAAAGGATCGGGAAATTTTGAGAGCACTTAACACAACGTTTCCACGGTCCCACCCGGTCCCCGTTTGCGAGGGAGGGATGATGACGAGAAAATTCGTTTACAAGTTTTTTTCCAACCTTGTTTCCATGAAACCATACCGAAACTGGACACCGTTTATGTTTTTCGAGACCGAAGACCGATGCGCCAAGAAACATTCATCAAATGGATCGCAGCCAACAAAGTTGGCGGGGAAATTGAAAGAGCAAGAAAAATGTGAAAAAATCAAATCGTCCAAGAAGTACCATTTTGACCAAGCAAGGACTTTCAAATCTTGGCCATTTGTACCGATTTCGGTTCGAAGTGACGAGAGTAAACTCCTCAAACGTTTATTCAAATCAGAGCTACAGGCAAGACAAGATCAAAAGCCACGATCGTCCACCCTTTGCCAGCCGCAGCATCCACTGTGCGCACGAGTTTTGTTTTTTCCTCTTCCAAACTCCCTTTAGAGGCCGCCGGGTTTGTTATCTCAGTAATTTTCGAGAGTGCGCAAGCAGTTTACACAAACAGAACCCAATTGATGCAGCGGAATGGGGTGAAAAGAGAAGGAAAAGTGATGGAAAGAGTGAAAGATCGACCGAGCGGAGGGGCCAAAAATCATACTCAAATATGCCCGAAACAAAATGGTGTACGGTTGAAACGAAACACCTGAGCTATACACGCTGGTGAACTGTCGAGCGAAGATTGCCAAGATGGATTACCGTGGTCGGTTCTTGGCGTTGTTCGGATGGATGTGCAACTGGCCAGGCGGGCAAGCGAAAGCAAGAGTCCAACGTATAGGAAACCACAAAGGAAGGGCACCAAACCCGGCACCAAATGCGGTGGTGTAGGCTAGTATCGCGGCGTGTAGTGTCCAACACACCAATACTGTTTACTGCGGTCCATATGGTAGCGATCCGGTTCTGAACCGATGGAACACATTGGCCGCGTTTGAAGTGCAACAACTGCACGCCAAGACGGACGGCTCCGAATCCGATCGGTTGGAGGGCGAATCGGTTACAGATGTTTCCCCACATGGAGCCGGAACCGCAAAGCAAAATACCAAAAAGAAAAAAACCAAACCCTTCACGCCACCGGAGCGAGTCCAACACGCGCGCGAATCACACTCCCAACCGGGCAATCTTCGCTCGGTACGTGACAATATTTCTAATGTGATGGCCAGGAATGGCAGCCAGAGATATTCCGTGGGCGTTGGGTAGGTGGGGGGAGGAAAAATGCGGGGGAACGGGGTCCAATTGTATACCGCATATAGCAAAACGTCGTGCACAATTCGAGCGCCATTTCTATCGAACATAAACCGCGTATGATTTTGCTCCTCGGGAGTGTTTTGTTGTTCACCTCACAGCGGCCAATAGAGTTTATTTTTATCCTCTCCATACTGCTTTTTTCCTTCGATTGCATCGATTGCTCTCCTCACCAAGTGGTTTTCATTTTTTTTTTAAAAAGACCACCACAAACCAGTTAGTTGACATCTTTTTTGGTTTGCTTGTTTGTCCAACACTCGAACCGGGGCGGACACATGAATCGGCCACCAATCACTATCAAAACAGGGCGCCCCTTCATATCAACGGGAATGCAATTTCGCGGCGGGACGAACACCGAACCAACAGCGCACACGGTTATCGGAGTAGGCCATGTAATAAAACCACGTTCGCACGCCACACGGCGGAGACGTTTCAGTTCAACAAACCTAGCGAATCCGGGGATATGTGTGACACTATTTCGTTTCTTTTTCCTCCTCCCCCGTTAATGCTCGTTATCTTCTTTCCTTTCGAACGCGTAAACTCGTCCTCCACACACACTCACACTGCCCCGAACCACGCCAAGAGACTCCACGGGCCGGTGATGGTGGAACCGTTCGACGAGCACACGCAGTTACGAGACTCGCTGCAGAAAACGCAACCGAACGCGACGACCATCCGTAGTAAACTGCCGACCAGCTAGTGTATACGTTAGCGAACCGTGCAGTACATTCGAGCGACTGCTCGACTGTGAAGCGACTGCTCGAACGCTTCCTTCGCTCGCGTCACCGTCGTCGGGCGCCTGCTGCAAGAGAAAGAGCGAGTGAAAGCAGGCCGAGAGAAAGGTGCACATGTCGAAAATAGAACGGTGTGCTCCGGAACACGAAAATCCACTGGGAGCTTTGTGATTTCCACGAGGCACCATGCGTTCCCAACACGAACCGGATGGACGGTGCACCGGTGGAGGTGGATGGGGAAATGGTGCGAGAGTTTGTTTACCGTTGGCAACCGCGAGTCCTGCGTAGGTTTTTCCGTGTGCCTGTCTGTGTGTGTGTGTGTGTGTGTGTCTATACTATATCTCTCCTGCGTTGGGATTCTGGACTTCGGCCGTTGAAAGGCCACAGAATGGCGTCTGTTTTGTTTGTCCCGTAAGCATATATCCATCCATCTTCGGGAACGCGTGTCCGGATGCGCGCGCGCACACACATACCGCGGTCAACTTTACACTGCCTTGAGATTTGCTTCCCTCACGTGCTGCGCGGCGTGCATCGGAAAAGGAAGCGGTATCCAACAACGACAGCCGACTCACGCGGGCCTCGCGAACTAACCTCACAGTAGGTCACTGCTCACTTGTCCTGAACTCACCACTGCACTATGGACAACACGGGGCAAAACACCGGGGCGAAATGTTATAATATTTTTGCATTAAATTCACCTATTAATATTTCCCTCACAATAAAATACATGTATGGGGCTTTAAAGTTTTACTTTCATTAGGAAAACAAACATATATAACAGAAAAGCTAAATTAATAACATAATGGAGACGCCTAGTACGTTGTAAATTTCACCGAATTTCAAACAGCAATGGCGATCGCATTATGGCCACAGTCAATGAAAAAATATATCTATCGATTGTGTAAAATATCCTAAATATTAAATAAAAGCATATACCTTGTCCAATCTTTCCTTCTCTCTATAATCAGATCATTCTTGTAGAAGCTACAGGCCATTTAAATTGGATTAAAATTTGCCAATCCTCTTACTGTAGTTTCATCTGTTAGCTTGAGGAAAACTTATTGTTCAGCTCCAATACAATGCGGACTCACTTTTCATAGCGTGCAATGCCAGACAAATAACCCCTCACTATATTCTCGCTTATCAGTGATATGTTGCCCTGCGATATGAGACCTTCCTTCGGGTCCGTCACACCCCGCGCGTCCCTAGAGAAGCCCCAAGGCGAGCGTATGTAAAGTTAGGGTGAAAGCTAGAGAAATAATCTTTTAATCTACAAATAGCAGTGACTTTGTCCTCCCTGCGGCTCATCCGAGGCATCGTGCGGCTACACTTTTACGTGTGCAACTAACATCTAATTGGGTTAATTGAGAACTTTTTCAAAACTTTTTAAATTGTTTCATCTTATAAGTTTAATATAATGAATTCAATGGCTTAACTTTGATCGTTGCACAACGGACAGGATCTAGTCTCATTTCGGGAAAATATTTGATTCCCAGAAGCCAAGTAGTTATAGATCGTAGAAATAGCCTCGTACGCCACGACGCTATTTCATGTCCCCACTTTATGTTAATGAAAAATCTCTATTGCAATCATCCGATGTCTCATAAACTTGAGCAAATCAAACCTTACTTTATGGTGTGCACAAATAAAAAAATGTGCGCCGAATGCCTTCGATCGCTCGCTTTTCGCTTCCCGTCCATCTTCCATTCGCAGATCGACACCAAGCGTGGTGATCGTTCCACCGGTGCCCAGATCCACCACCATAATCGATTCACTACGGCTGACAACTCCATCGCGCGTTGCGCCATTTGGATTTTATGGCACATTTCGAGACGTTTCGCCAGGCCAAAGCGAACAAACTGCACTCCGCAAGCGAGGAAGCAGCGGAGAGAAAACAAAAGCTAAATCAAGTAACACCATTCACTTCCGGTGTGGTGGCATTTACGAGCGTGTCCTCGTCCTCGTTGTCGCTCCCTGCTCCCTGCACCGTTGATGACGTCATAGTTGGAGTGTTACACTCGACTTGTTCCGGCTGTCCGCTGTTGTCTCGTTCCTGCGTTCGAACGAAAGACCACTTCTCCGCCGTAAGCCGATACGATTCACGGTAGTGGGGCCTGGTTTTTAAGGAGCGTCAGGACATTCCATATCGCCTGCCGTACACCAACAACTGCCGCCACCGTCGCACAAGTGATGGCGCAATAAATTTCGCACCCCACCCTTACCAACCATCGCCACCTGTCACCGCCATTCCGTCCCTTCGGGTGTTCCGTTTATGGCTGACGTGGCGCCTCCATTGGCGTCATCGTGCATGTTTCGGTGGCGATGAGCGCAGCAGTACACGGGAAGGGGAGACGGTCCCAGTAGCTCTTCATCTGATTTTACCATGAGCAGCTCCGTGGATCACTTTTAAAGCCAATTTTTGAAATATTTTATAAGAAACGGCTTTTGAAAGCCAATTTTTTCAACAGGAAATATTAATGATGTGTGATTTTTGTTTGACTTCCTTTAATTAAACAAAAAGGTAAATTTTTATTCAGTTTGAAAAGGAAAAGAATAACTTTTTATGTTTAAAAAAGAGAAGCAATAAGAGTAATGAATTTTATGTGAGGAAAAATAATATGTTTCATGAAGGTCTACAAAATTGTTTCATTTAAAATTCAATATGTTTGGCCTATAAGTTTGCAATATCCAATTCATCAGCCACAAGTCCTTGACAGTTAAACGAATTTTTGGAACCATTCCCCCACTCCGTTCGTGGCGCAACCGTTTCCAAAATCTGAGAGCCAGTCGAGGGTACAGTAAATGAGTAAACATAATTACTGCCCTGCTGGTTAGTGGCGTGCATGGACCATCCGGACGCTGGCAAATCGTCCTTCAAGCGTTTCCCGAGCGTCGGAATCACTTTTGACACGACGAGGACGACGCTATGGCCCGACGCCGGTCATTAGCAATACCCATCGGAGTGGTAAGCAATCAAACTCTCTTCCAGTACCGCCGCTACTACCGCTGCTGGTGTCAACTGGGAGGTGTTGTAGTATTTGCCCCAACCTTCCACAACATTGGTAATTGGAAAATCTGCCCATCCTACCTTCTTGGTTTTCTAAGGATTTTGCTTTTGATTTTCATTTTTACACGAAGCGATACAGCGCTCGCGATTTCGACGCCTCCTGAAGGGTGCTTCCTGGAGGTGTCCTAAAAAGTGTCCATCTGTCGACACTGGTATAAGCGCGACCCGTAGGATCACCGTCGGATCGCTGCTCGACGCAACACAAATGCCACGCTGGCAGCCCTCTAATGACTATCCAATTCTACGATTCGCTTATTTATCGCTAGTTTCCTGGCATTTTTCCCGACCCCCGTGGACATTTATCTCACAGCCCACCCCTTGTCCCGACCCAGTTGGGTGGTATCGATTTTTCCAACCACTTCCACTCCACCTCCCGCCCCACCTCCACGGTAGCCACAGGAAGGCACAGAGAGGAAAAACAACAAACCACACCACGCCGATGGAACGGCCGCTTCGGGTGCCATCCTTTCCATGCGCTGCTATGACGTCATTCGAACGGGTGGTGGTGGTGGTGGTGGTTGCGGACACATTGTGCTGTGTGAGAGGAAAATTAGCATTTCCACCCGGGTGCGAACGGGGGCAATGGCAATGGTGGTGGTGAAGCAACAGCACGTTGGGGGAAAATTGCCATCGAATGGCGAAACGAGGCGAAGCCGGAAGCCATTGTCCTTTGACCTTCGCCCCTTTTGGGTGACGGGGACTGGTGGAAGGTGATTGCCATCGACAGGCGACAGATGGTTTGGCGGCTGGCGGACGACATATTTTTCGGAGGGTTAAAGACGTGCTAGAGAGGGATCAAATCATAACACTCCCCCCCGGGTCGGGTCCGAGCGGTTTTCTGAACGGATTGATAAGTGAACGATGGATTAGAAAAATCTAATCCAATGTTGAAAAGGAACCGAATTTTAACGGTTTTGGGTATAATACAATTTTATTAAAAGATTTACTGCTGACGGAATTGAACGAAGAAATTATTTTCCAAACTCATTAGCTTCGATTTTACTTCCCGGAAAACGAACAGCTTTCTCAACGAAGCCGGTTCCAAGAACTCCAACATCTTTTTGGTTAAACACCGGTAAAAGGTTGGCAGCTCGGCACTTCCTTCCGAGGCCGACGATGAGTTGTGGCCCGTGAAAGGTGTTCGCAAGCGGAACCACATTACATCTGCTCAAACCGCTCCCGAAGCGGAAGAGAGCGACGGAAAATAATTGAACTTAATAAACTTTTAATTTACCATTTCGGCTTCTCCGGGAATCCGGGGTTCGGGTCGTAAGCGGTCCACGGTTTGGCGCGCGGGATGGCTATGCTACCCATTTTCCGGAAACTCCACGGATCAAACATCGTGGTGGCTCAGCCTGAAGGTACCAGCCAGCCCTCGGCTGCCCCCTTCCCTTGCTTGTTGCCCATTCGACTTCGACTAATTAACATCTTGTTTATTCAACGACGGGCTGTGTGTGGCACTGGCTTTTCTCTTTCATGGCACGACCACGGAAGAGGCAGGAAAATTACTCTTCCGCTTCCGAGCGTCGAGGACGTATGATGGCTGGAGTGAGAGGAGAGGGAGAAGGTAGGGAGGGATGGATGAGGGAATGGTGGCCGTATTTCAGCATTACTGCCGGCGGCGCTCGCCCCAAACCGGGGCCATTTTGTTTGGTTTGGTTTGTTTGTTTTCCCCGTTATTTTTGTCTTCATTCGGCCCGTCCGGACGTTTTCACTTCTATACACACACTTACGCTCACACAGACATACACACACACACCCGCTAGGAGGGATTTGGAAAAGCCTCTGAAACTCGCCCGAAGCTACCAGCTCGTTCCAACACCGTGGAGATTGGCTTTTTTGTGACCAACCGTTCGACGGTCCGGCGTCCGGAATGTGGTCATCAGCCAAACGACGGAAAAACACAGCCATTTCCTTGCATATGATACACAAATTGTGGTTTTGGACGACTTACTTTTTAACACCGGCCCCCGTGCGACCTTCTGGTTGTGCTTAGTTTTAATTTGTTTTGTTCTATTTTCTTTTTTTTCCAGTTTCACCGGCGGCTATTTTTGGTGGGAAATGAATTTATTACTTAATTCCGGAAAAGCAGTGTGTATGAATGGCCGTTGGCAGCAATAAATTATACCATTGCCATTTTCCAGCAGAAGGTTATGAATATGTCAGAAGCATTCAGGTAATGTAGGTGAAGCAGTAATGTAGGGGTGGTGTATTAATCGCCATAGTAATAACGTGCTCCATTTCCTAGAAAATACACTTTTTGATCTTATCGTAAGGTAAATTAAGCTTGGCAAATCTTAAGGTTAATCTTTGAAATTTATTCCCTTCTCTCTCGGACGCCAAGCAGCATTAGGTATTTGTGATTGGCTCTACACAGAATTCCAATTTGTGGCTGTTTTAATTGAAGGAAAAGAATTCAGACTCTGATGAATCTTGATTTCAGGCATTCAATATTGAAAGAAATTTTGCAATAACATAGATCTTAAAAAGCATTTACAACGTTTTAAACCATATTCTAGATTTTTTTAAGATAATCAAAGAAAAAGGATAAGATATACAAATACTGCACACTATGGCTAATATGGTTAAGCAAGTTAATTTGCTCTCATTTGAGTGTTCGGTGTTATAAAAAGGTTTGTGTTAGGCCTTTTTGTTGCATTCAAAAGCCAATAACTGACAAGTTTTTCAAAAATCATTTTTTCCATGTCCTCATGACTTCAAGAAAGCTGATACTTCTCTTTGTTAAAAGTTAATGAGGCCAAAGAACTTTCAATTTCCTTTGTTAATTAAAAATATTGTCTGTTACACAGTAATGAAATTTAATGATTAATTTACCCCTCTAATGGTATGATAAAATTTAAATGTTTTTATTTTTGTTAATATTTAGTCCATCGATTGATGTATGTTAATCTAAATTGTTACAACTTCCATTACCAAAACAATTAAATTGTCGATTCGTGCTCGTCTTGTAAATTCAAATTTTATATCCTTCAAATTATTCAGCATGTTGATGATGTAGAGTGAGGTTTTTATTTTTTTTATATATTTTTGCTTCATGTCAAAATAAATAAAATCTCCATGCTGACCATCCGTTACATCTCGACAATAATCGACAGTTTATTATTCAGTCGTAGTCTTCAGTTAGCTGGAGGGAATCCCAAAGATCCAATTAAAAAAAGAAATTGACAAACTTCTTCAAGAATCAAACATGGAAAGAAGCTGCATGCACGAACTCATGGTCAATGCCACTGAACATGCTCGCTCTTCCGAACAGCATTGCAAACATCTGGCACCAGCACAACGAGAGAAATCAACGAACATGATGTGATGCATCTTCGGGCCTTTCGCGGAACGACCACATTGAAGAAATCTACGATCGTTTCACGAGATCGCACGATCGTCGAAACCAGTTCGCCCCAAGACGTTGGAAACCGGTAATCAGTTTGTTTGCAGCGCCAGTCGAAGCAGGAGGGACTTCACAGTGATTGTGTCTTGTTTTTTACTGCTGTCAGAATCCATAAGTTCGTTCGTGTGCTCCGGTGGTTCCCCTTCCTGCTGCGACGTTGCAGTACTTTCCGACGGAGCAGCATGAAGAAGTTGGTACAATGTTTGCTTGTTACATTGCTGGGACTGCAGGCCATCGCTTATACCATACCGGAGGTTCGCTTCGAATTTCCAACCAACCGGGGCTTCCGGGCCAGCATTCCTGGTGAGTCTCGTTAAGCGTACCCAACGGGAGGTGTTGCAGAATGCACTCGACTCGATTCAACATCGCTTGCCAAATCCCCCGCAGATACCGAGGGTCTGCAGATGTTCGCCTTCCACGCCCGACTCGGCAAACCCTTCGAGCGGTTCGAGGAGGGCGACTACAGTGGGGACATCTCGGTGGTCGGTGCCGACGGTCGGTGGGCGTTCGAGACCAACAAACCGCTGCTGCCGAACGGTATCATCATCTACTACTGGGTGTACGTGCAGTTCGACAACGCCGGCTACTGGCTGACGGACCGGAAGTACATGGTCAACAAGCCGAAGGCGACCGCGCCACCGAAAACCACCACCGCAAAGGTCACCACTCCAACGACGACGACGACGACGACGACGACAACGACGACGACGACGACGACGGCCACCCCGTGCGGTGCATCACTTACCACACTCAACGGGGGCCGGTCGACCTGTGCCGGCCAGTTGATCTTCGAGGACACGTTCGAGCGGAGCACTTTCGCCCCCAAGTGGCAGCATGAGGTGCGCATTCCGCTCGACACGGAGGTAAGAGCCCACCGGGGAAATGGCCCACCGGGAACCAGAATCTCAAACGGCTCCATCCAAAACTAATGAATTCATTTCCTTCCTCGTGCGCTGCGACGCGCCGAAAAGTCAGCGGAATTTCTGTCCTACCAGAACCTGTCGGAGAACAGCTACATTGCGGGGGGCCAGCTGGTCATCGTGCCAACGCTCGTCACGATGGGCGCAGATTACACCGACGAGCGCATCCGCACCGGGGAGCTCAAGCTGGACGGGTGAGTGTAGGAATATTTGCCCGAAGTCGAACAGGCGGCATGCTTTTCGGCCTTATCAGAAATCTGGTGGTTTGTTTCGTGCATACCACGAATTAGAGCATCATGGATTGCTCACACGAACCTAAAGCTAACCCTTGGGTGCATTACTCTTAATTCTAGCATTTTTTCTAACTAAATGGTTTTAGTCTTATGCTTTCCATGTTGGTTTACAACGTTTGTCTCGAAACTGTAAAAGTTGTTATAAAAATTTGTTGGTTTTTACATCATTTCTGCTTTTTACATATTAATTGAACAAGATAAATTATTAATTTTACTTGCTTCCATCGAGATATTCACTATTGTTTACATCGCGATGAAATGAAAGTGTGATTTTCATAATGGGTTTTTGTCTATTTGTATTAAAGAATGATAACAATTTACTCAAATTTTGTCGTTTTAAAAATGAAAACTATATTTATGAACACGTATTTTATGTGGTATGAATACCAATTCTTATATTATAAATTAATCTAGAAAAATAAGCGTTAACCTGTCATGTGTTTTTAAAACACTTCCATGTCGTAAAGGAAAGTTAACCCTCCTGAATTTTCCATTCTATTGAAAAAAAAACACATAAAATACGATAGTCCAAATGTTTTGTTCTCTCTAATGTCAGCAAAGATTTAAATTTGATTGTCTACGCAAGCTTGTTTGCCATCGTAAAAAAAACCTGATCGACTTGATATCAATAGGTTTTTCCGAGTTCCAAATTTGAATAAGGGTCAGGATAGAGGGATCTTGCATTCAATGGTCTTTTTGAAAACAATTTTTCCATTCTTCAAACACCTGTTAAGACGTTAGACCATACTTCTGTTTTCAGATGTGTGGTAAATCATTTCTGAAAGTAATATGATGTCACGATGTATTAAATAAATGAGAATTTTTGGTGACGTCGCTCCACTGCGGGTTAACAGAGACATAACAGATTGTGCTTTGGGGGCTTCCACTGATGTGCGTTGGTAATATTTTTACTTTCTCGTTCTCCCCGAACTTCATTGCGCCTCATTTCGCCGGCTAATGGTGTCACATTCTACTGGATCCGCCCAACACTCACGGGGAATTCACGCTGGACAAAAACCAATCTGTCCAAACGGTTCCGGTACACCACCGCCTTAACAGCTGCACCTCCCCGACGGACAATCCCTACGAATGCCAGCGCAAAGCGGCCCGCTCGACGATTCTGCCGCCCGTGGTGTCGGCTAAATTGAACACCAAAAATTATTTCCGCTTCCGGTACGGGCGCGTCGAGATCCGTGCGAAACTACCGAAGGGAGATTGGATTTTTCCACGTAAGTTGCGCATCCCCTCGCCCGTGGGTCTATTTTCGATAGTGTCCTTTTGTATGTGTTCTTCATATCCCCCCAGGGGTGTGAGTGGAAAAACAGAGTCGTTCGAGAACAGAACTGTTTGTTTTATCATCGTCTAATTTGATATCGGACCGAATATGCTTTGGTCGACAAAAATGTCTACCCTTCCCCTGTTTGCCACTTCCCAGAACTATTGTTGCAGCCGTTCGAAAACTTCTACGGTTACGCGGACTTCGCCTCCGGGCAGATGTGGATCGCCCACATTCTCGGCAACAGGATGCTGGTGTCGGCCGACGGAAAGCAGATTGATGGCCATCGGTTGCGCGGCGGAGTGCTGATCAGCAACATCGCGTCGCTCCGGGAGGACTTCCTGCGCTCGAACGTGAACGATGACCACTTTGGCGATCGGTTCCACGTGTACGGTTTGCTGTGGAGACCGGACGCCATTTCGCTCACCATCGACGGGTTCCAGTATGGTACGTTGCGGACGAACTTCCGGCAGCACGGCCACCAGCGCAATCTGACGCAGGCGAACCTTTGGAATGCCAACGCATCCCTGGCACCGTTCGACCGTGAGGTAATGATGGACCTTTTGCCATCTACCACCCGCTCCAGAAAACTCACCACTTGAATTTCTCTTGACATACGTTACAGTTTTACCTCTCACTCGGTGTCGGGGTCGGAGGTGTGAAAGATTTCCCCGACCGGTGCCTGACGGGACCGTCGAAGCTTCCGAAACCCTGGAACAACACGAGCCCGAAGGCGGAGTACTTCTTCTATCAGACGCGCAACACCTGGTACCGCACGTGGACGGAACCGGAGCTTACGGTGGACTACGTGCGAGTGTACGCACTCTAGACACGCGCGACGCCATGGAGGCGTAACGTTGGGAAGCTCAATAAAAAGACATTCGCATGCGAAAAAGACAACCTCACTCTGTTGATTAGATATTAATGATGGCGTGTTTTTGGGGTAAACGTTGATATGCTGGATCGAGTTTGTAACTAGTTGCGTTCTCGAAGGGCTCTGGAACAATCCAAACGATGGTTTACCTCTGGGGAATATTTCTAGTGGCACTCGGGTGTGCCGTGCCACGTTGCATGTCGGAAGTAAACAAAAACCACCGTTAAATCTATTACAGCTTCGAAATATAGGGAGCTGTGTTTTTTTTAAGTAAGTTTAAACTAACCACTCTTCATCAACCTGTTACAGACTCTAGACCAGTACTGTAAGAACGCGTTCAACGGCATCTCCTTTCGTCAGTGCTGTAACGTTCCGCGATTTCTGCCGGACGCCGTCATCGAGTTGTGTCGCAAACGTCCATTGCCTCCCGTTCGACCGGACGTTCCTAAGCCTATTCCGGAAAATGTAAGATTCCACCTGATACCCTAATTGGAAACAAATGCTTTAGCTATGATATTATCATCTACAGTGTCTAGCCGAATGTTCGCTCAACGTGACACGAGTGCTCATTGACCACCAGTTCCGGGTGGAGCAGGCCCGAAAGGTGCTACTGGCGCGGACCGCAAACGATACCGATTGGGCGAAAACGATCGGCGTTGCCATCGACAAATGCTACCGTCTGACAGTGGTACGCCCGGGCCTGGGTTTTCGAACAAAGTGTATACGATTCACCCAACACCCTTGTTGTTTGTTCCTCTTGCAGCTGAACGCTTTCTATCTGCAGGATGTGGCCCAGAACCGTATCTCCAGCCAGTGTCTTCCAATTTCGATTCGATTTTTAGAGTGCGCATTTGGCATTACCTACCGGGTAAGTGGTCATGGCCAAATGGAACTCGTTCAGCACTTAAACCGCCCCTGTTCACTTTCCCCGCAGGACTGCCCCGCCAAGCACCGGATTAAATGGGATGACGAGTGTTATGCGCTTGTGCGGGCGTTCAACTCCTGTCCGTTTTTCTTTAATAAAAAATTGGGCATCTGAGACTCGCTTTTCCAACATGCTGTTTAAGGAGGGAGGCTTGTGGGAGGAAGTAATAAAGTAAACAATCACCGTCGAGGTTAAATTGCTGCACAAACGCTTGACACATTTTATACATATATTTGGTTTTATTTCTTACATGTACAACCTTACAGAACGCGACACGGACGCGTGCTTTTCACTGTCTAGGGGATTTTTCTGTTAAACACGCTCCCATCCTGCCACTTGCTATTCTCCCGAACCTAAGATTAAATATGAAATCATGATTTCTCTGGCAAAATGTACACTGCGTACGAAGCTGTCCTATCGGGTTGCCTCTTGCTACTTATAATGCAATAGTTTCCTGTACTGGTTTGGTATTTACACATCCGAATCGAGAAAAGGACTACACAGGGTGGATCGAAACTAAAATAAATTACTAAAATATACTCATAAACCGGTCGCTGAAACGTAAGACAACCCTTCGCTAACCGTCTCTAACTGGTCTCTAGGATTTTCAACATTCACACACATTGTACAGGAGCTGAAGTCGTACGTTACGACCACCTCTAGCACACTAACTCTAGCATACAAGCATGTACAAGCACTTACTCAAAGATGTCAATACGATTGCATTATGGTTGATGTTTAAAAGAATCTTTTTGGTATTAGGTTATGTTTTCATACATACACGCATGTACGCCAGCTTTAAATTAGAACTAGTTTGATTCTGTTTCATTTAGTCAGTAATAACACAAATGAAACTACAAATGGAGTGACAAATTCCGAAATAAATTATGTACAATTTAGCCGCACCGAATATCTTCCATTTGCATGTATTATTATTTGTCGGAGCGCGTTATTACACTTAAAACATGCTGTTGAATGAAATGTGTCCGGAAAAACTAAAAAATAAAGGTCGATAAAGGTAATATGATTGCACTTTTGAAGCATTGTGGTTGTGGTGAGCGTAACAATGAAATGACTGGGCAGGTAAATTGTTAATATGTGTTTAAAAATACTTTTACGAAAAAAATAAACAGTGTCCAAAATTTTCTCATACAAATTGAAACATAAATTATTTCATAATACTACGATCTTGGCGGCACGCGAGGTTTCCAACGCTATTTTTTCTCAAATGTTAAGGATTACTGGGCCATAGTGGACATGTCTTGCTTGTTCATATTTGATAGTATATATGACCACTCGAAATATTTCAATAGAATGAGATCTGACGAACTGGGAGGTACAACATTGTAATCTAAAAAGTCAGTCATTTTTTTCCGTTACCAGTTATGGATCAAATTAACTGTGCTAAAACATTTTATCACCTTTCGCTTATATTTTTAACATGTTTTTGTTCTCGACGTGCTGCAAAAACCCCCATTCTCTAATTTAAAGCATTGAAATCACCGCTTTAAGATAATAACAAGCGCTATTTTTGGCCATTTTTGGACCTATGAAACCACAGCCTGCCATGTTGAACAGCCTGAGATTATTACGGAACAAATAATTTCCCTCGAAAAAGTCAAACGCTCTGCTAGCGTGTCGCGGAAGCGTTTTTTTTCATCCCATCCCGGGATAATTACAATAAACAAACAATGTATATGTCTTGTGTAAATACATTAGAATATTTAACAAATATGTAAAAAGTGTATGAACTGAGCGCTACAGCTAAAAACGGATAAAAAGTGTATGAGAACATATTGGACACCGTGTATATCGATTTCGTTTTAAAACATATCGAACAAAACACAACGCACGTTGCTAGTCACGTGGGGGATGTGTTAAAGGAAATACGTATCAGGCGATAGATTAGAACACATTTTAAAATATACCTTAAAAATTAAACAAAACATGGCCGCTGGGTGGAGAAATACGAGAAAATTAAAAAGGCCTATCTTCCGACCTAGGGATCCGGGGCTTGGTCGGGACCCAATCAGATCCATCTGTGCGTTTGTGTGTGAGCACTTACGTTTAAATAAAAGGAGAGCAGAAAAGGGTGGGATTCGTTGGGCGGAACGTTTGAAACGAACATCCTACAATGACTTATGGTACCATATGGCAGGCGGGGGAGGTAATGTTGACTGTGTGTTTGTGCGGCCAATTTACGATGGTCGACTGCTCGCGATCAGCTGCGACGATTCGATAATGAACCGTTGTGGTAGGGTCACCATCGTATTGCCATCCACCGAATTGATGATGGTGGCTCGCCCTCCACCCAGATTGGCTAGCGTTGCGCCGTTGGCCGTCGTTATCGTCTGCACGTTGGTGGCCACCCCGCCCGCCGACTGACTCTGAACGCTGCTCGGAATGGCTATCTGTAGATATCCGGTCCCGTTCGTAAGGTGCGGAATGGTGAAGATCTGCTGTTCGTGCTGTTGCTGCTGCGGTTGGGTTTGCACTATCGTCGTTCCAACCTGCTGCTGCTGCTGCTGTTGCTGAACCGTAACGTGCTGTTGCTGCTGCTGATGCTGCTGGATGATGGAGTGCAACTGTTGGCCCTGAAAGTGCTGCGTTGGCAGCTGTATCGTAGCGGTGCGTCGTCGGGATGTGCGTTATGGTCAATGGCATCGATTGTACGACCGTCGCGGGTTGTTGTTGCTGCTGCTGCTGTTGTTG
>KE525350.1:1621531-1689367 GCA_000441895.2 Anopheles sinensis
ACAACAAACTCTCCGGGAGGCAGCGTCTAATCAGTTTTGTGAAGAACCCTCCAAGTGCGTTCTCAATCGTAGCTGAACAGGGAAAAAATGCGATTTTTTCGACACACAACGACCATTCCTGCATCGGAAGCTACCCTTGCCATTCAACCGTCCAAAGAGTGCAATTTGTAAATAACTTTCCGTTCACCTTTCCAGGCGCGATATGGAATCTTCACGAGAAAGACGCTGTTGTGTTCTACCTTTTAATCAGTATTTTTTTTGTTTTTAATTCCTTTCCTCGTAGAACGGTGCGCGAACTCACGCGCACAACTGACGCTCCTATCAACTTTTCCGCTTGACAGCTGGCAGCTGTCATTCTCGAGATCAACACTGGAAGCGTATTTTCAAAAAGACAGTTTAAATTAATTTTCTCCAAAAATTTGCCAATTCGCTCGAAAATTTTGTAATACGTATTGGAAACCGCTGTGGAATATCTCTTTTCATTGATTCCGGTTAAAACTCGGTCGACCAAGCCAATATTACAACTGCTTCGTTTAAAAATTTCAAAATTCAAAAAAATTGAATTGCTTCGTTGATTAAGTGTTTATTTTACGTAATTTCGTAGAAGTTAGAACACAAATTACTTATACCCTTCTATAGAGTTACAAAAACATTGTAATATTAGTTTCAGTTTCGTAGCGTATATAGTCGTGAAATGATGGCAAATCTTACAACTATCAATTCCTTGGCCACTTCCTCCTTCTACTCTAAATAGGATTAATGACAATAAGGCAATGTAGAATTATAAATGAAAGAAGAAACACATTAAAAACTGAGCTTTTTAGCAAAGCGATAAAGACGATAGAAGACTCGTAGCAAAACCTTTCTGTACAGTAGTATAGTGTAGCACAATGTATGGTCCCTAAATCCGCATATTACCCATTAACTTTAAGTAACCAAAAGGCCATTAGAACTGGCTGAATCGTACGTTTTGGTTTACAATTGACCGTTTTCAATTTATAGTAATTTCAACAGAAGTTTCAATTAATTGTAAATATTAATGATATCTTTGGCCAAAGGTAATCGTTTTTGCTATCAAACATCTATTCAAAGTTGCTTTATGGTAAGCTATTCGGCAATTCAATTTTTGTTTTTCAAAAGCTTACATGTTATAAGGAACGTGAATTATGGGTCTGCAATTTAATGTTTGTTTTACAAAAGCTTACAAATTATACGGCACTTGGTTTAGGTCAAAATAAGTACAAGAAATTAGTTAAAATGATTTTAAAATACATCTGAAAGTTAATACTTATTAGCTCCTGTGCGTGTGCACTTCATCCTCGCACAAATTTTCTTTATAATAACCGAGTAAGCTCGGGATAAGGCCCTACAGCTAGGAGGAAATGGGCTGAGAAACAAAACGGCAGTTAGAGCACATAGGCTCTAACAATACGGCACGGTCCGTCATACAAAAAAATAAATAAATAAGCCCCTGCGTGACCAAAAGTTATCTGAGAATGACATAAAAGGGTTCAATAGTGACGATCGAGTCAAGATCAAACTCGGTTTCCGAGTTCAATCCACCAGGGGATTGGCCGATCGTTTGTGATTCATGTTCCATTGAACGCACGGGTACCGCAGACCTTTTTTGGTTGTTCTGCATCGTATTATTGTTTCGTTCCACATCTACCGAGTATGGTTCCACAGCTTTCACGGTTAGTCCCGCCTGCATGAGTCTCTGCAGCTTCAAATCAATGTTCATGTCCGTATTATCCTGGTCATTGATGGTGAGTTGCACCACACCCTTATTGGCCGCCTTAGCTTCGTTGGACGACTTTGGCGTCTGCCTGTTAGCATTCAGATCCGTCATACCCTGTGAGGTCGGGACCGTAAGCCTAAGATACCCCTCTTCGGTAGCAAAGGTAAAAATGTGCTCGTCGGGTGGTTGATCGGGTTCTTTTTCAACTATCATTGTTCGCAACGGCTGCTGCTGCGGTGGCGGAATTGGTAAGTTTTGCTGCTGGATGACAGAGTGCCTTGGCTGGTTTTGATAGATGTTCGTTGGAAATTGTATCGGTGTGGTGCTCGTGGTGGAAGCGGTTGGTAGAAGCTTTGGTATCGATTGGTTGACCGTTGGTGGTTGTTCCTTCTGTTGCTGGGGTGGGATGGTAGAAGCGGTTGCAAAATACTGAAGAGGAGGAATCTCATCCACCTTCCTGAAGAAAACACCTTTATTATCTCTAGGGCATTCGTTTGCTGCTTTGTTCACGGGAGTTCCATCATTAGGTTGATTTTCTTTTGGCTACGAAAAGAACAAGAAACCAGCAATATGAGTTATATCTAGACGAAATAAATTAATGGCCAACAGATGAGGCAAATCGCTCAAGATGCTACTTGCGTTTGTAAATCACTACTTTGTAAGTTACTACAAGTTCATAAGCTTGACCTCCTGCAAAGATATTACCATCTGCTCTACGATCAATGGCGTGCTGGTGTAAACACCCCTAGAGGTAGCGTCCTTCTCATCATCGTACGAGTCGTCGTCGTAAACGTACGTCGGACTGAAACGAAAAACCGCAGGAAGATCGTCCTCCTCAATCGTCGTGTCCGCTAGAGACACGGATTCGGCAAAGCTTTGGTTTTCGGAAGAGTCCAGTATTTCGTCGATCCGCTGCTTCTTTGCCGGTATGATTTTAATAAACTCGTCCACTTTATTGAAGGTCCTTATAGAAAATGAAATGAAAAAGAAGGCATAAGCGTGTAAAATACTCTTGTGCAATTGTAAAGGACAACTTACGTATGTATTTCACTCTCGGGAGTTTTTGGTAAGACAAGCGAAGCGTTTTCCAACGAATCCGTAATATTTTTCATGTTGATAGGTGGCTGCATTTGAAAGGTTGGCGTAACGTTTGATTGCAGTGGTTGTTGTACCTTCGATTGTTCATTCGATACCGGATTTGTATGGGGCGTGACCAGCTTTGGTTGAGGTATTATAATTTGTTGTGGCAGAGTCTGATCCTGTTGTTGGACCTCCGGGCATGTTGTTACCCCGCCTGGCCGAATACCGACCTCCTGTACTATATTACTTAGATGGTCCTCATTGATACTTTGTACGGTCACGTTGCCATTGTTCTTTTGGATGACAGTTATTGGAATACTACTGATAGAATTCTCCAGCTGCTCTGCCGGCGAAGATTGTTCTTGAAAGCCGACACTTAAAGCGGTTCCGCTAACTATTTTTGGTTCCTTTACTCTGCTAATGTGAATGTACATTTGGTTCCTTTTGTCTTTGGACCAGGTTACCAGCTTTTTATGTACTTTCAAGAAATACTTGCGTATTTTAACATGCCTTTCCACCTTTCGTAGGCACTCCTTGCAAACGCACTGTGGAAAACGTTCCGTTTGTGCAATCTGTGAAAAAGGCGTAGAACCACACATGGAATCTTCAAGGCCATCATAATGCCCACATGCATCAATTTTCCCCTTTTCGGCGTGACAATTGGTCCCGGCTGAGATGCGAACAAACGCCACCGAACGGGTTCCCCTAGCGTTCGTAGGCCGTATCCAACCATCCCCCACATGGATACTTACATGTAAGCCGAACGCTTCGAGAATTTTTCCTTGAATCTCCAAAGCGCGACCCTCCTTTGAAAAGATTGCCACGCGCTCTTCTCTGTACTTCGCACAAAGACGGCACAAATCCCACAGTTTTACGTACATTTCGACGTCGTCGAACGTAATTCAAGAAGGGTGTATGGGCAATCAATTTACTGCCCAGGCTCCACCGCGTGCTTGCGACAATCAACGTTTGCTTTTAATAAACCGTCAATAAATGACTAGCAAGTAACAAAATCATGTAAGCACTTTCACATTACTCTCCAACTGAACCGATTGATTGTTTTCGAGGAATAACATTGAATGTTGTAACAACACGACGCACCAGAGAGTTTTGCGCAACTCTTCGGACTAAAATATCTCGTCAATTTTACCACGGATCTTTCACGAACGTCCTCAATTGTAGTTTAACAGGCAAAAAAGCGAGTTATTCGGCACGCCACAACCGTTTCTCTCAAAAGAAGACAGCTCAATAAGGCGAACGTTGAGGGCGTACCTTCCCAGCTACTTTTACGACCGTGTCTGGAATCTTCACCAGAAAAACGTTGTTGTGTTCGAAAGCCCACCGGCTTTGATTTTGTACGTCTGACTGACAGCCTTTGGCTGTCAGTGCGAAGATGACAGCATCAAGCCATTTTTCAAAATGATCGTTGGAATAATTATTTAATGGAAATTTCTTCGAAAATATAAACATTTTGATTTAAAATCATATTGAACCAAATAGACACTGCATGAAGAATAACTGCCATACAAAATTCACGTTGGTACACAGAAAATTGATTCCTTTATTGTATTCTCGTTATAACTAAATTATGTTAAATATTTATACAATGGTTGACTTTTTTCAATCACTTAGATTTACGATACAAAGTGAGTAATAGAGCTTTCATAACTTACATATAGCTTAGTCTAATTTGTTGCGTGAAAGTACAAACCTCACATAACGCAACGAGATACTACAATTCACCGTCTGCCAACCCCAACGTTTCCAATGGTTTGTCGTAATTTACATGAGATAATATTGAAAACATGAAAATGCCGATATTAAATCATCATCAAAATGAGTTGGTTTTACTTCTTACGCTATTTTACTACGGCGAAAAAGGGATATGTTTGTTGGAGTAGCAATTCGCTAGTACACAATGTGGGGCTTGTGTCCGTTTGTTGCGTAAACTTAAGGTATTTTAAATTGTTGTATGTTTCTATACGACATTTGGAGTGGATTCATTAAAGATCATTCCCGATCGTTTGATCGTATCGTAGATCCGAGTGGTGCTGCGCCAGGATCTACCGCCCTTTTTGCAGCATCGGGACAGAGACGATCTAATTTCGTACTTTCGCCCTGGCCGGTACTGGCGAGTGAGCCGGTGTTCCATTCCGGCTGTCGGTGGTTCCTTCAACCGAATCGCGGCGCCCGGTATCCGTGGCACCGTTCTCGACCGCTGCCTCATACTTTTTGATGAGCGCATTGTTGTTCGCGTACGTTACCTCCAGTCTGCACGAGAAAGGTGAGAAATAAATCGTCAGTTCCAACCCGGGGATCGCGAACAAAATTCCAGCGTTCACTACACTCCAGCGCCCTGCACCTTACGGATGGACCATGTTTGATGGGGACGGTTAGAAAGCCAAATTTTTCAAGCATGCAGGATCGTTTGTGAATCGCCGATTGATACCGAGCGAGCGAAGTCTCGGGTTGGTTGGGTTAGCTTGCAATGGAACGGATGGCTGGCGGGTGTTTAAAACACACTTTCGCTTTTCTTTTATTTTTGCAACAGAATGGGGTTAGTATATCGTCCACACCGCACACCTACGGCTTTCTACACCCCCGACCACCGCGGGCTTACTTTGGCACTTCCAACGGTCGGATTAGGCTCTGGATGATCTTCCGGTTGGCGGACAGGGCGGGCCCGCTCACGCACAGCGTGGCCGACTTCAGATAGTTTACCAGGTCCTTCGTGTAGTTTTCCTCGCCCTCCTTGCTGGCCGGTTTTTCCTTCGAGGAGTTGAAATTGAATGGGAATACTTTGCGGAACTTGGAGCGAAATCCTGCAGGGGAATAAAACAGACGATGTGGTTTAACAACTTGCTTCAACGGTGGGAGTGGGAAACCCAGTGAACCCATAGGTACCATTTTGCGTTGGCTGTGGCGTAATGCTGCAGCTACGTGCCTTGAGGGCATTCTTGTCCACCGGTAGATTGATATCGTGCGACCATCTGCCACAGGGTGTCGATTTGTCCAGCAACCGGGCCCGGGCGCACTGCTCTATCGTTTCCGCACAGGTGTGCCTGGCCAAACGGGGGAAAAGAAAACATACTGTCAGCCAATTCTGCGTCTGCACAACACTACCTGACCTCGGCCAGTTGTACTTACCTTCCGCAGAAGCGCGCCCACTGTTCCGCCCTAAATCCTCGTCCGGCATCGGTTTCGACTGGCGATGCCCCTGTCCGAGGGAGGAGAACAGAAGACAGAAGACAGACACCACATGGCAGGAAATAGGTAAATGGAAAATATCTTCACGGAAACACCGGTGACCAGCTGGTGGACACTTACCAGCGAACAGCAACAGCTTGGCGCAGCGCGTCCGCCCCTGGAGGGCGGCCTTCATCAGGGGCGTGAAGCCCAGGTTGTTCTTCGGGTCGATGATCAAACTGCGGCACTTGGTGATGAGCATGTTTACCACATCGGAAAGTCCTGTTTTGTTAAATGAATAGTTAAAATTTTCCAAATTTGCATTTGCTCTTCGACATGATCAGTGACATTGTTATTTCATTTAACAAATCCTTTAATACAATTAACTTTAACTTGGGTATAAACCATGTTAGTTAAAAAAAAACGAATCGTCTGATTTTAGCAAAATGATTTAAAAATTGTTAATATATTTAAAAAAAAGTGATTTTATCGAATCTGTAGGTGTCCTAAACGGCCCTGGTTCTTGAACATGCTATCAAATCGTAAAACAAAATACGTCCAGTTTGTTTAACATTCTATTAGTATGCAATAGATGGTAGGGGGTTGGCACTTACCGGCTTGGGCTGCAAAGTGCAGCGGGGTGTTGCCCTCGTTGTCGGGTTTGTTGACATCAATGCCGGGCAGTTGCAGAAATAGCTCCAAAAAGTTGGTTAAATTCGTCGAGCATATGTACGATATGGCCGTCTGTAAACAGGGAAGGCATCAAAGAAGAGTAAAAAAAAGGAATAAAAACGTACACACATAAATTTTCCAATGCTTTATTCCGAGGACAGCTTGCATTGCGTGCGGCGTATGAATTTATGATCATTCTCGTCACAATGCAAACGTGTTGCAACCACGCGGGTTTTAGCGACGTGTGGTGTTTAAAAATACTCTGTCCGTTATTAGTGTCACTTAGACTGGACGATAGCAAATCACGAACTTATTTGGTGGCTGATCGGAAGTAGGAAGTTGTAAGTTGTCACGTAATTCACCCGCGATCACGCCTTCACACGTAAATTGCATCCACGAATGGTGTGTTTGTGTGAGGGTTAAATGCAAACTGAAATAGCATATCAATAGGCAAAATTTAGCAGCGCCAAGGTGAATGGAGTTTGAACGGAGATATCTGTTCGTCCTTTAACGTTGTTGGTAGCAAAAATGTTCTAGCAGGAAGTAAACTGCAAGGGCATCGCGATTTTGATATTTCCTCGAAATTAAATTGTGCATTTGGAAATTGAGTTCAAATTGATTAAATAAATACAACTGCATACTCAAACCATCGCCACCTTCTGGTTCCGGTGCTGGTACAAGGAAAATCACTTTATCTGAATAATGCAATTCGATGCGGTGTTGCGTGCGCTAGTGAAAGTGTACAATCCCCCGTTCGTGACTGTTTCCTTGTTTTATGACAATCAATCAAACATATGCATCCATTCCCGAACACGTTTTTCCATGCAGGCGGAAAAAAACTACAATAACACACTTTCCAAACGCCAGGCACAATTGCCAACCGGTGGAAGGTGTTAAACCTGGTAAAAATACACATTTTAAATTCACTCCGATCGGTTTGGCACCGCGTGGAGCAAGATTGAAGGTGCTTATGGGATCGCGAAAAAATGAAAAGAAATGGAAAGTACAAACTACCCTATTTCATTCTTCTCGCGGAACACCGAAACCGAAACACAATCGCCCGAGACAGTGGCGCCGGTAAACAAATTGCGCCGTATATCCATCGTGGGCCATTTTCCGAACCCACTCACTGTCACCACCACCACCACCACTGCTGCCGTCATTTGTTCTGTTCAGATTTTACATCTTTCCCCGTCCCACGGCTTATTTTCCACGCGTTGTTGCGCTGTTGCGTTGTGCAATGAAAGTCTCCTCGTGCGGGGGTTTGGGTGCAAATAGTTTACAAATCGTTCGCAATGGCAGAACCGGAAAAACAGGCTTAACGCAGCAAATTTTCATTGTTCAAATCCTGCGCTCGGGCGGCTGTAACGATCCGTCCGGTTTTCCACCGTTGCCATTTTTTCAATTCTTGTTTTTCCTTCGACTAGAACTGGTTTACTTTAACGGACCGGGGGTTTTCCCGGAAGGTACTGCAGCGCCGAAACGATCGCGAGCCGTCGACGGCTGGCGAGGTCAGTTGTGGGTAAATTAATATTATTTACTTCCTACGGGTACCAAACGCCACCGTAGAGACGCTACCCGACCGGAATTTCCGTCTTTTGCCAGGCTACAATGAGTTTCTATTTACAATTGAGGTACTGATGTGTTTTATGCAGCTTTCCTACGCAGGCTGGCGGGTGGCAAGGAAAAATATAACACTGCTATTAAGAACGAGATCCTAAAATGTAAAAATAAATATTGATGCACATGATTGTCATGAAATAAAAACTCGAATCAGCATGCAAATATTTGTGATTGCAACTGGATCTTTGCAAAACGATTTCAATAATTAACCAAAAATTAATTGTAAGTAATTTAAAAACCTGCAAAGGAGTTTTACAATATATGCGTTATTATTGTTGTTTTAATAATTACATACATAATTTACCCACACTCCTTCTAAACTCATCCCTTGATTTCAAGGCTTCATAGGTAAAAAACTGGTCAATACTGACACTGACGAGCCTGTTGTCGGCAGTCGGCGGTTTCCACTCGATGACACGCTCTGATTAACTTCCCGTCTATAGTTTTCATATTTTTCAATCAGTGCAGGGTATGGAGCAAATCGATACCATAACCAGCGTGGATAGTTCTTAAGAGTGGTCTAGTGATTGCAAAATAAACTAGCACAAGAACAGGCAAGGACAAGTTGGACAGGGTAATGAAGCTTATGCAACCGAAACAAATGACACAGTGGGAACATTTTTTTCAAGGAAATATTACTGTTCGAAAATTGAAGTATCTAATTCCAACAAGTGAAGACGTGACTAGAAAATAAGGAAGCAGAGCAAGCTCCAAATGCAAATTCTTGTAAATCTTTTACGGTAACAAAAATTATTTAACTTACCCTGCCGCTGCGATCGGTGGAATTGAGGTTCTCCTTCGAGATGCCATTCTCCAGAATGTCTCGGAAGACCTCCTTCAGCAGGTACTCGTTGGCGTCACGGGACGCCCGCAGCAGCGTCGTCACCGTCGGTACCTGCTCCAGGCTCATTCTGAGGGCACGAATGCGTGAACTTAGCGTGGGACTAGATTGTGAAAAAAAAAGAAACAAACAGAACACATCCATTAAAAAAAGATGTTTATCATTAAAAACGAAAATCACTGTTAGCAACATAAATTATGACGTTCGGGAACCACGCACTCGGGCAGCACTGTTTCGCCACAAGAGTCGTAACCGGCATCCCACCGATCGTTGACGTCACTGGCGCTGGGTGATGTTGAGCGTCACGGTGCACAGATTGCCACACCACCGAGGCTTGGAAGATGTAAATCTGTACGCCAGTGAGCTATGATGACGATTCTGCGCTGATTACCCTTTGCTACTACAGCACTAATTAATCTACGGCTCGTCTCGCACCGACTAGCATTCGAGCACGTTTTTCTCGCCTTCTGGTTCAAGAATCTGTAGTATTCGGTGAGTTCTCCGACTTCACGACGAGTGAAAGTTGCATCAAAATCAAGAAGACGAATGCGTAGGACTCTTTGGTAGCCCGATTGCACAAACTGGCGTGTTTCTACGCATTCTGCATGTTTGAACGATTTCACACACCGCCAACGGCCGATGACCGATGGGAGGAATGTTCGGCCTACGTTCGGCCTTTTCCACCACCCCATCCTCAATGCGGGTAAACAGCGCGATCGAACTAAGGGCAACCTGGAGACGGAAGGGACCAGAAGAGCATACGGTAGGCCGGGTCCTGCACCACATGCTCCTGTTTATGCTGTCGGTGGTAGTAAAGTAGTACAACATTTCCCACATGGGACCCTTTACCTACGATTGGGGTCGTGCTGCGTTCGGGTGCTCCTCAGCACTGGCGATGTATAAATAGAGCAACAGCAACGACCACCGAATGGCACCAAGGCAGTGTGCAACGGTGTGCCAGCATCCCATCCGGAGTTGGATTCCCCATTGCGGGGTCAATCACGGTCGCATGTCGCATCCCATGTGGTTCTGTCAACTCGCAGCACCCCGTGGGAAACTCTTCCACTTGAGAAAAGGAAACCATGCCGGCCGGAAACATGCATGCATTTGGTGACGTAATACCGCAGCAAGTAGGTTGACACTCGGTGACTTTACATTACCCTTTGCTACTACCCTGTCACTACGCTTTACTTCCGAAGAAAGCCGCAATCACAATTAAACTTCCCGTTCTGAGCATTCGTCAAGCGGCTTCTAAACAACGGCATCTCCGGGACATTGTCTGGGGTTTAATAGGCTCATTAATCGTTCCGGGCGTGGGCCCCGATCAGGCACCAAACATGACCAGATTGTACATAAAGACGTTTATTTCGAATCCACCGTCGCCGGAATCCGAATAGGCGAGCACTGAAAATGGCGGCTTCTGTGGCATACTAATGAGCCGCCGACGACTCAGTAAAGGCTAAATTGTAAAACGACGCGACCCGTCGATCGTACGATACTGGTGATCGACCAGTGTGGCCACTGATTTACCTTGACGTTCAATGGAATCATCGGTAGTAAATATCAATTAACCGTTGACAGTAGAGGAATTAAAGAATTACACGTTGGTGCGGTTGAACAAATAACGCTCATCAACCGTCACATTGGATTTTGTTTACACGTTTTTTATTATTTTGCAATGGCACGCTTGAGCTGGCTCGATTCGCACAGGGATAGATAACCGTTCCCCGAACCTTTGACTCGAAAGTGTGTATTTGTGCGTACTAAGCCCAAGGCGTTTGATCGTAGTAGGTACAATTTTGCGCCACTTAGGTATTTTTCACTTCAACCACTAACCCGCGTCTACTACGGTTGTGAGCGAACATCTGTTCAGAAGCATCCATCTGCTCGAATGGAAAGAAAAACACATCCTTACTAGTGGCTAGTGCTAGCCGGGAGCCGTTTGTGCGTTCCGAGCTTGTGCCGAGTTCAAAGAAGTGGGAAATTATTTTTAAACCTTCGCCTAAAGCGCAAAACACCATGCCGCAAATGGTAATTTCGAAATGGGAGGCCGGTAGAGCACGAGAAGGCACATGAAAGGCACACTACCACATTTGGGAACTGTGGAATGAACAAGCTAGCTAGAAGCAAATCTTCAAAAGGTTCCTAAAAGGGCGACACGAGAATAAAATGGCTTATGCCGATCTAATCCTTGTTAGAAATATTTCTCTACCATTTCTTTGAATTGTTGCATGTTGACGTTCGCAGGGCATAGTTTACGGTCTATTTCCATTTCCATCCATTGTGTAAATTATTTCGATTGTTTGGATTTTGTTCGCTCCTGGGAAAAGCTGCACGCTGTAATGATGATGCTGCGCAACCAAGAACGTGCCAACAGATCAATGCCGGAGAAATGCTCTAATTAGTAAATTGCGAAATATCGAAATCAATCCATCGCCGGTTGCCGATCGTCGGGCCGATGATCGATGCAGTCGGAGTTGGATGGAAAGAATGAAGAAACATCTATTAAAAAAAAGGTACTTGTGACGTCCGAGCAACGGAATTCCCTTCTGGGCCGGCTTGAGCATCCGATCAGGTCTCGCCCGATCGTTCCAGCTTTGTTGATCTTTCAAGTGTCGGCTGATACGTTCGCCTTGAAAGTGATTCTACGAATTATGAATGGTTGGCACATGTTCGTTTGAGGCGCAGCGGATTAAATCATGCTTATTTCCTTCGAGTGAGCCGAGCCGGGTTTTTAACATCAAATTTGTCGTGACAACTGGTGTAAACCAGATGGGCGAACAAAAAACTTCAACAAGTCACATAAGACGCAATATGATAGGGCTCTTATCTATATGGTTTTAATTTCGAAAAAAAATCCAATCCAGTCCGATCTGGTCTACTGCATAGTCTGTCGAGCAGGTTTTTCATTTGCAAACCCACCAAACAAGGGAATAATCAGAAATGACAACCAAACCGAAAGCAACAACCAATCGAGTTGCTTACGTTTGGTTTAGATTTTTTCCTTTAGTCCATCCTCAAGATTGTGTTGCCCGCCAGTGAAAGTTACGATTTGACCCGCCGGGTCATGATAACGCTAACGCAAAGACGCAAATACGCAACAGCAGCGTATCGGCACGTTATCAACTTTTCAAATAAACCATCCTGTTGTTTGTTACCTCATAGTGCGATAGTGATGAAGTACTCTGGGTGCATATGTTAAAGGTTAAAAATGCAAAACGCTTCTGAGAGCTGGTGATTTCATCGGTTGGGGAGTAAATTTGTTGGAAGAAAGATTTTAACACTTCCTACTGCTAACTGCTACCAAACGAAAAGCAAAAGATAATTTTATTAATCGAAACAGGTTGTACTGCTGGAAAAGTTTCTCCACTGGATGATTAACGAAGGCAAGGATTTACGTACCGAATGTAAGCCACCTACGAACGTCATTTTTCATCTTCATTTTCCGTTTAACTTTGCGCCAGAATCAACGGATTCCGAACCGATCCCGAACAAATAGACACCGGCGAACCCCTTTTGCTAGGAAAGCAGGGAAAACATTTTTTTACAAGTTACAAAACACGTCAGCACGGCGGCGTAAATGGCGATCACTTGACGTGCCCCCATCGGGCGCGAACAAGAGCGACGTACGAAGATGGCGACGTGCACGCGATACATTCATCTCTTCGGTGGATAAATATTTACCCTACAGGATGGACCCTGTGTATCAAGTGGGATACCTAGTCGCATCCAGCCGGGTTTCCCTCCATGCACGGGAGCAGTAAAAATGGGTTTCCAACCGTCTCTTCCATTTTCCAACGTGGGGAATTCTATTTTACCCCGACCGTGCGAATATTTGCACAGTCGCGAAGCGAGCTGAGTTTTCCAAACATGAAAAATCATCCCGTTGGTTGTGGTTTGCTGCACGGACGATTCACGGCGATCCGATTCAATATTTAGGTCCGTTGCAACTGCAGGTATAACCTAAGGTTAGTACATTTTATTTCTCACCATTTTGAACGATGAACTGAGCTACGATCGAGACGAGACGATCGTAGTCTGATTCACCTTCTGACGTCGATCGGTGATCGATTGAACCATATGGCAAACGAGGGTTAGTGTTGTCGTAAACGTCGCAACCCCGGAACTGGAAGCAGCACACGGTCCGGGGTTTGCGGAGGTCAATTGGAGAGATTTAATTTACGCCATAGGTTGCCCCGTAAACATCCAGCTGGTGGCAGGAAGAACACGGGAAACTCGGTCGGTTTACCTTGGTGGAATGAATTGTTTCATATCTCCTCGGGTGCGGTTTAGAGAGAGAAAGATTGTGTCAATTAAATTGTCCTTAGGGGCTCGGAAATTGCCACAAACACCGTGGTCCCTTGGAATCGGGAAACGGATCGGTTTGTTCTTCAAACTTGAACCACTTGAAACATCAATATTCCCAATCGACGGAAGAAGCTCACAAGTGAAGCGAGTTGTTATTTTTTAATTCGGATGTTTTATACGGCCCAAGTGAATCAAACAAAACGTTAATTTTACGCGAAAAAGGTAGGCATACAACGTTCGCGCCGCAGGAAATCTCACCCGCATGCAAATTACGTACTTCCTCCGGCAAACTACTGGCTACCCAGAGCACTTAACCGGGTGCGCAAATCCCGCAACACCACCGCGTCCCTTTTCCGCAAGAATGGTGCCAAGATGGGTGGGAGGTTTTGCAAGTAATCTTCTAAATAAATATATCTCCTGAAAAATGATGTGCGATAATTGTACGAACCCTCCCGCCGGGCGGCGGGCGCCAAGTGTTCTTTTTCACTCCGCGACTCGGTGGAAGGTAGATCCATTTTTGGCGGTTTATTCGATGCTTGAGTAATGGGGCCATTTGGCATTCCAAGCGAATGCTACCGGACTGCATTTGTGAAAGTGAATTTAGATAGCCCATTCGTGTGTGTCTTTGCAATGACTTCCCGATAAAACGAGGAATCTATCGCTGGTTCCGATCGCTTTCGATCGGCGTGACTGCGAATTTCCACCTTCCAATTAAGGGGTCAAATTAGCAGCCCTGCACGTGCTCGCGTTTGGAGAGATTTAACCCCCCCCCCCCCTTATAATTCGGAGTCAATTTTAGATTGCAATCTTGGCCGCATCCATCCCACCGTTTGCTCGATTCTGTAATTATCATTTAGCGTCAGTTTATTTGCGGTAGGCGCGATCGTGTCGGAAAAGATTTGTGCGAAACAATGGGTAACTAGAAGGTAGATTTTCCTCGAATGCTAAATCTTTCATTGTTGACGGTTGACATTAGGGAATGCTTTGCGTCATCGGTTCGGAAAAATCTCGCAAATGACCGTGTTTTCAAAGCACTAGAAAATAATTTCTAATCCCGCAACCATCGGTCTACAACTGCGGATGTGCGGCGTTTCCGGAGCGGGAAAATGTATGCGATTATCTTTTTCCGAATATGACCACATTTTACGAACGCCACCGAAATGCACGAACACATCGCCAGGGCAGATGTGTTGCATCACGGAGCGACCGACGATAAATGGCTCCAATCGGGACGGCGTGGTTTGGCGGGGCAATGTTTGATTTATTTTAATTGTTGTTTAGCTGTCATCGAACCGCCAAGGTTTTGCCAAATTTCCCACCCGTACGCCTATGTTGTTTGGCGTATCGGAAAATGGCCCACCCCTGGTTGCCGGTTTGAGCCGCATGGTTGCAGACACCGTTGTATGCACTTTAAATCGAACGGCGAACGGTTTGGGGGAAAAGCCATGGGAACACACCGTCGTTCGTAGCTTGATTTGTGTTTTATTTTTCTCGCATTCGTGTTGTTTTCCCTTCACCTTTTTTTCGATATCATTTTTTAACGATAATTCACACGATGACACTTTCCATCTGCGTGACTCGAACACCGGGAGCCGGGAAAATTGGGAGGGTGAAAATGTGATGCGCAAAAAAACAAAACCCTCAACCCCTCCGCCCCCCGATGGCGGATTCAGAAAAAAGGACAAAACAACTGCACACCTACACTGGCCTAGTTGGGGTGTGTTGGTTTCGACTGTGATTTCGGGTTCAATCGTTAATGTCAAACATCGTGATCGGCGGGCCGCGTTTTATTCGTCAGATCCGCCGTTCGACGAACTCGACGCGTTAAAAAAATGCGAACGTGGGGCAGAAATTAATCCGAATCACAACATTGATCAACATCCGTTGCGGCATCCTCGATCGTGCGCCAGGACCCTGGGGAGGGGGATTGTGGAAGCGGATTTTCCGACTGCCGATCGGGCACAGAAGGTGTGGATTTTAATTTTTAATGAGCACCCGTGTAATCGCCATGTTTATTTATCCAATTTTCCCGCCGAAGTGTTTGTGCGAGTTTGTTTTTCACGTGCAATTAATGTGTGTTCGATTCCGCTTCACACTCGCCGGTGTTGGACGAAAAAATTGACCCCCCTGCCTCTTCTTGCGGCCATTTTGCAAACGATGGAAAACGCTTAATCCCTTAATGCGGGTTCCACTTCATTTCTTCTCCACTTCCATTCTCTCAATTCCCACTCGTCATCGAATCTCGAACCGTGAGCGTGGATAAATAATTAAATGTGTGTATCCTTTTCGTTTCGTCCCAATTTCGCCCACAATTAACTCAATTGACCGGTGCAATCGGGCATACGAGCAAGTTTGCAATTATTTAAAAGCGAAAGATCAAAAACCCCTTTCCCGGAAAAGTCACCCGCAGTGGCCTGGATTATGCTACCGGACAATAATCGGATTATGAGTCCACCACCCAAAAGGGTCACTAGGATAAAAGATCTCATCCTGCCCAGGTTTGGGAGCCAACGAGGTCAATCAAAATAAATACGCGGTACGATTTCGATTAAATAGGCCAGCACGAGCCGGGGTAGCGAACTATATCAGAGTGAGATGCGCGCCGAAAACGGTTCGAATAACAAATCAACAACTAGTTTTTCGAAAGTGGTTCGCAAGGTTGTAGGGAAACGGAACTTATTTATAACGCACGGTTTATTGGTTTCTAGATGGTCGTAAGGAAAAATGGTACATGGTTGGTAGGCAGAGTTAGATTCGAGCCTGAACACGTTTCGAGAAGGGGGTTTTCTAATCGCATTCAGTGTTATTTACTGCCTTGTTTTGCTTTCTTAAAGACGATCATTTGCTTAGTCTGCAAATTTTCTTTAAGATTTTTGTGGTCAACCTACTTGAGGTCAGGAATATTCGAAACATTTTAAAAATATTTTATTAAATTACTCTAAAATAGTTTCCACTTCAAAGTCAGTTTTTAAGCCTGATGTACTTAAAATTTAGCTTCAATTTGGTCTTAGTAACAATTCTGGAATGCATATCCTTATACAGATAACTCATATTAATTATTTAAAATAAAAATGGAAAATACTTCTAAAGCAACCATTTGCATCGATCGCACAACTGTTCGTTCACAACCCTTTGAAGTGCGGTTCCAAAATTAACCAAACGTACCGCCAAAATCAATCCCTCACGCACTACGAGTCACTCACCGCTCGCTATAGTGCAATTAATTCGAATCATGCAAACTGCACCGCGTTTTGCGGAAGCTAGTTTTCAGCCGGTTTATAAATAAAACTCACGATTTTTCTGCTGGCCTTTTCGATGCACGCGTTCCGATTGTCGATCAGCCCCGGAGCCCCCTTTTCGTTTGTTCCGGTCCGAAACGAATCGAATGTATAGGCCTTCGGAACTCCTTCTTCACTGAGTGGGGGCGGTTTGGAAAAATGGCACAAATTTTCCCACAAAGGTATGGTAAAGTGTGTAATATATTTTCTTCTTGTAAAGTGTGTTTGCACTACGCTCGGCTTAAAACCACTCAGGCAGATGATCGCAGCCGTTGAAATATTTTGGTCAGAAGAAATGTCCCAATCTTCCACACAATCACGGCCCGTAATTTCCCTTCTTCTTTGGATTTCGGCAAACTTCAAACCGTAGCGCAACGAATCCAACTAAACAATCACTTCCGGCCAAATAACGACCACCAATTGCGGCACGAACGGAGCGCGCGGCCTCTACACCGTCATCGGAGTGCTACTGACCTTTTCGCGTCCGACTTGATCGAACCACCGATGGAAACTGGCGTGATGGACGCGTTGCTGCCGCCGGTCGCCTCGAGCCGGTGCTGATGTTGTTGGTGGGGGGCCTGCTGCTGGTGCTGCTGGTGGTTGTGGTGGGGATCGGACGACGACGATGGCGACCGATGATGGTAGGTGGCGCTTTCGAGCTTTTTCAACGCCCGATTGGTGCGCCACCGCTCGACAAAGTCCCAGAACTGGGCGGTATTTTTGTCCCGGCTAAGCTTCGTGTCCCGGCTGCACCGGAAGCTCGTGTCGTCCTCCTCGTGCACATGGTTGTTGTGGTGGTTGTGGGTTGCGTTCGAATCGCCACCACCGCCGTTTTCCTCCGACGCGTGTCCATTTCGCGTTCCGTTGCGCCCGCTGACGGACTCTTCGCCCGCGTCCTGTTCGCTGTCCTCGAGGTCATCGTCCTCTTCCTCCTCGTCGGGCAGCGTGGCCGACACGACCGTCTCCATGCCCTCGTACCGATCGCTGTACTCCGGGACGGCCAGAAATTGGCTCGATTTTCCGTACGGACGTGTCGTCGTCGTTGGCGTCGTGGAGTTGGTTGCGTTGGTGCCACGGATAATACTGGACACGTTGATTTCGTCGATCCTCGCCCCGTTTCCCTCGTTCGTGCACTTCACGGCGGTACAATTTTCCTGCACCCTTATCAACACACCGCCGCCACCCTCCATCGGTTGCAGGTGCGGCGAGATGAGCGTCTTCGAGGGCCGAGACACCCCGAACGACGCACCGGATGCCGGCAGTTTTCCCAAGCCACCCTTCGCCCTCGAGGTGCGCCCCGTGAGGCTCTTCTGTTGCGTTCCGCTGGCCGAAATCGTGCGCAAAATAATCGTCGGCTTCTTCACCGGGTGGTTCCACATGCCGAGCGAACTGAGATCGTCACTCGACTTCTGCCTGTTCGCCGCACCCGCACCAGCGATCGGTGGTGCACCACCGACATTATTGTTGACGTCCTCCGAGCTGGGGAACTTTTGGTTTATCTGTGGCAGTGACTTTAGCGAGCGCGCACCGCCCGATCCGGTGCTTCCGTTGGTTCCGTGGATGGGCTTTTGGGAAGAATACGATTTCTGCCGGTTAGCCGAAGGGCCTTTGGCGCCGTCGATGGAGGCGCCCGGTGATTGACCGGCCTTGGGCGATGATCCCTGATCGCTGCCACTGCTGTCGAGCGAGCTGACCGACGGTCGCAGGTGCAGTACAATTTTGTTGTTCAGCTCCTTCGGCTTAAAGCTGCAACCTCCCGGGCCCGTCGACGAGAGTGACGTTGGGGTGGGCGTTACCTGCAGTGTTTGATGGGCGCGGGACTGACTGACGCCACCGTGGGATGCCGCCGGAGGGTGCGTTTGCTGCGATTGATGGCTGATGAGGGTACCGTTGACGTACTGTACCGTACCGTGGGCCATCCGTTGCTTCTGGACCGGCGTCGTCGAGGGCACGGCCGGTACGGTGGGCTCGGGAAGCGAGAAACGTACCTTCCGATTAGTCTTCGGTGGAGATCCATCCATGGTGAACTAAAGAGGAAAGTCAAAACAAATATGCATCATATGAGAAATTAACATTTTCAACAAGTTATAAGAAAAACAAAATTCAAGGAATATGGCATGAAATAGATTGATTGGTAAATGACGTACCACTTCCAACTGATAAAACCTTGACAACTCTTAAACGTATGATCTATTCCAACAATTTAAAGCCCAAGCGGAGCAGCAGGTGGTCATGCAGGCCACACAACTACTGAAAAACAGATCAACATGAATTGTTTTGTCGGCTATGGCTAAAGTTTCGACCAAGTACCATATGGCCGTCTTACTGGCTGTCAGGATATTTTTTTAAAGTACTTAAGTTATGTAACTTTACAATAAAATTTACTTCACAAAATAAGCTTGGTTAACTTTTTTCTTAACGTCGATGAAAATTTGTCTATTTTTTTAATGCATACGTTAACTTCAGATCAATTTATTCTCCTTTCATTACAATAGGTAAATTATCTAATCCCATTTTAATTCAAACTGTTTAAAACATTTTAAACTTAATATCATAATTTATATTTTACTCCAAAAATATATTTCGAATGTTTTAGTTAAACAATTTTACGCTGCGGTGGTTCCTCTGCTCGTAATCTCAACCAAACAAACCGACCACACGCGTTGTGCATTTCTCTTCTCTAGCACACTGTCTTAAAAAGCAATAAATCAAAATTCATGTCCGATGGCTAAAATGTACCAAAAAAAAGAAGCAAATTACCATATGTAATGGATTAAGAACCATCCGGGACTTCAGCTGTGTGGGCTAGATTCCGTTTTAACCAACGGGAAAAACCTACATTACGAGATAAAGCAGGCAAAAACAAAAAGCAACCGACGCGAACACTGCTTACCAGCTGTTCAACATCACGGCGGAATTGAGGTTATAAAATTCCCTAACGAGCGTGTCTGATTTTGGGCCGGTCAGACAAAAATAAAAGAAAAATAATAATAATGGTACGTCGGAAAATTCTCCCCGAACGTTGGAGAAAAGATGGGCAAACGTGAAAAATCAAAAGACACCACCATGCCAGAGGCGATGGTTTGCGCATTCTCGGTCCATCGTATTTATTTGCCAAAATGGGCGGTTAATACTGCCGCCGGTGTGATAACTGTGTTTTTACAAGGTTGAGTCATTATTACCGATTTTATCGGCCGTACTCTCATCATCATCATAAAGTTGCATCTCAACAGCTCGTAAGTCGTAAGCAGGATGTAGGTTTGTGTTTTTCTTTTGGTTGCTTGTTTTCAAACATTTCGGATGAATGAATGGTTTGTTGTTTGGGATGCCAAATGAATTACGGGAAGAATCATTTGTGTTAGTGGCTGATTTTCCAAAGATGTATAGTTTATGCAATAAATTTTTCACGAGATTAATGTGATTAAACAATACCGCTTTCATCCGTTGTATGCCGCTAATGCAACTTCTATTTCTTTCATTGCTTTATTAACCTACTTTGTATGGTTCAAAACAGACAAAAAAATATACAAAACATGTCAGACAGAGTACTCCAAAACACGCCAAAGTGTCAAAATCCCACACGATAGGCAATCGTAGGCAGTCGTCAAACCAAAACCGGGCTCATTCAAAACGTGTGCCCACACTTTCCTTTCATCACCTCCATTCGCCGACGCGGCGGAAAAACAAACCCTCTGCGATAGTGTGTCAATAATTTTGGAGTATCGAGGGGATAGGTAGGGTATCATATATCGGAAATTGCACCGACACTACCGAACTCGTGCCGGATCTGGGAAAGACAAACAGGCCGTCTCGGAAAACGCGATCAAAACGCCGGAATGCTCCATTCCAATTCAGTCCATTTCGGTCGCCTTCGTTCACTTCGGACTTCGAGTGAGTTCGAGGTGGTGTTGATCGGATTCGTGTTGATCGGGGGTAGGATTTTGCAGGTTCCGGATGAAACCCGGATGACGTCCGCCCGAGTCCGCGGAATGACGCATGTAGCGTGCTGGTGGAATTTTTGATTGGAACACCGACGCGCACTTGGGATCTTTTTTCTTCATTTCATTGAAAATACCCTACTCTCGGCCATCGTATTTTTTCCCCCTGGGGGAAAGAGAGGACCCATTCCATTGCCAGCTGGAACCGATGGAAACCAAAAGAAGTAAATTCAGAGATCCATCTTAACCGGAGCTCTTTCGCCGGAGTTAAGATAAATACGCTGCCAAGTTCATACCGCTACAAAAAAACCACCAGCAATTTTACGTTACGGAACTAGTGAGCAATTTCTGCACACACACACACCCACACGCACATACATCCATCCACCGGCATCGAAAATTCGAGGTGTTTGTTTGGCGCAATCTTTCAATGGCACACCTCTAGAGTTCTTATGCTTGGGCTTGTTTTGGAGCATTCCTTTTCACCATCTGCATTTCGACAGTTTTCAGTATCGATTGTTGGATTGTTCGAAAAGAAAAAAGAATTTAAAAACATTTTAGATGCCCCCCCCCGGGTTTTCCGATTGCCCTTTGCAAAGGCATTTTGGGTGGCATAAATACGGTGTTCCACTCTGGCACACCATTTCCAATGCTATGGGCGTTCTCCAGAAGGCAAGGTTTCGTGGCAACGATTAACGAACACGCTATAATTTTTATTCCGATATTTTTCTACCGTTTTTTCTCCTTTCAAATTATTAGCCAAGTCATTGAACTGCAGCGTAGCGAAGGGTGTGAATTGCGAGTCTTTTTTTTTTTTTTTAGAGTAGTAGTTTGTATAGGTATTACTATGGCGTGTTTTTCACCCCCTCGGGACACGAACGCGACCATGCGCCTCCATCGAGGTGTCAGTCCGGAGCAAAAAAAGATAATACCAACACTCATTAATATCGATTATTTCTCATTATTAGTTCGTTTTTATTTCTGCACAAACTACCCTCGCAAGGTGTGTGCAGTAAGATGATTTATTTTTCCCTGTTTTGTATCGTTGCTTTCAAATGGACCACTTTGAAATCAAACCAATCAAAGGATGCGCCCGGTGGTTTACCTTGAGCGGAAGTTCTTGAAGGTGAAAACATCGCACCTGCATGGTGTAAAACACCTTGAAAACGTCACCTTACGTTCTTTCTATTCGTCTACTTACACGAACGCTAAACCTAGCCCACGTTTGGCCCGGGGGGGTTCGCCACGCGACCATGCCATCGCGTGACCGAAGCGAGTTGTAATCGAATTCGCTACACTTTGTTCGCATTAGCTCCGCACTTTGCCGACCGTTTCCTTCTTACTGCTCGGTTTTGGTGTGAACGAAGTAAGGAGTTAGGGAGTTTCTATCTGTTCTGTTGTTGGCTAAAGGTTAGAGGCACATTTGCACCATCGTGACCATCCGGCGAAAGGATGTGAAAAGTGGCTCTATTGTGCATTTGGGCATTGGTGTGAGCTGGAAAATAATTTATGATACCGTGCCATTCACGCCACGCTCACAATCGTCTTAAAAGGTGCAGGTTTAAAAGAAACTTCAACGCTCATGATGAGCAAGCAAACTAGCCTTCGGATTTTCAGCGCCCGAAATGACCCATTTACGATCAAAGGTGTTTTTCTCGGGCGTTTTAAGATCGTGCCATTTGGTAGGAAAATATTCTTATCGTACTATTTTATTTGACATTCGCTCAACTCGCGCTTTCGGGACAACACACGCCAGTGCCGCCAAAAAGCGGCACGTTGACAGAGAAATTAAATCCTCCGTAATTTATGGCGTGCTCGTGTCGAAGGAAAAATCCGAAACGACCGTTAGAAGCAAAGGTTCAAAGCAAAAGGCGTGAACCGAGCGTTGAGTATCGCGTGATCAACGCCCAAGACGGGGTTTTCCGTGTGGCGTGTTGGGATAGGCAATGGTTGGCCGGGGAAGGCAAACTATCGGAAACGGGTGGAACAAAAAAGCAGGCCGGCGAAACATGTGCCCCCCCGCCGCCCCATTCCCAAGGCAATTGTTTCCCCCCCAGTGAAGAGTGAAATGACCGACCAAATGAAAGGGTGGGTCTTTCCCTTCCTGCACCCGGGAAAATCCGATGCCCATGGGGTGTTTGGTGGTTCGAGCCGATCCCCACCGCCCAAAGCAGGTCACACTCGAGCACGTGAGCCCATGTGAACGGTCGGGAAAGTGTGCCCTTTAACGGGTGTTTTCCTCGCCGGGGAAGGGGAAAATAGTGCAGTCGATAATTCCAGTTTTCCAACAATTCAAGGTGGTTATCCTGGTGGTGCTTGGCATAGCTGTAAGCGGAGTCGAACGGACTAACGATTTCTTGTCTGGGTCATGTGTTCCGTGCCCCGAATTTCCTGACAAGGAAAAGCACCTCTTGAACATAAGAACTCTAATCCCGTCCCCGAATGACCTCGAATACTCCTGTTAAGGGCAAAATTACCCTGCTTTCTTGAGTGCTTTTTTGATCGAAATAAGTCCATTCTGGAGCACTTTCTTCTTGAAAGGAAAATTTCTTTAAAACAAATTCAATCGATTTTCCCTTACGATAACCACGCTTACTTTCACGATGTTAGCGTGTAAAGTGTGCATTTTTTTCAACGTGCACTTTTTTCACTTCTCCTCTTCATTCCCATTCTATTAGCGTTTGTTGTGGGTGCAGAAAACTTCTACTTTATCGTAAAGTAAATATACCTTTCTGCGTCACAAAAAAAAACGTTGGTGAGCGGTGCAAAAATAGGAAGCATTATTCTGCTGACAGTTAAAAAAAATTAGCAATGCTTGTTTTCTCTTCTATTTTCGCGCAGCAAAGACACACGTCGTTAAAATATGGAAGCAAGAGAAGTGAACACAAAAAAAAAATGGCAAACATGACCCAAATTAAAAATAAACCCGATCGTACGACGCGCGGAATCCTGAACGTCCTGTTCTGCAATGCTCTGGCAAACATGTGACAGCAAATTTGTTGTGCGTTGTGATTTGCAGGTAGTAGATAAATTTTGACCTTTTTCTGTTTGTTTTTTCTCTGTCCTACGAGAGAAACACTGTAATTGAACATTTATCATGCTGAAGTTACTTTCAGCGTTGTAATTGTAAAGACACCGCGGAATTTTGTAAAGATGGTTTTCTTAATTCTTTTAGTGAAGAACTACACGATGGGAAAGTTAATCTTTACCAAAACAATTTTCCACTCAGTCTACTTTCTATGATCTTGCTGCCCTTATGTTGCTTCATGTTATGTACACTTTCGCAAACGTAAACACAAAAATCAGCTGGCACGATGCTGTCTTCACGGCGTTCGTCTCATCCTCTTGTTTACTATCGTACGAGGTCAAGTTTTTCGATCTCTCCCCCGCAAACACGCATCCTTGCTAACGCATGCTGTCCGTCGGCATGTTTTCCCCGCCACGCCAAACCCAACCCATACCCTTCGCACGCATGTGGAAAAGATTGAGCTATTTTCGGACACATTCTTCCCACCCTACAGTTCCATTCCCCCAAAAAGGTAAATATGATGTGGTCCAACCCCAGCATCGTGCTGGTTTTTTTTTTTTTTTTGCGGTAGCGATTAGTTTTCCGGTCGTTTGGGTGGAAAATTTTGCCTGCACTTTTTCATTTTGCCATCGACTCGAACGTACCGGACGTACGGAAACCGGCGTCGCTCGTCCGAGCCTAATGAGCTATGAATTAACCTTTTTCGTTTCCCTTCTTCGCGTGGCCGGTTGGGAGGTGGTGTGGGTGGGTTTATTTTTTCGCCCATCATGTTCCACCCCGAGGTCAACATCGGGGATCGTCCGGAAGATAAATGGACGCGTTTATTTCGGTGTCGACTAAAACCCGGCGTACGACGGTCCGCCGAAGGATGCGCGCGTTAGGCTAATAATAACCTTGACACTAAGTAGTAAATATATACTTATATTTATATACATTTTTTTGTTTGTTGCGGCGACAACATTTTCCACATCGAACAGTGGATGCAGATTGACGATAATGACGCGTTGATGACGGAAATGAACAGAAAAAATACACACACATAAGCGACCCACCCAAGAAGGACGACGATGTGCGTGGTTCGGGACGCTTTCCGATCGGGGCTTAACGAGCGAAACAATGAAATGAAAATTGCGGTGATGATCACATAAATGTGAGCGCCATTTGGCGTAATTTTTTGGAAAAGGAACATAAACACGAAAGGCACATGAAACTAAGGCAGCTTTCGAAAAACATCTGCAGGCGTTTAAAGAGCGATTTACCTTGCTTTTTAGGTATGTTTTTGTGTCGTACTTCGGTGAACTTTTTGCCGGTGATAATTTATTGTATCGACTCACGCCGTATTGAGCCACCGTTCACTTTGTAATCGTATATTTACGAAAATGGTGACGCAGTCTACGTTAATGGAACATTCTTCACGAACATAATTTTCACTACGAAATGGATCTATCACATGGAATGCGTCAGTTTTCCAAAAAGACACGACTTTTTAACGATCGATCATACGCTTTCACAGACGGTTTTCACAAAAGACACAGCGATGATGTTGTTCGGAAAACTACCACCCTGTTGTGTCGTTAATTGTATCACATTTTCACAGTGCACTCTTGAATCGAGCACAGGGTTTTTCAATTTCACTCGGTTTTCTGCACGAATTTTTCGGGTTTCCCCATTTTTCCACCACAAACGCACTTGTCTCTGGTGGAAACAAAACCTCCCTGGATCGGTGAATCCGTTTCTGGGTGCTTCTTTTCCGTCCCTTCGCCAGAGTTTTGCATGCGGCCAGGGGTTCCGTTTTCGAGCGTTAGAAGAGCGTGACACTGACGGGTGTCAGGCGAGGCACCAAACACTCCTTCCTCGGGGAAAAGAAAAAACGGCGCAAACGGTGCCGAACGCGACAAGACTGACGTTTTTGGGCGGCCAAAATGCTTCAATTCCGCACGCCGGCTATGAAGAACGCTTCTCTGGTCTCCCTCTAATCGTTTTTGGCACTCGAGGAAAGCCACTCAAAACTTTGACCGATAACCAGATTGTTCGGAGCGGGGGTGAACCTGGTCGGGAAAGTCACAACACCTTTTTCCACTTCCGCACCGAACGCCGGTGAAGGGACAGCGTTTTCAAACCGATGGCACCACTCTTGTGACAGTTGGACACAACTCGACACCAGAACCACCGTTCGCGCCAACGTTCGGGCGGAAAATGTGGAAAAGCTGAAAACCGTTGCACCGTTTATACGCAGAGCGTGGCGCACCACCGACCGATGTTACGCAGATCGAACCAGAGCGGATTTTTCCGAGCGAAGTTCCGTTCCCGATTCTCTCACCGGTTTTTTTTTTCGACCGATTCTCTCCCGGAAAGCTGTCGCACGCCGGTTTGCAGGATTACTTTTCGCCAGTTTGGCGCGAAAATCATACCGAATACCTTCGACTTGATGTGTGGCAATGGACAATCATTTTGCGTCCTTGTGCGCTTCCCGATGTTGTTGGGACCGTCAAAGAAGGCATTGCTTTGATTTATTTCATGATTTTATTTTTATTTAGTTTTGAATGCAAATATTAAAAACAAAACATTAAAATGTATCACTTCTCATGCTTGTTATTAATTTGAAAATTTTAGACCGTAGGCTATTATATCAAACAGTTTTTGGAGACTTTTAACACGTTATAAATAATCAAACTTGTTTGAACAAATTAGTTCGTCTAGCTGTGGTTTGCATTATCAATGTCAAATTCAATTATTGTTCTACAAATATTGTGTAAAATATTATTAATATGCCATACAAGATATTCTGTCTCTAGATTCTCAAAAAATAAGATAGTATTCGTATGTGTTTACTTTGTTTCTTTCTTCTATCGCCGTCCTCAAAATCATTATCGATTATTTTCGAAGCTAACGAAATCTAGTCAATAAATGGATTAAAACTAAAAACAAACTACGAGTATATTGTGTACCTTGCAACATATATATTCCCTAAATATTGTATGGGGAGAGCATTGAATTACCCTGACCTTCGCGTCGCGCTCCCTTGCGGCCACATGAATGTATTTATACGAAATCGATGCACGATGCCGTTCTGACAAAGATCGCTCATTTCTCGACCGTGAATCGCGTAGAGACACCGGCGTCGCCGTTTCCCATCCGTTATATTTTTTTTTCGTCTGGGGGGGAGGGAGGGGGGGGTCCGAGATGGGGCCGCCCGATATACGAGCATATAAATAATGTTCAGCATACCGTACCGCACACGTGGACGGATGGGAGCGTTTTTATCGTGCTCTGTTGCGTCCGATGAGAAGAGCGTGTGCATCATATGACTCACGTTGGCATGGTTCTCCGACTGATCGCCAATCTATCCACTCCATCCTCGAGTGTAGCATCTTCACCTTTGACCCACGTTCAATTTTGCATTTGTGTTGGTACTTGCAATTTACCCGGAAAGCACCCTCCCAATGATGCATTCCACAAAATGGACTGTTTGACCACGCGTCATGGCGTCTGTTCGACAATTAAACTACCTTCACCTCCCCCGGCAAAGGGTTGTTGATTGTTTGAGTAGTTTCACTTGAACAATAAAACCAACAGCATGCCAGCGATAAAGAGAAACAGAGAGAGAAAAAACACCCTCACGTGGGCTGGAGGGCCCACAAACCCACCCGCCGCACGGTAGCGGTCAATGTTTGCCCAGGCCATAAATAGTAGACCGGGTGATGATGGTGATGGGGTGGCCTGGCACAACACACCAACACGCCGGTGGGTCGCATGCAAATTAGTGCTAAGTAAAATGGCTCTCTACTGCTCTTCTCGCGCTCGTGAAGTGAGATAAACTATGCGGTTGTTTTTTGTGTTTGTTGTTTTCCTCTCGAATGTATGTATGTTTAAAGAGAACATCGCGCTTCGACATCGATGAAATTTTAGTTCAAAACACCGATCGTGACGTCATGTGTTGGTCACGCCGCAAAACCGGTCCGTTGGTAACAGGGGGGCAAAAGGGTGTATTCTACCAGTTGAGATCAAATTCAAAATCGTGCTGCCAGAAAGGGTATTTCAAACCATTTATACTTGGTTCTTACAGGGTTTACCATTTGATAGCACAAAATTATCAGATGATATTACAAACGTAGCAGATGATAATTCAATCGTGGCAGATGATATGACAAGTGTGGCAGGTATAATTAAATCGTGGCAGATGATATCACAATTGCAGCAGATGATATCACAAGCCGGTACGGTGTGTGTTAAACTATGTTTTTCTAATACAGGAACACAAAGCAGAAAGTTGACTAAATTTTGGAATGTAAGTCATTGTCTAGTCGCTTCAAACCCAAATATTGAGAGCCTAAGATTTTACATGATCTACAAAAGCTCGAACATTCTAACGTTTCTTTTTCAGGGTTTCAAGGAAAATAAGTTATATATCCAACAGGTATTATTTGAGCACAATACCGTACGGAAAATAAAAATTAAAAAACGGAGTTGGCGACAGCGATTAACAGTACGGTAGTGATGATCGTTAATGATCTTTTTCTCCTCTCTCGCTCCTAAACATCCGAATTACCCCCCTGGAGTACCGCGACTCCCCAGGCATTAGGGGGTGCAAAGTACCCCAGCAAACAATACCAATCCAATCCCCTTTCAACCCCCTTTTAAATTGCGCGAGCTTCCACTAAACTTAAACCCCCTCCAGACCAACAACAACACCGTCCACATAAGGCACGATCGCGACGAACCGACTCGCGAGTGCGAGATACACCCGATTTAGTCTTCTCCCAGCGCTGTTCGCGATCAGCTCGGTCTCGGTGTGTTCTGTGGCCGAATCGTTTGCCATAATAGAGCCACCCCACCTGTGTATACTACCCTGTTTAGCCACTAACGTGTGTACCTTCGTTGCTGCTGCTACTAACGCTAATCAATCGAGTGTTTGTGTCTGCGTGTTGTCTCTGGCTTCCCTAACAGAACCGCGGGGTTGGTCGTGGAGTTAGTGGCCCAGTGCGCCGTCATTAGCGGGCGGCCGACGGTGACGCGACGACTTTATAAACGACGGCAGCATTAAAAGGTGAATTGATTGGCCCGAAAGCCCAAATGAAACGAACAACTAAACCATGATATCGAGTCAGAAAACTTGTTCTGCACGCGTTTCGATGCAAAAGTGGAATCGCTGTTGGTGGGGGCTGAACCGGAATTTGTCCCTCCTAAAAACTGTTTAGCCGCGACCGCGACGGTTCGTTATCTAAACCAAAACAAACGTTAAGCCTCCCAATGGGGTGTCCACATTGTTGTTGTGTGAGCAAAGCAAAAAAAAAACATTGGGAAAAATAAGCTTCAAAAAAAGATGGTCTCCAATTCGACCTCCACCAGGCGTTTCAATGATGCATCGGTTCCTTTTTTTGTGTGGTGCGTCAAAGTGTTGTAGTTCGAGATGCATTGCATGCCCTGGTTCGGTTGTCAATTAACGACGTTCATTTGCAATGGACTTTGGCCTGCCCGAGGTGGAATTGGAAGGAATCGATCACGATCGTCGGTGTCACCCGTTGCTGTTTGACAGAATCCCGGTTCGGTAATGAGCCGTTTAAATACCTTCCCCTAAAGCGCAGCGATGAACGGATGGATATATCACGGGTGACACAAGGCGAGATCTTGCCTTAGAGTCGGCAAAATGGCGATCATCTCACCTCCGCTCGTCGGCAATGCGAGCTTTTAAACGTCCCGTCTGTTACCTGTTGCCGTAAATATTTTTATTTTATTTTTCACAATCTTATGCCCGTCGTTCCACGGCAGAAAGGCAAATGGAGGAAACAAGATAGAATCGCTACGACATCGCCCTCGTCGTGTGAGATGAGTCGGTCATGATGTCATCACGCCTCACGTCCACCGGCGGAGCTGAGTGGGCTTGCTTGCATATCCGCATATCCGCCCGACAGCACGAGGAAGTTTTGAGAAGCGCACAAACACGCGGGCACATCGATTTTTTTGGAAACTGCGCGTTCAACGCCACTCATTTTTGACCTCCAAGCGGGAACGAGGGAGCAACCAACCACTAAGACCCGGTTTGTTTTTTGTAACTTTACTTCGTTTTAATCCCCTCTTTAACACATTCCGGTCGCGGTCTTGACCCAAACGGAATGCAAAAGCGCGGCTCCGGCTCCGATAAACATTGCGCCAACGATCGGTCGTTCGATGGCGCAGCATCGCAGAACGTGCCATGCCGTTTCGCAAACAAGCGCCACCTGCGTATGTCGTAGGAATGTAAACAGTGCAAATGGACCGACCGATTTGCGGACAATTAGCCGTCGCAAACACGTACAGCCGGGCCGCATCGAGACGTTCACTCCAGAACGAAGATCGGCTTTTGTTGTGGAAGATACCGTCCCGTCAAACGGGTGGTGGATAAATCGCCCTCGCCGAGGGGCAAGAGAAATGGCTTCCTACTACTACTTCATTTGATGTCATGTGACCGATCACGTAATCACGTTTCACGCTTCGGCTACCGGCTGGTCAGGGTCGCATTCGGCGATGCAATATGGAGAACTTGGGAAGCATCAGTTCGTGCGGGAAGCATCAGACGTGGATTAGATGTGGCTTTCCGAAGTAGAATTAATTAATGTTCTGAAGATACCGAATTAAAATGTAAAATGCATTTCAACTGTTGTTAACGAAGAGTCTTTCTGAAATTGGCTCTTCAATATTATTATTTCAAATTAATTTATATATCTTAACGGTTTTGAAACATAAATATAATAGAGTGTGAGCATTAATTTATTCACAATCATTTAAACAAGACAAACAACATATCGAAGCTGAAGCTAATTGTATGATATCTTTTACTGAATGTGACGAAAAATTTGAAGCATAGTTTATTTTTTAGTTTTTATGTTTTAATGTTTTAATTTTTGTATTTCTCTCTGTAATTGTTGAGTTTCGCTTTTTTTTGTTTTTTTTATTGGTTTTGTGTTCAACTCGTTTTCAACTTTTCTTGTTTCGGAAAATAAGAAATAATTTGTTTTTCTAAAACCGTGAACATTGATGACTTGAAGTAAATTACTGTAAAGAAGTCGATCTATTACGATATAAGCATAATGGAAGCTCATCAATTTCTCTACTACGGCTTCAATAAGCACGTCGTTTTGAAACCAATTTTATTGCATAACAAATCGACCACCACCTCAATGTGAAGGCCAATCAAGGGGTGGGAACGAATTTCATAATTTCATTTCCCCGAGGCTGACATCGGGTCGGGTTTGTAAAACTAGTTCCAATCACTCGCCGGCCGATGATATCATGCGAGTGCTGATTGTATCGTTTTGTCAAGGCATCTGTTCCACGTGTTAGGCATCATGTAAAGTTTACTACTAACGAATGCACTACAACTCAGATAAAACATGAAGTTGTCATCGCAAAAACAGCCCCTTATCTGGTCACAACATCTACTTCCGACGTTTATCAGTCAGACAGCCTACTAGTGTGCGGTTCGTGCTGTTGAGACATCGAAACGAGACGTTCATTATATCATATTATTAATTTCATTAATAGAACTGTGTTTTGACAAATAAGAGGAAATTTTAAACTTTCGGTTAACCAAACCTTGCCAAGCATACCAATTATTAAAGTAAGAAAAGGGGCCCGACCAAGAAGGCCATGGAAAATGGAAAAAGCTGTTTATGGCAAACCATTGACAGTGATTCTTATCTTTCCATCAAGTTGCACTTTCCATGTTCACTAACCCCGGCCCCGTTTGGAAAAAAAGAACTTCACCATACGAGAATTCTCGTCTCGAATCCGTGCGAAACATTTGAACGTACAATTATCACCGGTTTGCAAATACAACCTGCATCAACATTAGCAGACGCGGTATACACTGTTTGCGTTTGTACTAAACGAATCATTTGACATCCTCCATCGGTGCCGTCCGCTTGGACGATCGTTTAACTTCGATCGGTCGAACTGATTCGATCGACCGAATCCCGCCCGAATGGCCTCCGGTGTGAAAGATCAACTCGCCCATCGGCAAGGGGGCATCGGAACGGGAATCTGCTATGGTAGCACATTTTCGACCAGAAGCTAATTGATACAGCATCAGTCAACTGCAAACCGAACTGCCTTGTGACACTCACCACGTCTCTTCCAAACGTCCTCTCGCAGACCTAGCTCACAATCTAGGCCCCGGTAATTAACATGCCCATCGTTCCGTGGTGAAGTGCTTTGGCGTGAATATGAGACGTAAACAAATCTCCGACTCCGCACGGTAGAGATAGAGCTGGATTTACGGCTGTAAAGCTACTGGACGTGCCTCTCTGTAGGGGCACGGTTGAGCACAAATCGTGGGCAGTGGCTTCGATAAAATTAACTATTTCGATAACATGAAAATGAGAGATTTTAAAATATATTTGTGAGCTACGGGCTATCCTGAAACGAATATCAAACGGAACGGTTCCATACGTTTGCCAGGCAGCAGCGTTGAAATAGAATTATATCAAAGTTGAATGAGAAATGTTGAAAATTGTCTTGGAAACATCCAAATGAAGCCTAAAGTACTACAAGAGAATTTTTTACACCTATTTTAAAAGCATTAAATGGTCAAAAGAACAGCGTCCTTTTTGAATAATACAATATTTAATCCACCATGTAGATCAAAATTAATTTGAGTAGATTTGAACAGAATTAATTCAAACTTTATCCAAATTAACAAATGCGTTTCAAACTAAAAATAGGTATTCTGCACTCGCAACAAGTAAACTAGAATACAACAAACAATCGTACGAACGAGGGAAGAACAATCGTGTGTCTCATTCGGCATATGGACAATACGGGGGATGTCGAGGTGACTAATAACCAGTATCCATACAAGGGCACTTAACCGTCGACCGCGAGCTCTCAACGGGCGCATATTGTTTGCTTTTCAGCTCTCCACTAGAGTACCTCATGTCATGGTGTAAGACAGAAGTCCCTCCGGTTCCCATTCGAACAATATTTTGATTGACCGGAATATAAAGCTCTCTTTCAAATGACCTCAAAATTTGAGACCCCCTCCGTTTCAATTCGCTTTCATTGCAGATGGGGAACGTATTATGTAAGGAACCGAACACGAACGCATCCCCCAGTACTGGAAACACCTTCAGCAACCTGAGCAGCGTCATCTGCCCGAATGGGTTGGGTAAAGGCAAAACACATCCCATGCGCAAGACGTACTTCACCCGAAGCGCGTAAGTATTGGTAGCAGGTCTATATTTTACCCCCGATTATAACATTCCCCGGATATCCCCCAAAAACATAGGGTGGATGCTTCGAAGAAGACCACATCGGCCACCGGGTGGCAAAGTGTCGGCCTGCACGTACCATCCGCTAGCCCGAAGGTGATCGATACGCCACCGGTCGCTCCGCCACGCAAGAAACGTGGTGCCACACTGGACGGCCGGTACCGGTCCGATGATTCGCTGCAGGTGAAGAACGGATTTCAGGATGTTTTCGGGCGCGAAAGTCGACGCCACTCGTGCCACGACATTGCCCCGGGAGCGCGGCCGGCCAGTGTGCCTCCACCGCGACCGGAAATGCCGGCGTTACCGGCACGCCAAACGTCGTGCTTCGAAATCGATGCCAGTAACGATGCGTTCAGTGACTTCTCGAAGGTGCCGACCACGGCCGAGCTGGAGAAGTCACCGGCAGCCACGTCCCAGATTCCGCGTGTTGGCAATCGAAAGTCGGACAAGTTCTTTGGCGAGCGGCTGGCGGATTCACTTTCCTCGGGCGAGACGGTGGCGATGATTGGTGAGGTGAAGGGTGATGAGAAGCCGCGAGGGAAGAAGCTCGAACCGACCGTGGACGATGTGGATAAGATCGAGAAGTTTGTCGAAACGGTACAGGACAGCGTCCCGGTGGTGGCGGTGGAACGAAGAAAGCATGCGAGTGAGAACCGGAAATCAGTGGCCACAGAACCTCCGAAGGAGGTCAGCGGCCAGGGTCTTCAAGAAGCACCGAAAGAAGGTTCGACGACGAATGATGAGGAGGAAGATCTGATGAAGTACATCGATCGTACGGTGTCCGCGGATAACCAGATTGGTCGCCGGGCCGAGTTCCTGATGGCCATGCTCGAGGACTACAACGACAGCGTCCGGTACGATGGGATGCAGCCGGTCGAGGAGCCACTGATCGTACCGAAGCGTCGCAAGAGTCGCCACATTTGCGACGATCACGATCACCTGCACGCGAAACTGCACGAGCACGAAAAGGAGGCATCACAGGGCGCCGCCAACGTTATCCGCACCGAAGCCTCGATCGAGCTGGCACCGCGTAAACCGAGCCGTGATTTTTCCAAATACAAACCGATCGAGCCGGAACCGGACGAACTGTTCGACTCGGAAGATGAACCACCGATCGCTCGACCCGCCCGTATGAAGCAAAAGGCAACGCCCGGGAAGCAACGTGAAGAACTGCCGGCACCACCTGCCCCTCCGAAGTTCCAGAAGAGTCTCTCCGAGTCGCAGTTCGATCGGCAGTTGGCGACAAGTGACGTGACGAGCACCGCTCCTCCTCCTCCACCGGTGAAACCCCCACCCGAGGATGGTGGCGGAGATTCCACACCGAAGGCGCACACACCGCGTATGCTGAAGCGCATCATCTCGATGCCCGCCACGGAGCACCTCGGTCGGGAGCCGTCCGGAGCTCCTCAGAGGCCACCACTTACCAAGAGCTCCAGCTCGGGTTCGTTTGCGGCTGTCGATCTGCAACGGACGCGCATCAGTGTCGAGCGGTTCACCCCGGAAGACTACGCCCATCACACCGGCGTGGACGAGCTGGTAAAGCCCAAGTCTAAGCTGACCACACGCAAGATTTCCTGGAAGTCGACCGAACCACCGAACTGTCGCACGCCCACACCGACCCAAGAGCGCCCCTCGAACCCGAGCTTCACCATCGGTGGATCGGAGGTGGTCACCACGGTGGACAGTAGTAACACACTCTGCCCGCCGGAACCGCCGAGAAGGAAACGCTCCGACACTTCGACCGAGATGGGCTCGATCGGTGAACGGGAGCCCAAGGAAGAAGTCACCGAGACAAAATTGTCGCAGGCGAAACTGTACCAACAGCTACACAGCAAACCGGAGGACAATAGTTTGCGCAAGTTCTGCCTCGGATCGTTCATCGAGTCGAGCAACGTGCTGCAGCACCATGATGTGGTGAACGTGCTCGATCGCGTCTACACGGCGTCGGATAATGACGAGAACATCGTTGAACAGTTTCAGGCGTACCTGGAGGAGCAACTGAACGCCGAGCTGGACGAACCGAACCCGACTAACCCGAACATCGCCAAGCTGCTGGAAAAATTGTCCCGCGCCGACAACACTCCGGCATCGAAGGAAAAGGAAGATGAGACACTGGAAAGTGTGAAGATCGAGCTGGTCGGTAGTTCGCTGAGCGGTGGGTCCACCTCGTCCCAGGGTAAGTCATCCGACGTGGACGACTGCTTCGATCCGGAGTTCGAGAAGATCGAAAAGTCGGAGATCGTTGGCGAGCTGCCAAAGATCGACCCGAAGCACGCCGTTTACGCCGGCCGAAGGCGGGACAGCATCGAGTACATGAGCGATTGGTTCGGTGGCGATTCCGATGGGTCGAACTCGATGCTTTCGGTTGCCGGTGAGGATCGGGGCAGTACCGGAAGAATCCACGAACCGGTTGGCCGAAAGGGCACACATCCTCCCCACGGTGGAAGGAGGGAAAGCATCGAGGACGTCGGGCAGTGGTTCTCCAACCACAACATCCTAAGGCCATCGTTCGGGGAGGAGTTCGAGGAACCGAGCCGTCGGCTGCGACGTGGCTCCGATAGCTTTCTCGGCTATGACCAGCACCGACAGTATCCGTTCGGGCAGGGTCGGAACCGCTCCGAATCGCAGTCGGCAGAACTGTTCGAGGACATCACCAAGCTTCAGGAGCAACACAAGGACGATGGTGTTCCCCCGGTAGCCGGTGGCATAGTCATTTCACCGCACCAAGCCAAACGGAAGGTGCTGGAACACCGCAACAGTTCCGATGCGCTGCTCATGAAGGTGCTGAACAAACCACACCTGGCCCAGCTGGTTAACACCACCCCGAAGAAGCAAGGTAGTGCGGAAAAACTGAACACCAAACCGGAGGAAAATGCGGTTAAACCGAGCGAAACAACAACAACGACCACAACGACGACGACGACGACGACGACGACCTCCGATGAGGAAAACAAACCCTTGCTGAAACCAGACGAACCGTCCGCTTCCAACGTCCAGGACAGCAAACAACTTACAGCGAACAACGAAAAGGTGTCCTTGTCAAGCGACGCGACTAAGGGCGACCAACATCAAGAGCCGCACAATGAACATTCCACGCTACTAAAGTTCCTTTCGAAGGAGAACCTCATCGAATGATGATGATGGTGATGGCCACTGCTTGCGCTTGGGAAAAAGAAGAAAACAAGGCAACACTTGCCCCCAAAAATCCGCTGTGCATATAGTCAGTATTATGTTTTGTGTAACGCACCAGGCTCTATATAAACGCTTCGCGAATAGCATTACTAAAAGTGTCGCCATTCCTAGGGAATTCGAACACCACATGTTTTACTGTATGTAACACCTTCTTATCCTTTAGAAAGAGAATAAATTTAATTAAAACAACAAAAAAACCAAAGGAAGTTTTCTTAGGAGACGAAATTATTCGGAATTTAAACACGCATATGAGAAAACCCTTCACCAAAAACAGGAAACAACCGGGTAGGTAATTTTAGTAACTTCAAATCTCGTTTATTTATCTTACTCACATACACTACACTGCGCTACAAAATGTCGAAGGAAAAAATTGAGAATGTTACCACCGGCGTTTACTCCTCCACCACCGTCGTTTTGGACGCTGCTGATGATTGCATTAATTAGGATTACGGGAGGATTTTTAAATTGGAGGGCAGAGGGCAAATCATAATTTAACTCAATGACCAACCGGTGTGGTGGTTTGTGTTGTTTAGCTATTAATTTAACCGTTGCTTTGTGAATTTTTAACACTATTTTTGTTTTTAAATATTACCTTTCGTCGCTATAAGTCTTACCGATTTATACCTTTCTCACACGGACTGTTATTTTTCGGTGCGAAGATAAACAAATCGTCGCATCATTTGCAAAGATTTCCACCCTTTACCTTTAGGTGGTCTTTTAAAAACGAATGAATTAGTCCCTGCCACCGACATAAACAGAAGGAGGATAAATGTTCATTTCTTACCTCAAGTAAAAGCAACCGATTGCACACTTTATCTCCACCAGTGTCGGGGTTTCAAAATGTACGGATTCGTCGTTGTGAACGTGGTTAGATTATGAGTTACGTTAGATTAGAACAGCGGAATCCGGTGGAGTGAACCAGGGTTTGTCTAAGAGTATTGAAGCTACGTTACAGAATTGTTTAAACACTACACACCAGGAAGAAGAATGAATGCAGCTGGAAGGCATCATTATGGCGACCGTACCGTGATTGGTTTGGCTTTCCGTTCCACGATCGCCAGACAACCAGACCATCAAATATCATCAATTCCGCACCCAACCTAATAGCCCTGACCGTCGTCATATTCACCATCGTCGTCGGCATTATTACCACCGTAGCCGGTACGCCCGTTGTCCCCGCGGAGAAGGTGCTCTTCGTGATCGTGCGGACGATACTTTTCCTCCTCGCCGTCCTCATACTTAACCTGCGTCTGGTACTGCGCGTACTGGGCACTGTAATCGGGATAGTCTGGGAAGAGATGGAGAAGAGAAAGAATTTAGAAGTTGAATGTTATCTTAAACGAAACAAACGACAAACAACATTAAGGATATAATCTGTACGAAATTTAGATACTACCAAACAGTTAACAGCTTCACAACTGATAGCCCTGGAACTTCGATTGAGTCAAACTTGCTCTAGCAACGTTTCTAGGGATCAACGCAGGGGAACCTAATCGATCGTGGAACCACCGCAGATCCTCTATTGCAAACACCCTTCCCCACACATCCCCACATCAATGTTACCTACCATCGATCGGTTCCTCCTTGATCTTGATCTCCCCTTCGCGGAAATCGGGCTTCCGTTCCTTCCGATCGCCAACGCTTCCGCCGGGCGGTCCCCCACGCTCTCCACGGTCGCCCCGCTCGCCTCGTTCGCCACCCCGATCGCTACGCTTGTCCCTTCGGCTCTTCTCGCTCCGATCACGATCACGCGAGCGACTGCGCTTCCGCTTGCGATCCTTGTCGCGATCACGGCTACGATCGCGATCCCGCTCCCGATCCTTGTCCCATCGGTCCCGTTCCTCCACGTCACGTTCCCGGCTACGCCGTCTCCTGCTGCGATCCTTCGATCGGCTTCGGTGGCGCCGCTCGCGATCACGGGAACGAGATCTACGACGTTCGAACCCTGAAACAAGTATGAAGAAGTCGGTGGAAATTTGAAATTCAAACGAACCGTTAATCTGAAAACGTCACATTCACTTACGATTCTCCGGCCGATCCCGCTCCCGACGATCGCGATCCTCACGCTCCCGCTCGAGCCGATAGCGCTCCCGTTCGCGCTCGTTGTCCTCCCGGCCCGAATGCTTGATGTTCACGTCCGGACCACCGCGGCGCGTTCCACCCAGTCCACCACCGAGCCGACGGGGCAGCCATCCCTTGACCGTGCGGGCCCGCTCGACGTCCACCAGTACGCGCTTACCGTCAATTTTCTTACCATCCGCATGCTTGTAGGCCGCTGCACAGTGGTCGACACCAAATTCACATCACACCATCATCATCATCATCATCATGAGATCATACACGAAAGAAGGGAACACACAAACATTGCGCCATGGTGGGAAAAAGAGAGTCGAGAGAAAGAAGAAAATAGTACAAATCGGGCCGAACGAAGATGGCGGCTCGCTGGGCGGCTTGTGCGCCGCCACAGCATCGGAAAGCATCGGTCCGTGGGTCGAGACACACTGTGTCGTGACCACGTTGGATGAGATCAAGAGAAAGAGGAGAGAGTAAACGATTCTGCATCGGAGACCCCATGGGAAGGTGTTACACATTTTTGCGTGTACGCTGCATTTTCCGAACGGTAAAAAAATATTCCACGTAGAGAGAGACAAAGAACTTTCTTTAGGTGAAAGTGGAGTTTGAGCATACTAACAAAATATTTCTACACTGACAGGCGTCTACATTTCAGTAAAGAAGGATAGAGGATAGGAAGCAATTATCAGTGACACACGAGAAAGCTATCCCTGAACGACCTACTGAGATTAACTAGACTCCGCTTGTTTTTCGTCCGGTCAACAGTGCACGCTGTATTATCCTTTGAGAGGTTGGCTACTTGGATCGAGACATTACCAATTTATATTCCGTACCGTTTTACCTGATACCTACCCACGAAGAGAGAATGTGTCTGTGAAGCCTGGAACAGTTACTTACAGTACAACTCAAAAGAAATGTTCCGGAGGGCGTAGAAACAAAAGCAAATTGTGCACCAGACGTTGGTAAATAGCACTTGGTTAAATTGTTTCGAACCTCCTGCTCGATTCGCGTTCTTTTTTTAAAATACATCGAACCACCGATGGTGTACGTTTCAAAGAGAATTGGATTTTTCCGTTGATTCGTTACATATACTGCTGGTCGGCATGAGACGTTCTCATCTCCCGTTGTGCACCATACTTACGTAATGGATGGATTTAAAAAAATAATATATAGCACAAACCTGGTGAAGCTCGAAAGAACTCAAACAATCTCCCTTTGTATAAGACATTCCTTCGTCAAAGTGTTTACCGAGTTTTCGAAGCTTATTATTTTGTGTTTACCGCACAATACATCCGAAGGCCATTCCAGCAAAACACACCACGCTGGTGTACCTACTGACCACCGAGACGTGGAAAAGCACGTGATTGTTCGAATCGTTAGCGGCGGAGGCGGCTTCCGTTTGCACTGAGAATGCAGCAGGCAGAGAGATAATGATAAGATCCTCGGTGTACCAACCCCCTGCTGTGACAACAGCAGCAGCGCCGTAGGTTTTTGGCATCGACAGGACTTTCCCTAGCAGCGAGCGTTACCACGAGCAAAAGATATATCGAAATATGAAGGACTTACTTTCGTTTCGTTCACTTACATATGTGGGACACTTTTCTTTTAAACCCCAAAAATTGTTACCGCATTGCATGCTTACCCACATGCAATTTGGAGAGCCACTTACACACATACGCCCAGATTGACAAAGAAGCGCTTCCGTTTCGTATTGGATAAGGATATGTGCCGCAGCGATGTAGCGTTTGAAGGGGTTTTATTAAAGTGATCGTATCATCTAATTGGTTTTACAAATGCCACAAACACGTTTGAATCCGAAAATATTGGTTCTAGCAGTAAGTATTTGATAAGGAATAATTTAAAAAAATATTGGTTTACCATTGGGGCTTAGTGTTGAAAACATAATGAAACGTAAATAACACATGAAAATAACAAAAGTCTTCGTACACCAAAAGATTGCTTTGATGGCTAATATTTACGAATAAATTTCAAACAGAGACAAGATACAAGTACAAGATATCCAGAGTCAAACGAGGAAAACAGCATTGTACGATCATGTTTGTAAGTAGCTGAATTCTTTTTTATGCAAAACTCCAGCATTAGCAGAATGGTGAAACACATTTTGAAATCATTGGGGTGAACTAATTCACCTTACTTCCTAGATCAATAGGATTTTTTAAAATGGACATTACGGATTAATAGGTTTCGGAACATCCATCTAAAAACTGTTAGAAAGTTTTCAGAAAGAACAGCTTCCAAAAACTCTCCTACATTCCAAGCAAACGCTACAAACGCACATACGCAACACGCAGGAATATTCATGCTCTTTCCGTCTTCTGCTGCTGTTGGGAGGAAACTTTTGGAAGGAAACATAGAAGGCTTTGTGAAATGAATTGAATATGTGTTTGTCCCGTGTTATCGCTTACCGAGTAGCGCGCTGGGTGGCACCACAGCATAACTAAAAATACAAACCTACGCAAGCGTATGCTTCTCATCTCAAACAGAATGTGATTGAATCTTAAGTTGTAAGTTCCGCACAGCGAAATCTACAATTGAAAAAACGGATTACTCATATGATAAAGAAAACCTCTTACACACAGTGCCAGTGCTGTCCCCTCAGTGGTCCTGGAACGTTCGCTTCGCGTTTTCCCACCTTACTTTACCAAATTCACCATTTACCTGACCGAACCCTTCTTCCTCTGGCAGCTTTTTTGAGGGCGATCCGGCGGGACCGACTTTTACCTGTCGCTTTTAACCTTATCCGCAATGGTAACGAAAGTCTTTACACCAAGCAGAGGAACAATAAAACATCCCGAAGGATGTTTGTTTCAAACGTGAAATCGACCAACTTGCGGGTCAAGCAATCATAGTTGGCATTGATTTCTCTTACGGCGAAGTTTTTGTTAAGTGTTTACTAATAAGGCGTACATCCTAGAATAGGGGAGGTCGTTTGGACGGATGGAAACGCGAGTACGGTTGTGAAGGGTAGTTTCACGGCTTACACCTCGATTATCACCAACGTCAATACTCACCATGCATGTCCCGTTCATGTTCATACTCAATAAACGCGTATCCGCGCGGTTTGCCCGTTTCCTTATCGTTGATCATAACAATCTTCTTAATATTACCAAAAATTTCGAACTCTCGCCGAAGCTTCGATTCCGATGTGTCATAGTTCTGCAATGCAAGAAAAACCATTGGATGCTCCTTAGTGGACGATCTTCTCTAGCGGGAAGGTGCTAGTGTTGCTACTTACAATCCGTGCGATGAACAACGTTTTGAACGGATCCTCCGTCGCCTCTAGGAGCTGATTCGGATCCCATGTAGCTATTTCACGTTCTAGCTTGTAGGCCACTTGTTCGGCGCGCTCCCGGCGGCGCCGTTCCAGTCGTTCTTCACGAGTTTCCACACGGGTAGGCGGAGGCGTATCTTTCGGGTCCTGTAAAATTTAAACACCAGCTTTAGGAAAATTATTGCTACCGAAATTTTGTTGTGTTTACTCACCTCGAAACAATCGAGAAACGCTCCCACCCCCAAGTAGCCTTGAGACTTCTTCTCATGCGGCAGCTTGTCCGGCGGCGGAAGGTACGGAATGGGGTCGCGTGGGGCGAAGAGGGCTAGCAAATTCGGTGGTAAATACTGCGTCATGGTGACCGGTTTCTACCGCTCGGTTCGGGGTTCAACTACACTCGTTGGTTTACACTTTCACTCACGTCCGTTTGCACGGGTCTTAGAACATTGCAGGGAACACCAGAGATGGTCTATTTCCGTTCTCATTTATCCAGCAACAATCACTGAATCGTCCAAGCGCAGCGCCGCCATTGATGTGCGTTGTGGAAAATCAATGTGCCAAACATGATGGACCACCAGGCGAGGTGGGGTAGCGTACGACGTTTTGACAGTTTGCCATATTCGAACTCCAAGATCTATAGAAAACAATAAGCATTTAAGCTGAAAAAAGTATGAGTTAAACAAACCGGTGATTCAAGTGCACAATTATTAAAAGTAAATTACATTTCCACCACTCTTTTGATTAGGATTTTACGAGTTTTAAAAAGCAAATGAAATATTTCACACGATTTCGCTCGGGTGTTTTTAACAGATTTGTCAAACCTGTCACCGAGCGAAACGTCAAACCGTTATCGACCCTCCTACCTGCCCCTGTACACCGTCTTGCGTTTGACAAACGAGAAGAAAAGATACGCATCCGCATCGCTCCTCGTTTCAAGAGAGGTAAAATTACGCGCTATATTATTGTCCTTGCACTTCCTGGTTCGATCGTGCGTGTGCTCGTTCACAACCGTGCCACGGTAGGGTAGAAGGCAGGCAAGCAAACAAACAAACAAACAACCCCAAAGCTCACGCAAACGGATCCGCCATCGATGGTACGCGGACAGGCGCTGTTCCGTACGTAATCGTGCATCCGTGTCGCCATCTCGCGTCCACTGTTTCGCCTGCCCTGGGCTTTGCGGAGTGCTGCAGTCGAATAGTGCGGTTGTTGCCTTGCGATAGTGTTTCCCCCAACCCCCGCCGTACCGTATATTGACCGTGGTGCGTTGTCGTGGGCATTGTATGCATTGGCACTGTTTCGTGTGTTGTGTTTCTACTACCGCGGGGTTCAATTTGGCATGCACTTTTCCCAATCCACAATCGACTAACCCCCCCGTGTGCGTGTGGCGTGTGTGTGAGCAAATCTACCCACTATGGTACTATGGAATGGTGTGAATTTCGGGGCCCTCGTTGACGCTGCTGCTGGATCAGCATGATAGCCATTTTGCTTTCTGTCATTATTCCCACTATCTTCGACGGTTTCTTTCTTTCTTTCTCACGCTACCATCGTTGACGCGCTACGCACCTCGTCGAAAAGGGGAAGAGTACGGTGGTCGCGACGAGGGGACAAACAAGCAACAAAACGATCGTGAACAAACATGCACACTACGCCACCGTAGACCACGCACAAACACACACACACACACACAAGCAAAGTGACAGGATACTTTAGCATAAATCAGTGCTCCGGTGGACAACATCCTGTCGTCCGTTGTCCTAGATGGACCGTTCCCTTCGGGTTTCACGGGATGGACGGGAAACCTGGTGGTGGTGAAAAATCGACTCGCGAGGGACAAAGAAAAACCACCCCGTTGCAGCACCCGTTTCTGTCGCGTCCGATAACGTGAAGAAGCAGAAAAAATACCGCTCGTACGCTTTCTTCCAGTCGCGATCTTATCTATTTCACGAGCGAGCTTAGATTTGTTGCGCTATCTTAAAATTTTCCCTTCCTTCCGTGCAGCCCTAATGCCCTTCGCTCTTTCTATGTGTTCCTTTTTTTTGTATGCTCCCCATATTCCGCCTAAACAACGACAACCTTGTGCGTTACCGGGTTTTGGAAGGCATCCTTCTTGCAAAAGAAACATATCCTCTTCGGCCATCTTAGTTCACCTTGACAAAACACAAACCATTTGATCGCATTTGCAACTCCCTTACCAATGTTTGTCTATTGCAGATTGCTTTTAATTTGTTCTTTCATTGTTATTTTAGGCACTTGCCGTTTTAGTGCCAACAGCGCTTGAGCCCAAGTTGGGTGTCGACTCTGGATACATTCGACGAGCACATCGGTCGCGTCTGAAACAGTCCTTTCCTTCGACAAGTATTACTGTAGTTTACCGCAGGATCGGGTCAGTGTGTTTTTGGTGTCCGTGTGTATGAGTGTTTGTGAAAAATAGTGTTCCCATTGTGTGTAATCGAAACATCCGAAGAAAACACCCCCCCGGGGCCAAACAATCGTTCAAGACCTAAAGAAAAAAAGGACATCCCGCGAGGCTCACCGGAAAGGAAAGGTTCGTGCGGTCCCCGCTTGGGTCGTTGTGCGCAGTGAACAGCGTATCCGTCACCTGAATGCACCAACGGTGGTTTACCAACGGTTTCTCGTACGCTAGCAATCTATCAATTGGCGAAGGCAAACGGCGGAAAACTTCCGTAGCATCCAGGTTGGAAACATGTTTTTCGGTAAGTTCGATCGTGGCTAATTTGCAAGTCTTTCCCGTCCCTCAGTAAGCAATGGTTGGCGATATGCAGTTGAAGCAGGCTATGAGAATTAAATGTTGAGAGTATTTAGTGAAAGAAGCGTACCTCTGCAGGACCCGGTATTGGCAAAACATAATGGTTTGATTTTGTTGCTTGGTTAAATTTACAAATCTGAATCTAACAATTTCTTTTGTGTATTTTAGCTCACGTTCGCGAAGAACCTATTAGGTTTAGGATGTTTTTATGGACACGAAACCGGTCGAAATGGTTCGTCGGTCTTACACTTAATCAAACGGGAACGAGAATGAGGGAGAAGGAGAAAAGATGCTTGATAAAGTGCGCCCGTCGGTTCGTCGGGCGGAAAGGGGCCAGGAACAAGGTGGTCGAGGAAAATGATAACGAGAGATAGGACCAGCATTTAACACTGCGCATATTTTCGCGTACATAACAGAAGCCGCAGCTTTAAGTAATTCGCCAAATATGTCTACCTTGCTCCGACTAACGGAGGTAGCTATGAATTGCCCTGGTTGTTTGTAGGAATATGAATTGATTGATTTGGACAAGAATCCCTGTACGTTTATTCATCGCCAAAGGTCCCCGAGGCACACAGTGCGTGGGCGGAGGTTGAATCCTCCGATGTTTATCGGGGAGGCGTTTAGTTTGGTTGGTGGCTGTATACGGGAGTTTATTAGCTAGAAAGGTGTAGGTTGATAAGGGCAAACAGTACGTGACGCACTGTTCTCTTTAGATTATCGACGTTGCGCGGGTGGTACCGTTTCCCTAAATCGAAATTCGCGTAAGCGTTGTTCGAATGTGGGTGTTAACCACACAACCTATATGGAAAAGTGATGGTATGACTTTCTTACGTTGCAGAAATCTGGTTCGTGCACGCAAGGTGCTAAATAAGTTTGAGGATTTACATTTTACATTATCTTTTGATTATTTGATGTACTAATTTCTAGGACACGCAAAGCGCCACCTGTCAGGCTGTTGAAGAAGTTTCTTACAAATTACCGCCACAGCGCATTGTAGCGCTAGTGTTGCTAGTTTTAGCCAAGACACATCGAATGGCTGCGTACTTTAGTGTGGTTTTTCTCCACAGTTTTATACGCAGCCAGAACAAAAATTTTCAGGATTTTATAATTCGAGTTTTTATAATATCGTTGGGTCTTTAAAAAGCACAAGCTAGTTCTAGTTTAGTTCCCATTGTATCCATTGTGATTCAAAACATAACATACGATTTTATATTTATCCCCAACAGCTCCCAATTTCGGAGAATTATTCAACGAGAATGATCCGGTCAATTCGCTGAAGAAGATCGCCACTGCCAAGGAAAAGCATGCAAGGTGAGTTTTTTTATTTAGATTACAATTAAACAGACTATTTGAAGCAAATGTTATTGGAGATTCTTCATTCAAAAAATATATCAATTCTGTTGCATCCAATTGAGGGATATACAAATGTATTACAACATCAAAGGCCTGTTTTGGAATAAAACATAATTCTTGTAATGTTACGAAGATAAGGTTTAGTGCTGTCAGTTACAAACTAGGACCCTCCATTGACGGAGGTGCAACAATGTTGTATAGTTTCGAATAGTCGTATTGTCGTATGGCTTCCGAAACTCCCTTCTCCCCACGTTGTCCCACAGGAAGGAGCGCTTTAAAGATGGACCGGAGTTTGTCGCCGTCAGATAATGCGCTCGAGTGAAGAAGTGCACTCACAAGAAGATACGGCCACCGTCATCGACGGCCAGCCTCCGCTACGGCGGTGTTCAATTTAAGCAACTACGGTTGCAATATGCGTCCAGCGTCACGATTCGCGCATCGCATCTCTTCTCTCCTTTTTTTCCTGCACGGCACGTGTTTATCTTGGCAGTCCGCCGAATGGAGTCGCGTGAAGCGACCGAGATAGAGATATATTCGTCTGGTGCATACCCAAGTGAGACATGTGCACCGAAGCGCCGCTGCACCGGTTCTACGCGAAAAGGAGGCCTACCGCGGCTTTATTTGAATTTATCACTCCGAGCGGGTGGTGGATGGCTTTGGCGGGTGAGACGTTGCTGCCAGACCGGAAGCGATTCCCAATTTACCGCGACCGGAGGAGACAAGTTCCTCGACGTCTAGACTTGAAGTGTGCGCATATATGCGCGCACACACACACTCGCCACACAAACCTTGCCGCGGTTGTGGCCAGCGTTGTGCACGTAAACCGTTCCCGGTCGTTTCAGCACCATCACCACCACCAATCGTCAAAAGAAAAGCCGATCGCACGGTATGGCATATATATATAATTATAATTCGTCCGTGTGCCGTTGGTTGGGATTATATTTCGTTCCTTTCTTGCAGCTCTTCGTCATCTTCTCGGGCAGTATGTATCACTTTTATGGTGCATAAATACAACGTATTCCTTTGAAATGTGATTGTAAATTGGAAACTGATGTTGAATCTTTGTATTTAATGTCCTGATCTACTGATCCCAGAGTTCCCTTTTATTTCCGTAGCGCCATCTATCGGGTATGGTAGCGAAATGCAATGCACTTGGATGTTTAACATTTTATTATTTTTTAATGAATTGGAATTGAATAAATTAACGTTGTAATATCAAACACTTCAAACACTTAGTATATTCCAAATCGCTGACACTCGATCGAGTGCAAACGATGCATCCAAGAAGAAAGAGAATGAAAATGCTTTGATCGTTGAATAGAAGGAAGCAGAGCCAGAGGTTGGTCGTCGGCGTCTGGTCTGGTGTTGTGTCCCTCCGACTTCCAGCGTGGCGGCTGTACGCAGGGAGCCTTAAGTGGCCGCGTCGTAAAAACGCACGGACGCATTATTCATTCGCACATGCACACAAACGATGGCCGCTAATACCATCAAAATCATGTGCGCGCGCGCGCTCTCTCGCGCGGTTCGCTTATTTGATAACAAAAAACCAACCCTTCCGTTTGTTCGTCAGAGAGGGGAGAAAAGGGGGGTGATATGAATGTTTACGACGAGTCTGGTCTGGTCTGGTCTGGTCCGAGACCCGGTCCGGAGGTGTGCGGGTTTCGGTCTACAGTTCGCGCATTTCATCTCAAATCACCAACGGATGCGTCCGGCGAGTCCTCGCCGTGCGCATCGAGGTGTTCCTTCCCCCCTTAACCCCCTGCCCAGGTCCTCGGTGAGGATGGATACAAATTCTGGTTATGCGATCGAGTGCAATGGCTGCTCGTTCGTGGCGCGTGTGTGTGTAAATGCTCAGACGTTTGGTGGTTTTTGTTTGGTTTTAACTTTCGATTTTGTACCGATCTGCTGCGAGGCCTCCACCTTCCACCAAGGGGCCAGCAGCATCCGCCAGCCCCGGCACAGCCTCACCGAATATATATAGGCACAAATTCGAACATAATTTTAGCACACTGTCTAGACGAACGTTCATTTTTCGCATTTGTTTTGCAGTCTATTTTCGGTCTGCGCGGAGCGCGGCGTCTCGCGTCTGCTGCAAAGGACGAAGTGACGACGAACCGTGGAGGGATGATGGGACGCACGGGGGTCGGGGAACAAGAATTATTTAGAAAGAAGGTGGATAGCCCGCCACGCACGATCGTGTAAAATGTCACCAAAGCAGAAACAGTGCTGTTAGTTTTTCTCAGTTAGTTACTTTGCTACTTTGTTGAAATGTTCGAAGCTCAAATTCATTTACGATTGTAGGTTTATTTACTCATTTGAAGTATGATTCGGCTTCGTAAGGCGCTTTTTTCGTCAAATTGTAAATTTACTCAATTTGGCAAGCAATTATATTTCATTTAAACTTGCCATTAATCTTTGAGTAGGTCACAATTGTTTTTTCTTTCCTCTAGAATGACTCTTGCGACCCAACTTTGACATTATAAAGTTTCTTTTTGTACTATCATGATGCTTTTGTTAATTCTTCTGTTGTGATAGTTTGGTTCTCTTTTTCTTTCTTGATTAAATTGTCGCAACCGTCCTGGTTTTTTAAACTCTCTTTCCTACCCGGAGTTATCATCCACGTACCTTAGTAATAAGTTTATCTGGAAATGTTGAATTGAAAAGTGTTACAAAGTTGCAACAGTATGAAAATTGGATGAACCAAAAAACATGCATCGTCAGTCACCACGTGTCATGATGTCAGTTTTATTTAGCGACAGTTTTCCGGCCGATCTGGATGGATTTGTGTGTGTCTGACAACCTTCGCAAACAATGTCATGTGAATTTTGACGTGCAAAACGAAACGCGAAGGAAAGGAGAAGGTCGCGTTCGCCGAACACACTCTGCTTGCCTTTCTCTAAACTCAATGAAAGGTGGCAATCCTGCGTTCAGCTCTCCTTGGGCGTTGTTCCGGGAAGGGGTTAGTAGAAGTAGTAGTAGTCCAGTGTAGTATCGGAAGGAAAAACCAGGGAAAATGTGCATACGACAATCGATGATGGCGCACGACCGAAACGGACGCCGACGGACGATTTTCCTAAATAGAACAAGAGAGAGAGCGAAAGGGTGAGAAAGAAAAATGGTTACAAAGAGGGAAGGGAGGGAGGGAGGGAATGGGAAGGGAGGAAACCAGACGAGGTCGACGGACGATGGCCGCTTTCGACGACGCGCTCCCGACCTACTTCAATGTGTCTGGCAATTCCTTGTTTTTTCGCCAGCCTCCCCTAAACCGCTTCGCCCTCCTGCCACTCGCCGTCTCCGCTCCGGGTGCTAAATTGGCTCGGCTTCACCCGCATTCATACACACACACACACACACACGCATGTAGTTACAGGGAAGGGCACGCATTTTCCCGTTTCCCACAACTCTTTTGCCTCGAAACGTGGAACCAGGACGGGATGTCACAACACAATGACAATGACGGCTTCGAAGCCGTGTGTTCCTGCTCGCCCTAATGAGCGCACATTTATGCACAGGCACACAGGCACACGACGCGACCAACACACAAGCGATGGAAAGCGGAGACATATTGGAAACGACTAAAATTGCAAATGTGAGAACACGGGAGTTCCCAAAGGATGTTTCCCTTCGCTCTCCCGGCGGCTCGGTGGTAAACTCGTTTTTTCCTTAGCCCAGCCAGTGGAGGGAAATTCCCGCGAAAATAAAGCAGCATTGAGGTTTGGCAGGGGACGAATGAATATTTGCAAAAAAAGGGCACTATTGTGCTTCCCGTTCCAGACCGTTCGTAAAGCACACTTGTACGGGAACAGGGGGTAGAAAAGCGGGGCTGGGTGGCTCCCTGCCTGTGTTCCTCCATCCGGCTGCCAAAGGCTAAAGAGTTTCCTTTATATTGCACCGTCGGAGATGTCATTTTTCTGGATGCACCCGAAGAGAGCATCACCATCCCATGCCTTCGAGGAAGAGGAGAGATCGTCGGAAAGCGGGAAAGCTGGTTTCATTTCTATTCCGGCAAATCCAGCTGATAGCGATGGATCTTCTCGCCACCAAGGAACACCACTTCCGGGCGCATCCATCCGGAAAAATGAAAGGAACTATGTATGAGTGTGTGTGCACATCATCTTATCCCCTACGACGGGCACGATTTCGAGTGTAACAAAATGTGCTGACCTGCTCCGAGGAGTGGTCCAGGAGGGTGGGGGGGAGAAGTGTCCTCGACCGGCTCTAGAAAAGGGTGCGTGTCGTCTGGGGTCGAGCACAATTATAATCAAATTTATTTGGGCTTAGCAATGCACAAGCCTTCCCCCCGTGTTTTCCCCGAGCTTGGTTTTTAATTTGATGCTGCATCGTTCAACCTTCGCCCGTGCGTGTGTGTGTTTTTGTCCTTAACCCCTTTTTTCGAAAACGTCGAACGAGACGGCGAGTCCTTGCGGCCAGACGGCTGGTTGTGCTGCGTTAATGTGAGTGTTAACGTGTTTCTGCTGATCCGATCCGATGGAGGAAGGGTGGAACCGGTCGGGAAAAGGATTTGCTGATGCTGATCGCTTATTCCTTTTCGGTTCCTGGCACGCGGTGGCATTTTTCCCGCCGGTTCGGTCAGTGGACTTTGGCAATTAAATACTGGAGGGTCGGTGCACTTACGCGCACCACCACATCGTAATGCGAGGAAAATGCTTGTGGTAATTTCCATTTAGCTAGCGAGTGGGCATGGAAATGTTTGTACCATTTCAGTAATAAGTCCCATCTAAACGGTGGAAAATGTAAATAATTTATCAATTCTCCAAGAGAATTTTTCGTTATATCGATAGGTTATTGAATAACATGCAATGATATTTGTCTTTAACGTTGACTGCCAATGCTAGCAGTTTTGATAGCCAGCTGCCATTAGTTCTAAAAAGTGTTTGCCCCATAAATATAAGAAAATGCCATATACAAACAACGGTATTGTTAAAAACCCATTCTATGGTAAGCTAAGTCCTTGCTTGGGCTTAGAAAATGGTCTTTTCAATTTATGCAGTAACCAGATTTAATCAAAACAGATTGTACTAAAAAATTGTGCTAAAACCGCTTGGCAGTCAACGTGTTAAAATGTTTTTGTTTTTAGACTTAGAATAGAGCTTCTTAACTTGTTTTGTGTCGCAGTACATTTTTGTTTGTGTTTTGAAACACATTCAGAAATGCATAAACAAATTTTTCATTGCAAACCTGTTTTTATTTTAATAAAATGAATTTTTACAATATTAACAAAGTTTACAGTATTTGCTTTAAATCAAACTCGTTTGTTCAATTTACTTTTTAATTACATACACACGTTCAAGCGAAACGGCTCAAAATTTGTGGAATCGGGTTATACAAAGGAGATGTTAGACACGCGAAAATGCGGTATTTGAGAAAAGCGTTTGTTTCATTCCTTAGCACTGGAACTAGAAATTTTCCATCGTATAGACGAAGTAATTACAGTTTTTTTTTAACTTCCGATTTAAATATTTGGTTTTAAAATGTTGGTGCAAATGCTTGCAATTTCTTATTTAAAAAGAATGGTTTTTATTTATGTTGCTCTAAATCCACTAAGCGGTCTTAGAATGACAGAAGTTCCATTCAAAACCAAATACAAATTTAAGTAACTACCATTTTAACAAAGGATCGTTTTGATAGTGGTATGTACAAACTAACGAATTAAAAACGTATGACATTTGTTTTATAAAATAAAGCAAACAGACAGCGAAGAATACTCGATTTGATATAACTAATTTTGAAACACGTTTCACTGAAAGATTAAGAGATTTTGAGTGTAAATATTTCAACGAGAAAGTGTGGTTATTTTGAACCAAAATCAATCGAATACGATTGTCTGACTTTTGAAACTATTTGAATGATTTTTTTCGTTTGTGCCGATGCAAGTCAAACGGCAATCGGCTGGCGGTTCGCAGTTGACTGCAGTACCTCGCCCGCTCCCGCCCCACTTCCATCTAGCCGATTCGAAAGCCAATTATTGGGTATAATTTATTTTGAATAATAAAATTAAAAATGCTGTCCCGGGGCTCTTGCTCTCTCGCGCCGTTAACGCGCTAGCGATCGGTGGAAATGCATTTGCACCAACTGTGTGTGTTGTGCAGTGAACAGGACGAGTCGGGCTTGGTAAATCGAGGGGGACGAAATGGAATAACATAAAATAAAACACAACATTCGAAGTTGTAAACCGCACTCGGAACGATCCACGCCATTTGTGTTTCTTAGCGAGCCGAAACCCCGAAAACAACCCAAACAGGAGCAGCCGGACTGGGGTGGAAAGAAATGGGGGTCGAAAATTATGTGTGTATAATTGTGGCATTACAAGCATAAAAAGGCATCATAAAAGTGGAATTTTATCCTCCTTCCTTCCACCGTCGCCCGGTAGCGATGGGGATCCGCTGTTTCCCTTTCTAATGGGTGCATTCCGACGCGTGCATTTTTCGAAGGTGCGCCCGAGCTCGGAAGGAACTGCTTCAGCAGTCGTCAACCCCCAATCGGGGGTTCATCATTCGGGCTTTTTCTACGCCGATGCACGGAAGGAGGATTGCATTTTCATTTTTATGTGTTGTTTATTTGCTCTTTACTGCCGAACGCGATCGGGGTTGATCCGGGACTACGCAGAGAAGGTGTGTCCTCCGGTGCCTGGAATGATGCCTTCCGTCTTGCTTTTCGGTGTCTTCATTACCGTAAGCCACTGTTTTTGATGGCGTTTGAAATGCACATCCTCGCTATCGATTCGTTTCTAAATTAAGGGCAGAGGAAGCTCGATAGGATCCCGTTGTGGTGCTGACAGTTGTCAAGTTTACCAAATTGTAACGGTCATTAGCCGTAGTTTTAGGAGTTAAATTGAACGATGGAGACAACTTTCCGGCCAGTAGCGACGAAGCCCGCCAACGGAAGGAGGAACGACCGGCAAAGGCAAACAATTAGAGAAAGAAATGTCAACGGCGAGGAAAATGGGGGATCGATTAGATCGCCTCCCGACGATGCAAGCCGAAACACACACTCGGAATGTTTCGCGGGCCAGACATACGTTCAGCTCACCCCTCATATTCTGGTCTGTGTAACGTCGTTTGTGCCGAGTTGAAGGAACCTTTTAGCCCAATCCAGCTCCCTCACCGGCATTAGATCGATATCGCGATCATTTCCAGCCTGTCAGCAGCAGACTGCAGCAGGACGAACGGCGTTATCCTTGATCGGTTAAAAATGTGCGCTTCCTTTCGATTTACGGATGGCACAGATGGCCATGATGGGACACGTGCCCTGCAGAAGGGTGCACCGGTCGAGGTGAATGCTTTCACTTGTTCGAACGTCTCGAGTTTCGAGGGCGAATCCTGTTGCAACCTCCAGCTCTCGAGCGCCAGACCAAAGTGTGGCTTTTAATTAATCAAAAGATTCCAAGGCAGCACATATTTTCACAGCTGCCAGCCGATAACTTTTCCTCCTTTGGTACGCGCAGCCACCTGCTGCCGTACGATGCGTACTTTTCTGTATGCATGTGTTTTTTAATGCTTGCATCATTCGATGGTTTGGTTCGCGTGCCTTGTTTATTTGCACTCTGGATGCTTATCAATTGAAAACAAACAGTTTTTATCCCTTAAGTAGGTTTAAATACGGTAGGCACCACTTGTTGTGGGTTTCTCATCATCAAAATGTTGTTTATGACTTAAGAAAATGGATGGTAATTAAACTCCTTCGTTTCGTCAATAAACTCATTATACTCTGTTTATCTCACGCTTTCGTTTGTTTGGCTTTATTGCTCAGTGGCTATTCCAAATGTCATCAACTCGATAACTTGATTGGATGTTATTAACTTTTTCGATTGTTGTTTTCATTCTCTGTTTTTTAATATAGGATATCCTTTTCCGGTTTCTTTTGAATGTTTTGTGCTATTTTGTTATGCATCTTTGTTTATCACAGTTTTATAATTGTTTGTATATATTTTTAGTTGGTGTTGGAAAACATACGCACATTATCGATGTTTGATAAATATCAAACTATGAAGTTCCAGTATGATTTTTTCAACAAGTAAACAATAAACAATATTTCCTTTGTTTTTCGGCCTTTCTGTGCCACGATCAATCTGCAATAAATGTGATGCATTTCGTACTGTTTAGCGACCTCTTGCGATATCATCTTTCACAAACGAAACATTAAACTAAGCCATCCGGTCAAAACTATCCTTTTGTCGCAAACACACACACTACTATTTGCAACTGCAACGCGTTTGGCTGCACAACCTTGAGCCTTGCGACATGAGTAATGTCAACCTATTTCACGGCAAATGGGCCGTTTCTGCCAATTAATGGTTGAAAACGAAAATTAATGATCACCCCACAGCGACGCAAGCGGGACAGGATTGGTTCGTCCTTTGATTGGTGGCAAGGAGTAGGGAAATGCGGTGCATCGAAAGGCTCATCCATCATCCATCAGCCGGAGGACGTGCCTCGTCTTGGCCGGCAAAAGGACGACCGTGGTGTGATGCTGGTAGTTTTGTTCGCCCCGGCGTTTGTTGTTGGTGAACAGATTTTCTCTTGTTGGTGGTATTTTCCCCATTTTCCCTGTTTTCTCTTTTCTGCACATACACCACGTCCCACGCCCACATTGATACCCCACGGTCGTCCCTGGTTCAGTGAATTTTCCTTCCGCTTCCACGGCAAGCACGGGGGAAGAGAAAGGCGCTTCCAACCACCAATCAGCCGGCAAAAATGAGAAATTGATCATCTTTTCATGGGTAACAGATGTGCGCTGGATGCAGACACACACACACACACACACATGCGAGGTTCCAGAGGTGCATCATCGGTTTCGGATGGATGGATGGTGGGGCGCGCGCATGTCGCAGAAGGGGTGACAAGGGTTGAGGGTTGGTCCTTTGTCAGCGTTCATACTTCACGGGGGAAAAGGGTCGTCCTTCTCGATGAAAACTGCACATCCAACACTCTTCCGATGTCGTTCGATGGTGGTCGGAACGTGAAGTGTGGAGTAGAACGCGTCCCAAATCCGCTTGCAAATTGCTGCTGCTGCACCGGAAGAGACTAGAACGTTCTGGTTGATACATACGCGCGTCTCAAGATGCTCGACACACGCTCATCAATTTTCCCCGAATGCTAGAATAAGCATAGTAAAGGAAACAGAGGTTTTCTAGTTTTTAAAATTTTAAATATTATTCATGAAACTAATTTAAAATACGACTTCAAAGTAAAGGATAGTAGAATCCAGAATAGAGGAGAATGCTACTTCGGTGACTTACTGGCAGCTTTCTATTCAAATAGAATCTGCTTATATCATATACAGTTTTCTTGCTCGACCGAGCCAACGTTATCCCTGTAAATAGGGAGCTCAAATCAATTCCATCATCTGATATCTTGATGCGCTTTCCTTGCTGTCTGGCCGGCTTCTTCATACGCCAAGGACAACGAAACGTGTACGTGTTGATTACGAAAGTCACCCGAGAAGCTCATCCCGTATGTCTTTTCTATGTACTAGCGTGTTGCAAGATTGATATTTTTAAATTACCGCGCACGAACACCACCATCCTTTCCGTGTTGCATCGGTAAAATGTCTTGATTCCGACGTAATTGGATAAAAAATTAGCCCCAATTGAAAAGCGCTATCCTAGCGGTCGTCGGGTAATTCCCCTCGGAGAAATTGATGGTAGTTTGGTTGGGGGTGGTGTGTTTTCCAATATGAAAATTTTCTCCCTTCTCTCACTGCCGGTTAATGGTGCTCCTTATTAGAGAATATGATTGAATTAAGGATTGAATCCTTTAGACGATCCAAATGCACATAGGATATGTATTTAAGAAGTACTCTTGGATAAGCAAGTTTTCAATAAAACTGTAGTTACACATTGACTGTTTTTTTATTGGTTTTAAATATGTCGACCTATTATATAGATTTAACCTAGAAAACTTCGATTTAACTTGATTTTATGATAATTGATTTTGGTTTTACGTTTGCTTAGATGGTTCTTTCTTTTATTTAATTTTTTTTTGCTTGATTTGCAATATTTTCTTCTGCTCATTTATGTTTTTCTTATAGCTAATAATGAGTGTTATCTTTGAAAGTAATTGTTATCATTTAGGTTTTTCAAATATACTGCAGCGTTTTGTGTTTTAGTTATCTTTATTGTTTCCTGATATGAAATTTTCGCAAATCTTTTTATTTTCCTTTTGCTCCTGTCTTTTTCCTTTTGCTCTGGTTTTTGTCGTTTTTTTTCAAACTTTTCTATCAAGTTTTTATTAAACATGAACTGATCCATATGTATTGGTCATGTTGTAAAATGTTCCAATCGCCGAATTAATACTCGCGGTCTAATTGCGTTTTCAAACAGAGTGATTTCTACGAAAGGACCTGCTGTGTGTGTTTGTCGTGTGCGTCAGTTGTCGGCCTGTGGTAATCTTTTCCGTGTGTCATCGCGCTTCCGGATGTCGATTTGTTTCCGTAAAATGTCACCTCCACTAACCATCTGTTCCAGAATCGGTCAATGGAAGCCCGGGTGCAGCTCTTTTTAGACCGAGGCAGAGTGTCAGGGAGTCACTCACCACCGGATGGCATCCTGGGCATCGCGGGATGAAATGTTCCTGCGTGTTGTCGCTTTTTTACGATGTAAAAAGAAACACGTTTTTCAAACCAGTTCGAGCTCATGAACGACGGTGAACCGTACAACTACTCAGGTATATGAGGCTAGAGTTTGGCTAGGGGAACGGAAACAAAACCAAGCCAAGCCAATGAGCCCGATTGATGAGCTTTCCTGAGCTCGAGGCTCGATCGGAAAAGCAAACCGCGCGGTTGAACCGGGAAGGATCTCACCAAGGCTCGCCAGGACATGGAAACGCATACAGCCATGATAGACACCTCGCACACATACACACGTATGTCGCGCGGAGATTGAACGTTGTACGACTTCTTCCTCGATCCCTTTCACTCGGTACCCCTCTGCCGCTCTTTCGCGCTTGATATATTTACTTGAGGTTTTAAAACAGCTTGCTCTTCGTCGAGTCAAACGAGGAGGGATAGAGACTCGAGGTGCTGGTGGTGGTGGTGGTGGTGGTAAGGACCTGGTCGGATCGAGGCAGACTGGTGAGGCGAGAGGAAGATAGGGGAATCCTGCTGGTGGAACCGACGAAGGACGAGGTGCAAAGGGACGCCGAAACAAGCCGGCACGCAGATGTTGTTGTGCGGACGGACGGACGGATGGATGGATTACAACACATCGTTTCGTGTTTTTATTGGATGCCCCGTTCCCGCCATTCCCCACTCCTCCACCGCCCGGTCCTGGTCGTGCCTTTTCTCGATCCCGTTCCGATCCAGCTGCCGCTCGATTCCGGTGCAAGTCGAATGCAGTCGTGGCGCTCTGCACTTTCGGTCAACATTTAGTTGGAGTCTAACTTGTTTCAAATCTTCTCCAAATTTATTTGTACACTTTTATTTCCTTTCTTTTTCCGGAAAATGCTTGGTTGTTTTTTCAAGCCCTCCCTCTTTCGCTCGAGATCCTTACGCGTAATAACACTCCGACAAGGCGTAATTGAGAGGCGCACACGCGTTTTGCGTCGGTAATGATGGCTCATTTATTGTCAATGCAAATTGCGAGACTTGCCCCCTTGCCTCTCGATTTCGCCACCCCGTCCCGCGGCCGATTTAAAGGGATAAACGGGGTGTGGTGGTGTTTGCACTAATGACGAAGGTGTAGCATTGCCACCGTTCTACCGCTGTTTTATGTTTTGATGCTTTATATGTTGCCTCTTATCGGCAAACACCTTGCGGGAGCCACTTAATTGCTGCGCGTCCAGTTTTGCAGCAAAACTGTTGCGATTAACCAAAATGAGGCTTTTACGAAGCAGCAACCGATTAGCGACCGACCGAACCTTTCGTCACATCGTACGAAGTAAATACGAAAGATATTCTATTGTGTAAAATTACGACACAAAACAAACCTCAAACATTTTGGTTTTCGGTACATTTTTCATGGCTAGTTATTAAAAAGCAAACAAACAATCCTTTTTTCGTTTTCCAATTTGCAGCGCAGCATTAGTCATTATTTATCGGTTTCGGGTTGGTCGTTTATTCGATTTCATTTATATCCAATTAATCGCTTATTAAATACGGGGTACTAGAGGCTATAGGGACATACGTGTGTTTTATAAATGCATTGCATAAATTAGCAGCTGAGAGCGATCGATAATAATCGCATTAATAAAGGTCGGTCAAATTCCCCGGTTGCCGAAGGAATAAATGACAGTACGATTGGGGTTCGTTGGCCATGGTGGGGTTCAATTTGATATCCTTCTTTTAATTTAATGTCATACTTTTCAACCCTCTCGCGGAAAGGGGTGATCCCTGAGCGAAATGATTGGTGAAAGTGGCCCTACTATCGCACCGATGTGTGTTTGTGTTGCATAAATTAGAAATAGATTTCACAACACACCCCACACCCGTGTAGAAGCCATCTCCTGCTCCAGCGTTTCGCTAAACGGTTTTGCGGAGGAAAACAAAAATATATCACAACATCACATGTGCGTACTCTCTCGCCCTGGCGTTCTTCCGGCGGAACTAGCGGTTCAACGCACACCTCCCCCTTTCCCGCGCGCCATCAGCGTGTGCGAACCGGGACAAATTTGCATACATTATGAAATTATTAAATAAAATTTATCTACCGCCGGGGTGCCGTTTAAACGCTGAAGCATAATTTATAGCTATTCCAAGACGCTTCTTCCCTTTCTTGCACGTGTGTGTGTGTGGGTTCTGTCTGTGGGTCCTGCCTTGAGGGTGAAAACATACCGGGACCGTGCTTCACTAAATGCCGCACAAATATTCCGTGGCGACGCTGGGACGAACCCAAAAGGAGAGGAAGGGAGATAGTTGTGCATATTTGGATGAAAGGGAAATATTTTGCAACATAATTTTGCATACTTCATGCACGGCATAGTTTTCTCAGTATGTTACCCTCAGCCGAGCCTGGGGTTCTACTTGTGGCCGTAGATGAATCCAATTAAAATGTACATACCTTTTTAACGTTTAAAATTTCCCTTCATTTATTAAGTGGTTGTGTTGAGCATTTTTAGTAATTTCGTACCGTAGAGATTTTTTAACAAATAACTTTTAAGTCATTTTTAAACCAGAACAAAAACATTCCCAAACTGCTGCTGGTGGCACCTGGCATTGTTTTACGAGCAACAATTCGTCCTCTTTTATGCTGCCTTTAATCGAACGCAATATTGCCGTCACAAATTGCAATCACGACGATGGGTCGACATTAAACACAAAAGGGTTTGGCTGCTGCTTTCATTTCGCCGCTGCTGCAAGAGAATAATTGCTTTTAATCATCCGTCTGGTTCGGTTGTAAGAGGCAACTGCAATCTCGCAGCGAACGCCACAACCGAGACTGTCAAACAATATTCAAAAACTCCTCGCCCAATCCCGGGATCCCAATTTTCGACTCCCGACCGAGAACCGGTGGGGTGGATCCGTTTTTTCCTTCTTTTTTGCTAAAGTTGTGCTGACCGTCTCGGGCACGCTTTTCTTAAGGTCAGGGATCCGTTTCATCTTAGCGCGTGTGCACCCATCGAGGGAGGAACCTTCGGCACGAGACAGCTCTATTTAAATTGTTCCCCCGCTCCGTCCACCTCTGTTGCACCAGAAATTTCTGAACGCGCGCAAACAATGCAACTCGGGAGATGAAAATTGATCCCGAATAAAGAGCTTTTATTATTGCATTTTGCCTGGCCGGTTGTTTTTGTTTCTTCGTGGCCCAAGATTCCACCCCGGCGTCGTTTGATTGCAGCCGTCCTTTCGGGAAAACGGAGGCGAAAGAAAACATACACACACACTCCACATTTCACTTGCAGCAGCTGCCATTCGCAGCTCGTGCTGCTCGAGTCGTAGAGAAATCTCGTTCGGGTGGAAGTTAAGAAAGCAGAAGAAAAAGCCTGAGGAACACTGGCAAGATGTACTATAATGCATCTTCTGACTGAATTGTAGATAGGAAAAAAGGGTATCGCTTTTCATGCGCCTCGAAAGAAAGCACACTTTTGCCAGATGGAAAGTCTTGAATTTAAATTTAAAAAATTGTTCAAGACGTTTCTAGGATGTTTTCGGTTTGGTTAAACTTTCTATCCAAAATAGTTTCTAGTAAGAACGAATGAGAAATACATTTTCAAATATCATTTCTTTAATTCGTTAGGTTTCAAAAATCGGCAAAATTTAATGTAAGAAATCGAAATTTTTCTTCATCATATGAGCCATTTTCGATGCCTTCTTCTTCCACTTGAAGCATTATATTTTTAAGGCACAATTTCTTTTCACTCCTTTTGTGGTGCGAGGAGCAGCTTCTAGAACGCCGAAAGTCCGATCGGCAGCTGCAACTCGTGGCGGCCGAAACACACATGCTCTACCCATTCGGGGCGCCCTTAGGCACGTGGTGTGTAAGCCTTAGGCCTTGTGTGTGTGTGTGTGCGCGCGCTAAGGATACCCACATCGAGTCCTTTGCCCGACCGTTTCTTCTGGTCGAAGAAATAAATTATAATCTTTATAGAATCTTGCCGAAATTATTCATTTATTGCAGTTCGTACCGGGTTTTTCCTTCTTCTACTGTATGCTTTGCTTGCTTCTTCCCGGGTCGCTTCTGTGTGTCGTTGTCTTCTATTGAAATTGTCTGTCTGGATTGGGCTTTGTCGTTTTATATATTGGTATGTTTTCTTTATATCGTTTACATATTTAATTATTTTGTTTTATTCACTTTAATTGAAACACAACTATGCGACTTTATTTTTACATTGTCTCATAAATCGCACAATCGTAGAAATTATAACGAAAAATGATATTTTTCCAACCGTTAAGCACGTTCATCAATCTAAATAGAATCATGTTGAGCAGTCACAGTATATCAAGAGCACGTGCGCGCCTCCCCGTAAGCTGCTCGAATGCGTTCGTCGTTGTTTATCCTCCGAAGGAAGTGGAACCGAGCTGGAAGCAGATGTTTTTACGAAATCCCAAAAAAAAACTTCGCTCTACCGGGCGCACGACGCAGGGCAAACCTATAGGGCAGGTATCTGGAACTCATCTTCTCGATTTCACCGGCAACTTCAAAACCGACGTGCTTCTTCCAATGGCTCGTGTCTCCCATGGTCTCCCCGTTCTGTGGCACCGGGTGTTGGGGCCTCCGAACAGAGCGTTTCCTTCCATCTGTCTCTCTCTCTCGTTCTCTCTAGAGCTCCAGTCTGTGTCCTGGCCGCGACGTTGTCGCCCAGAGCAGCGGCGCATCTGTATGTACACAACATTGATATCGGCTCGTGCCGTTCATCGATCGGAGCGGAAATGATGGTCGAAAGTGTGCCATCGCAGCACGTGCGGATGTTGTCTTGTTTGTTCCTTTTTTCGCTCCTCGCTGCAGCTCTGTTTTGTTTTGCGTTTCTGTGCCTTTTCGCCGTTTCCATTCCTCCGAGCCGTGGCAGAGGACCAGAAACACTGCTCCGCGGATCTGCGAACATCTGCTGTTCGGACCGGACCGGTGTAAAATCCTCGGAAATGAGGGAAAAATCGCGCAACAGTCCTTCCCCATATGGGGTGAGGAGCGGAAGGTTGAGATGAGTCGGGCGGGGGGAAACACGCGCGCCGAGTGTCGACCACACTCCGGCGAGATCAATTCGTTTAATGAATCCAAAGGACAGGTGGTTCTCCGGTCGTATGCCTGATGTGCGGCGATGCTTGCAGGGTCAAGCATTTAATAACGCCCAATTTGCGAACCCATCGGCGTCGATATTCGGTTGTTTGTTTTCTCATCTGCGATGATTTTATCATCCGCTTGGTTTATATTTAAACGAACTGTTTTTCACTATTTGTTTTGTCAGTAATATTTCATCTTAATTTTTCATAATGTATTAATTGTTTATGATGTGCTTGTTTTATTGACATGGACCATACGGATTTGATTTTGTCAAACCTATTTAAGAATGTTGTTTGATTTTACCAAATTCATGTTTACATTTCTGTATTTTTTCTATTGCAATAGTTTTGATTCCTTTCTGTTACCTGTATTTGTGTTTAATGATTATACAGCATATTTTTATAGCTTCTGTTTTCTCATTCTTGTCGTAATAGGCTTAACTTATTTCGTTCATATGTTTTGCCTCATGTAGTTTTATATTTCTTATTGTTACTTCTATACATTTTTTTGTTTCTAATTTTGTTTCTAATTTTTTATTGAGGGTTCGAACGTATAAAATTAATAGTTTTTCTTTCTTTCTATATGCACTCATGCTACTGATTGAGAGGCTTTCTATGTTTCTGTCACGAAAGAACAATATAAATATTTTCCAGACTTGATTATGATCATCTGTTTTATTTCATCGTCTTATTTCATTTGTTTGGGGATTATTCAACGGAGATTTCCTATGTTTATAGATATTCTGTTTACTTTTATTTCGTGTTTTTGTTTATTTATTTTCTTATTTATTTTTTGGCGATCCGATGAATTTTTTTTTTCTGCAATTGAACATAATCTTGTGTTGCATAGTTCAAATGCTCTAAACTAAAATATTCTGATTATGAGTTGTCCTTTTTGAACGTTCATCATATGTAAACCAACAAAGTTTTTGGTGCTTTGAACACCAATGCCGCCATTACAATTTCTTCTCACTTGAGGACAATTTGATGCCTATTCTAAGGCACGTTTTAAAAGCCAACCCTATTTGCTTGCTGTGATATGTAGCTCGAGATTACCCTTCAACGATCGATGGGTCGTCATTACCATAAAACATCGCCGGCACACCCGGCGTAGCCCGGGTTGAGTTTTGGCCCTTCCCCATATCGGTGTCATATCCCCGTAATCCGGCATACAATCGGATGTCAGAATCCGTCCCATCGGCAGCCTTCGGTGGATTCCCCTTAGGCGCCATAAAACTTGTTGCAGCGAACCGTTCGTTTTTACCTCGGCCTTTACGTTCGTAAGTGGTTTTTACGAGCCACTACTGGTACTATCACTTCCCACCGTAGGGGGTTTATGGTTGCCGTTGGCTCGCGCCAAAAATTCCACATTCTCATTCGCTCCGAAAGCCCTAAGTGCGTGTGCGCTGCGGCGATGTTGTTTCTTCGTCGGTACATTTTGCCGCCGCTGCAATTAACGGTACATCGTGCATGCAGACGAAAGCGTGTGCCACGCATGGTAAATGTGCATTCCTTACCCCTCGAGCCTCTCTCTCTCGCCACCCCCTCCACCAGCAGCTTGTTCCACCTTCGCCACCTCGACGTCGTCGGAAATGGGCCGCGAACAGCTGGAACCAATCGAGTAGTCCCGCGGGTGTTCGCCGTGGAGGCGTAGCACCGTTTACTACACACACCGGAAACATCATTGACGCCCGGTGTGGGCCCCTTCTCCTCCTCCTCGCCGCGGGACAACGCATGCATTTCCGGTGCGGATGTATTTATTGCGCGCACTACGAGCTCGTGATTTTCTCTGTTCGTGGGTGTCTCTCTCTCTTTCATTCAAAAGACTATTTGCTTTCGTTGACAGTCGAACAGTGGAGAGAAAAAGATACAATCAACAACAATAACTATTACTCTCCACACAAGGATGGGTCCAGAATTAAATGCGTTCTTGTTTAACGATTACAAAACCGAATGTTACATTTTACAACTTTTGTTTTTAATTTAGTGCTTCTTGTCAACTGACAATAATACTCTTATTAGACGAGGACTTTATCCGCCATCTTTGCCTGAAAAATACCTTGCCGAAAAACGGGACCTAGCAGGCCTGATTTATTTTTGTTGTGGTCTGGAAGTTTTGTGTCAAAGTGGCGATTTGTTTACTTTTTGCTCTGTTAGCTGAAACTCATTATATTTTTTTTACTCGACGTTGAAAAATACACTAGAATCTAACTGCAAAACTTAGTTTGTAGAAGTTTGCGTTAGTACACGAGGGGGCTGAATTTTTATGTCAAACGCCCTGCCAGAACCTATTTTGACATTAAAAGTCTAGGCAAAGATGACAGTTAAAGTTCTCGTCCAATAAGAGTATAATAAATATGTTAACGCATAGCGGGCATAATCTTTTACAACCAGGCATTATATATCTCTTGTTAAATGTGTGTGCCTTCCATATTGTGCACTAAACCTTGCCTTGAACACATTTGGTGCGTTGATTGATAGCGCCTCGAATATGGAGATCTTTCCAAAGGTGGTCCTTTCGGGATCAGAAGATATTTCCTGCAGCAGTACACTTGGAGAACGGTGGTCCTTTTTCCCGTAGCATTCCCTCGGGCTCGAAACTGCATGTAAAAGACGACGCGAGGTGCGAGACGGTTATGAGTGTTTCAATGGAGATTGCCGAGTGCAGCTGGCGTGTTAAGTCGCATCTGAGAGTTTGCATCACGCGAGTTGGCGCGCGTGCCCGACGTTCTTATACAAATTTGTCTCTGTGAGTTGGTGACATTTCGGTGGAATGGTGTGTATGGTTTCTTCGCCTGAAAGGCACGATAATAAGTGGTACGCCCAGCGTTGTTGGTTTTGATTGACGTGTCTCCGTTGTTAGTTGGAGGAGCGAGTTTCGCTCTCACTTCTCGGAAGACGTTTCATATCCGAGGACTGCCTAAGGCAGCGTCAAACAATAGCATTAAATTCTCCTGCTAAAGCCTCGTCATCAGCTTCATAATGTAATCAGCAAAAACCAAACACCACCGGTCGGTTGCATATGCAACAACAAAGCACGGTCGAGGTGTGCACAGTTGGCGGAGGTTAGCGAAAACGAAGAGTAGGGACAAATCGGGGGAGAAAAAAAATCCCTGGAAACGTAAAAACGCCAGGTGATGTCGGAACGAATATCCTTCGGATCGAGATCCTCGGATTCAGCCGTGCGTTGCGGGTGTGTGGTGTGCGGAGGAGGTGCTGCTTAAGAAAACACACTCCGCCCCGTGCGTCAAGGATCGAGGGAAACCCTCGCAAACGACATGGCTCGTGCGCACGTGGCCCTCGCCTTGTCGCCTTCTCGACACGAACTTTTGCAGCCGGCCGACCATTGCATCCTTTCCGTTTGCCTTTCCTTCCACGCCGCAGGACTCGACTCGTTTCGATTCTTTTCTCGAAAATCCCAAACCTAGCTCCGCAAGAGGTGGAGGTGTACGAGGAGTGGTGTGGCGGTGGCCGGGTGTGGGAAACCCAAAAGCCTCCAGCAAAAAAACGCATTGCCCTGCGCGCATCCGTCTTGACATTGAAATTCAATAAAAATTGTGAGCGCCAGGTGTTTGGCGTGGCGTCTCGTAAGAAATACGAAAGAAAAACCAGCCTTTCAGCCCTCGTCAAGGTGGTTAGACGACGTGGACGTTTTTCTTTCGGTTCAGCGTTTGTGTGTGTGTGTTTTTTTATTTCGCTGTTGTACGAGCTTCACGGCCACATGGCAGCAACGTGTCATCGCTGTCGTGTTCGTCTGAGGCTGGAGCCTCGGTCAAGATCAAGGATAAATCGAGGCAATCGTGTGTGGAAAAATGCTCCCTCAGTAAGAGTGTATAACTTTGTGGTTTGATATTCGTTGTTGAATGTTAAGTACAAGTTATTTATATCATGGCTTTGGTGATCATGGTGATGATTCTCGTTACCTCGAAACAGTTGTTAGAAAGAAGAGCTTTGTGATAAAAATTGTCACTTTGGGGGATGTCTTATGCAGGTTGTAACCGACGCTTACAGTCGTTGTAGTTAAGGTTTTATCAATTGCACGAAGTGTTAGTCTTCAAGGCATCGATGTTTCCACTAACACAAAAATTTATGTAAACTCATCATACATTTTGCCTACTTTCGAGTATATGCATGAGTTAAAATTACCTATGTATTGTAGTATTATTTTTTTCACGTTGTAATGTTACATTCGGGCAGTAATTGCAGTTTTAAATTTCTCAAACGCTAAGTCATTAGCCGGCTTTATTTTTAATACAATTTCACACTTATTTTCTCACTTGCCGTTGGTGTTAATAAATATAAACGCAAAAAAAGCTTTTCTATAATTATTTTAAAAATTATTGAAAATCACGTACTCTTTTGTACACTTTTTATGTGCAACATAAAATATATGACAAAAATGCGAAAAGTGGACTGTTCTGCATGAAATTCGGTACACTATATCTAGTAAGAGGGATACACTTGTATGTATACTCATTTGGTCATTTAATTAAATTTTAACTGAAAAAATGCCAGTTGGCTCACTTGCCCGAATTCCCTTAATTATTTTTTGTCATTTTTAAGTCACTCTCAGAAACAACATGTCCTATATAGGGATCAAACTGGGTTGAATATTAGTACCTTATAGTCAAGAAACGTTGTCTACAGGACAAACATGTTTCTTTAGAGGCTAAACTTGGTTTCTAAAAGATAAAATTGATATTCACTTCTTACTAAATTGGTGCCTTTTTGCCCAAATTTTAGAGTTTCGAAATACTTGCATGATTTTTGTTTCAAAACTCCTATATACGACACATCACAAAAATTTATAAACTCACTTTTCAGATTTATTAAGTTTATATGTTCTGTGAATTATCTATGTAGCAACGTATTGTGAATTTATGGAATACGATTTACAAAGGCGTTTCTTGTTATATGCATCTTCTTTTCATTAAACTCATTGAAGAAATCTTTTTTCTCACTCTCCTTATCCTGTCGGGCTCGTCTTCAAAGATCATTTGCGAATGCCTTTTCAGTCTCCTTCCGTTTTGCGAAAAACTTTCGCAATCCATCCTTCGTCCGTTACTTGCGCATATCCTTCGTTCGATCCGGGAACGCTTCTATTGAATTCGATGTTCAGAATTTTCTCACCTGCGTCCACCGGTGCTGCACCGGACGGCTGCTAAGAAAAGCTGCCTGCATCGCTTCGATTCCTTCTCTCGGACCCCCAGGATGCGATTCTGATCGATTTTCTCCGTGCAATGCAGATTGCTGCTGCAAACAGTTCCCATCGCTTAGTGGTTGTCTTCTTCGTTGGCTGAAGGCTAGAGTCCCGTGCAACCCCAGGAAGGCCGCTGAAGCGTAGCAACTGCTCGGAAAAGGTGTTGTGTGCCACTGGCGGCGTGTTTTCTTGATGTACCGTTTTTGCCAAACTTTCTGTGCCCTGCGCGCGCTCCTTCTTCGAGGTGACGTGAAAGTGTGCTGCATTTTCGCATTCGCTAGGAGTTAAGATAAATTACTTCCTACCGAGGAAGGAACACATGGTCCCATAATTTTCTTTTTGGGTCTCCTTTGGGTCATTCTGGTGGGTCCTGGCAGTAGGGAGCAGTGGCTGCTCTTTCTCTCCGTGTGCTCGCGAATGTGTCACGGTGATTCGATTATGAAGATAAATTTCCTAATGCACAAGAATCGAACGGTAATGTGATTTACGAGGGGAGTGATTTCCGAGGCAACAACAATGGGTACGAAAGCATGGCGAGATTTATGGGCAACAGTACCGCGTTCTACCAAGGAGGACACACAAAAAAATAACCGAAAGAACTATGCACCCTTGGTGGTGGAAAGTGGAAATTAGAGAAAATAGAATGCCGGGCCCCATTTTAAGATGTATTATTGCAACATTAATTGTACCCGAGTGGAAGAGGACTGCAATTTTTCATGCCTTTCCCTTTCTTGGCGCGTAAAGTGACCCGAAATTGGATCATGAGAATTGGTATCAATTTTGTTGTGTAAATGGGTTTCCATTTGGCATTTGGTTTCTTCAGACAAATGGGCTAAATGAAGTAAATTTTTAAATCATGTGCTCTTGGTGTAACAACAATCAAAGATAGCCTAAAACCGTCAAATCTTTCGTCTTTGATAAATGAAGAATTTTGCGAAAAATAAATCTACATTCTATGCATCGGCAATTAAAAGATTTCCATAAGAATGAACAAACGATGCACAAAGGTAGAAAACGAGCAGAACCGGAAGGAAATGGTGTGCTATATGTGGGTTCAACGGAAGGCAATTGGTTAACGGAGGGCTTCCTGCAACAAACCGATCGAAGGGATGCCAAACGTGGTAAATAAGAAATAGCACGTAGCGGAAGGAACCATTTCTTTGTTGTTTATTCACCCAACAAAGAGAAAGAGGGAGAGAGTGTGTATGTTTGTATCGAGCACCAGCGAAATGTTCGATTGTCTGTCAGACTCATCAAAGTGCCATCAAAGTGTTGGATGGAAGGTCTATCCTTCGTCTCGGACCTCTTCCACCTTCCCTGTACGCCACACTCTTGCACTATGCACTTCCG
>KE525350.1:1693222-1763064 GCA_000441895.2 Anopheles sinensis
CAGTGAGTTACTATTGTATTAATTTGGTCTATTCACGTTTAAGTCAAATAATTCACTATAAAGCATGGAAAGTTAAAAATAGCACCTACTTTTGTTTTTGTTCTGCAATTTGCAAAATATTTCAACAATTTTAACTGGATTTTAAGGATATCACAAGTTAGAATAGAGCTCAAACTATAGAAATTTAGTTTTATTTAGTCGTTGATTTATTTCGTTTTTTGATTCATTTAGCAGAAATGGGTCAAGAACAACATCATTTTGTCAAAACTGGCTTAAACATCAAATCTGATCATGATGCAGCTCTCTGCATCCATGAAAACTGGTCTAAAAATGTTCTTATTACTTATCATAGCAAAACAGTTCATGAAAAATTCCGGTAACGGCGGCCACAAGCATCAACGTAGGAGTGAAACCCTGGTTACAGTGATAGATAAGCGAATTAAGTATAAAAAAGTAGTGAATAAGAGAAGAACAGCATCGGTAAATCGTGTGGAATTCTTCATTAGGTGCCACCAAGACATGTGCAGCAAATTTTGTTACGCGGGGAAACCACAAGTGGCCAGAAAGATTCCTCAAGCCCAACATGACAGAGCGACATGAACTAAATTTGTTCAAAGTCGCTGTAAGGTGTATTTATTGGTGCGAAGCATGATAAAAAGTTCTTTTTCAACAAAATAAAGTTCATTCTTCGTTTTTAAGATGTTTGGCAATACTTTTGGCACGATTTTGAACAAGAACCTGGTGCTAAAGTGAGCCGGTATGGGCCATTGATATGGGGAGATTCCTCACTGCGGTGAAAGCTTGCCTTGCCGTAGATCTAAGTGAGAACGATATCGAATATACTAGAAACAAAGTTAATTAGACAAAACGAGTGTTTTATAGGCGTAGACTTCGTTTTCCAGCAGAATAATGCCGGAAATCACAAGTTTATGCTGTCTATAGGTTGGTTTCCTAACAACGAACGGAAATTTCAGGGTGGCCAATAGACTCTCTGTGTTACAATCTCATAAAAAAGCTTTGGCCTATTCATTATCATCGTGGTTTTCTTCAAATTTCAATTAGTTAAGCAACAATTTCGTGCCAAGTCGAATTTATGAATGTTGCGAGCATCACGAGCAGACTTCCCTCGAAAAAATAATTTGTTGCCTACAAATCTCCGTATATTGAAGAGATTAGATACAAATACTCATACACTTACTAAAAACATCATTTTATTTTATTTCAATTGAGTTTTTGTTAGAATATCTTCAATCAATGAACAAAAACCAAAGTGGTGCTATTCTTACTTCCAGGCCATTTTAACGAATTATTTGACTGAAACGTGAATAGACCAAATTAATACGATCGTAACCCACTGAATACTTGTGAAACTAATTGAACTAACGATCCAAACTGAAAAATGCTCAAATTTTATAGACATTTAAAAGATATCGGTAAAAAACAGGGTGGTGCTATTCTTGTTTCCTCGGGTGTATTCATGTGTTCGGTAAGATTAGCTAGAGACTAACTCCGGTGCGTTATAGGCAGAATCTGATGAGCTATTTCAATACTCATAGCCTTAGAGACAACACCACCTGCTTTTGAGGACTTCATACTTTCCCAGGAATATTCATACCAACATTATCGATTAATTCTGCCAACAAAACAAACTAATGATGTTTCAATATCTGTTATTTTCTGATTTTACTTCCCCAGGTAAGCGCTCCTCGTTCTCGGAACTACTGTTTGTAGATCATCTAGTCTCCCACGGGGAAAGGAACATCTCATCATGCATCCCGCATGGGTAAGCAAAGTCCCACGGCGCCTTTTGCTAATTGCATCCCAATTCAAGAAGATGACACTTCGAGATGATGATCCCTTCAATTATGGCAATTTTCCGGGGGAATTGTGAACCGGAGAATTGAATGCTGCAATATCTATACCAGTTATCTTTCAGCATCTCTCAGGTCGTGATTGACCGGATGTCACCAAAGTGGCCGCATCACTCACTGTGCGGATGTAAATTGTTTTCCGATATTCCTACCAGCAGCTTCCTCGCAGGTAACCGTTTCTAAGCCACCGAAAACTCTTACGTGGTTTAGAAAAGAAGGGCTACGGAGTGTTTGAGGAAAAAGATCGAAAGTGATAGTACCAACGGGACTATCCTAACACCACCGAACGGTGTTTACAAACAAAAAAGCCTACGAACGGAGGAGAAAATAGTGTGCCACGGATTTATCTCCTTCTCATATCTTCTCATCGCATCCGGCGATCGGGAATCCTTCTAGGACTATGTGATTTTCTCATGATCTGTGTAAGCAATCCTGTCGGAGCCGGCATCTCTGCCTATGGTTTCGCAGCACAATCAGGGTTTCGGTTTCCCGGACGCCGTAATTTTTCGCACTTTCGCATACTACATCCATGAATGAACTTCATCAGCAGATTGTTTTGTTTTTCTGTTTTACGCTCCTCGAGTACTCCGTCCGTCCCTTCGGACACGGGTTTCGATCCTGTGGAAGGTCTCCGAGTGCGAGCGACGAACAGACGGAAACACCATCAATACTCGTCGATGGGTATATCTCGTGTGTTGTACTCTGCTGTAGCCTACGGATCTCCTCTTAGGCAGTATGTTTTACACCCCGCTCGTTCCCGCTATCCGCCATCCTTCGTCTAGCGGCTTACTTTTTTGTCGCACATGCGTTAAGATTTCTGGTGTCGGCGGTTTTTGCCGCTGTGTGGAGTGTCGAGACGACCAAACCCGTGGGAACCCGTTTTCTCTTCCTGGCTACGGGCGACAGGCGAAGGAACTGGGCAAGGACCAGATCTAAGCACGGCGATAATGGAGGCGATAAGTTTTTCGTCTAGAATTTTGTTTTCCCCTCGTCGGGTTACACCATTTCCCAAGCCATATGCTGCCGTAAGTAATCTTCATACGGTATGCTGGGGAAGCTGTCTGCTGCAGAACGCCGGCATCGTCTTGAAAAAAGGGTTTTCGGAGGGTTTTTTATTTCATTTTTCCAGCACAGACGTTGTGATATGTTTGCTTCAACCTTCAAAACCGTCTTATCCCGTCAATACACAAAAGCCGGCTAATTGAAGGACAACATCCGGAAGGAATATTTTGGCGGAAGTATCCACTTTTTTCTCTTCTACTTGTATCGGTTTGTTGTTTTCGTTGTTGTCATTTTTCGCACAAACTGTGATCCTTTTTAGACGCGACAACCCCGTTTGCTTTCCTCTTCCCGCTGGCTGTTGTCCTCATTTTAAACAGATGGCTGACAAAATACAAGTAATGTAGTTTTTTTTCGCTCAAAAAAAAAGATAAAATTAATTAGGGTAAAGCTTGGTTCGATAAAGTCTCCTTTGCTAAATTGATGAACTGACACTTTATGTTACCAATGGTTGGCCCGGTTTTGTTGTCCGTTCGGTATTTTTCGTGGATCGATGGGAGGTTCGATTGGTTGGAAAATTGGAAAACGTTTCCTTCAAACTGCAATCGATTGGTATGAAAGATTTAATTGGCTTGAATTTTCGTTTTTTATTTGGTTTCTTTAAAGATGAAACACGTTGCAATATTTTACATATATTTATTCACTTTATTATTGTTTTGGTTTATATGTTGTAACAATAGAAAATTATGTATCTTTTTTGCTAAACCATCTCAGTCCAGTTCACTTATCTCATGTCCATCCTTAAACGTTTACCCCAATCCCAGCTTGGCTTGGTCCTTTCCTGCCTTTCTTTTTCCTCTTTTTCCAAATTTTTTGCGCTACCATCATGATCGACCCTCCAAAAATCTGATCACTAAACAAACGAGGGAAACGGTTCTCTTAAAGGTCTTCCTTCGCCTTCGTTTTGCTGTGTCATTTGTTAAACAAAAGGATTGACATCAAACGCACCATAAAACGTCCGACCGATGATGAGGTCTGCCCATGTTCCCTCCCGCCGCTAGCCGCCTCCCTTATCGTCCGGGATCTGGTTCACCCTTCTCACGGTGGTGGTGGTGGTGTTGTTTCGGCCACTCGCCACACTCAGGTCTCAACACCTCCATTAGGCGAAAAATATTGCCCCGGCGTGGCTCGAGACGAGATTCTCGTTAAAGACGGCATTTGTCTTGTTTCCTGCGAAAAATTCAAATCAAGCCAACGCCGACGGTACTAATTTTCCTGCCGTCTTTGATTTTGCCTTTGGTTTTGTTTTTTAAATGTTGATGCTTGAATGGAACTCATGATGGTGCGGCGGAGGTAACGAGGGCGGGCCACGTCGACGCCGGATCCGCGTGCTCCCCATTTTTTCCCATGGTTTTCGTGTTAATGTTGGCGCCACCAAAGCAGCAACGGTTGCATTCCAGCCCGAAGAGATCGCTTTACGGGATCCGCTTGGGATCCTTTTTCGGTTTCCTCTCGGCGTTTAGGGGTTTCTTGTGTTTTTTTTTAGTTCTGCTACCCTACCCTTTCCTTTTCTCTTCGTGTTCACTGTTTGAGGCGGTTCTGTCTCATAGGTTGATGCATGACCGAGGAGCTGCATATGTCCAGCCCCGGGGTTGTGGGGGAAGGCGATGCCAGTATGTGATCTTTGGGCTTCTATCTCCCTGTTCTCGTGAGGCTGCAGGCGGCAACAAGTTGGTGCAGGGATTTTTTTTTCTTTCCTCCTGGGCGCCTTCAATTCCGTTCTCTTTGATAAAGAAAAGTGGGTGCCTCAATTCTCTGCCCGGCAATAATGCAGTGAGAATAAAAGTAACAAAAACATAAAATACAGCGCAAGAAGAAAGATAGTAATTTTCTCTCGTAACTGTCGAGTTTGAAGTCTCCTGTGGATATTTCATTTTTATTTTGAATGTTGTTCCTGTTTCATCTTATCTTTCTCTCGTGCGTGTGTTTCGCCTCCTCCCCGATTATTGCCTTGTTTGACTGTTAAAAAGGAAGGCCGCAACGGGAACGATGCATCGATCGAGCCTGGAACCGGTGATGCGTGCACACACTGCCTTTCACAAGTGAGAAGATTCTTCGCTCGCTAGCAAGTAATCGATTCCGTCTCGTTTCGTTTGGTTCCCACCGATCAGCAGCTAAAACACAGTGCGTTTAGTGTTTTCACATGAGAAGTTGCTGGAGTCGTTGATAAGCAGTGTGAGAAATACATAAATTTGTTATCTATATGATACAGGTTTTAAACAACCTATGACTCTTCTGAATGTAAGAAGTCCATATTTTATAAATCAGATGTTAATCTTGTGAATATCTGGATCTAAATGGATGTTGCTAAAAACTTGCAGCTCACCGTAGCGAATGGGTGTTAAGTATGTTCGGGCTCCTGGTTGGGCTCCTCAACCTACATGACGACTCCGAGATGCGAGAATGGTACGTCCAAGAGATCCCGAAAAGGAGACCCCTTACAACTAACACCGCCTTACGATGCATTCCGTCTCGATGCTCGGCGCTTCGTGTTCTTCCTCCTCGTTAAAAGCGTGTCCTTGCGGATGGCTTGGGGCGCCCTGTTCCGGCGACCGGTGACCGCAGTCCGACACCCAGGGAGAGTGAGAACATTAATAACGTCGATGATAACAAGGGCAGAAGACAGCGGACCCCTTACATCCTGGCCATCCACGCTGCAACGCCACTTTCGGACGACGGCTTTAAAGACGCCGCACCCGAGGCCTAAAAGATGGTCTCAAAATCAGATACGTGTAGATGGAGGTCGCTCGGGAGGAAGGTTTTATATTCGATCCACCAGGAGGAGCCTGTTGGAGGCTGTAGAGGAGGGAGCCTGTTGGTTGGGCGAGCGAAGGGGAAGCAATCTCTTTAGGAATCGCCTGCGTTGCCGACATTTTTCGACGAATTTTCCTTCCCTCCGCGTTGTGGGCTCCGTTCGAAGGTGCTCTCATTTGGGCCGTCACTTTTATGGTGCGCCCAGAAGTGCCAAAGGGGGCACCTTCCGAGGACGACGGGGGTGTTCACAGCTCGCTCGGGGTTATAGTTGGGCTCGTGTTCCACAACAGAATAGTGTCTGCTTAACGACGATGGTTGGTTCTCTTTGCTTCGTCTTCTGCGTCTCGCTGGTACCGAAGATCGCGAGCTCCCCATTCGAATCATTATGCACGCGTAGGAATTTTAATTAAATCTTGTTCGAGCCAATCCTCTGTTTACAAGATCAACCGATTTTGGCATATATGTTTGGTCACACATCACATGCCTCCTTACCCATCGAAATGATCGTATTCAATTCTCAGAAAAGATTGAAACCTTAACTATGCATCGTCTACTTGTACGGCGAATCTCTAGAATGAGTCATCCGTCGTGCTCGCGGTCAGAGGTACTGAGCACTTACGGTGTGGCGTTACGTAGCGAGTATGCGAGGAATGCATGTTATGACTTAATCCCGAACGATGGGATGACTGTTTCACAAAACCATATTTTCGTCGTCAAGTGGAATTCATTCGCCTATTAGTCATACGTGTTGTAACCGTGCCATATAGCTGCAACCGACGTAGATGGTGATGCCACCGAGCACTAGTGACGTATTGTTTGTGACGTTCTGTATTCATTCATAGATAGGCAGTAAGCTGTTGTCGTGGTATAACCAATAAGTTCTGGATAAAACTACCATATACGAACCCTCCAGACAGTCAGCTGCATCCGGAAAAGGTTTGGCAGTTTAGAGCAAATACAAATGGACCTGCAAGACTGAACGCGTGACGCATAGCACGCTCGTGTGTCGGTAATAAATAGTTCAAATCACAAAAAAACAACCATCAGTAGCGCATATTTTGTGTCTATTCCTCGAATGGATTAGATCGGTGGCTTCAAACCGAGGCGTCATCTTTCGAACCGGCGGCACTGACGCCAGGAATGATTGACGCACGGACGCCGGCGGAAGCGTTCTACATTCCGACCTCGTGCCCCGATGACCAGGCTCTCGATGCGAGGAGCAGCACACGGTATCAGCGATTGGAAGTAGGCAGCTCCTTGCGGGTTGAGGGACAGTGGAGAGCACCACCCTGCTGCTGCTGATGAACTGCTGCCTGCGAACGAGGAATGCGTCAGCCGCCCGACGACCAGCTGTTGCGGAGTTTTTGAATGGAGGATGGTGATGACCTGCCACTTCCTAGGTTACCCTAGTCAGAGGCTATCAGCGGCTAGTATCAGCGCTGTTGGAGTTGGCTTGGACGATGATGCCGGTGGAGTTGGTGGTCCGAGGGTAAGGTAGTTGGGTCCAAAGTGCGTCAAACACAGATCCGCGCCATCACACACGTGCATGCATGTTGAGATTTTTCGTTGTTATTGAGCGATGAAGCTGGCCTCTTGTGCGTACTTTGGTTCGGAGGCTTATCAATCGGAAGCTGCCCGACCGACCTGTTACCCATGTAGCTTCGAAGTTCAGTTTTTCAGCGCGCTGTGCAAATCCCATACTGTACGCCTTGCGCGCCGTTGTGCTCCGACGCCAGTGTTTGTCTATGGCAAGATATTTAGGTTATATGGCACCACTTTTCCTGCCCGGTCGTAGCAGTCTTCGACGTCGATGTCGAGACGGATTTCATTCACAACATTCCACAGCCCCACACACTCAGTATTTGACGTGCCCGCCATGGATTGACACTATGATGTGTCTTTCTTTTATTTTGTTTGTGAATGGAGAGGAGCACCAGCGGTCGTGCCTCCGCTGTTGTGTTGCTGTCGGTGCCTTCTGGCGCAGACGATCGTCCAGGGGCCATAAAACTGTGAAGGAGAAAGCAAACATACCCTGGCGTTGATGGCTCCTCCAGTACGTTTCGGGGCGGCGGGAGCATGCGTGTCCCTGGTACAAATGGTGGTACTTTACCCGTGTCCGGGTCCACACCCCGCGAGTGTCACAAGCGGAGCGGTGCCTGATTTTTTGTGCCCGTTCCCCAACGTGGAGCTCGCGCTGTTGCACGGCCCCGTACATCAGTATGCCTTGCAGCGCGTGTGATGGTGGGTCGTAAGCACATCAGGAGTCTTTGGTATGTTCATGTTGGCTGTCTTGGCTTTATGAATCGCGCCCTGCTTAGGACTTCTTGTTTTCTCCCAGCATACTCTTTCCATTTGGCCACCACTTCTCTTCCAACCTCACTACGCTTTGGACCTCCGGGAAGGCGACGAGCTCTTCTCCGTTGAAAAGGTAAACAAAATGAATGCCCTATTTTCCCGCCTCCCTCCCCAGCACCACCACCAGCTTTACTGGCTCCCCAAACGGGCTGAACAGGAAATGTACCGTACATTCCTAACATTCCATTCGTTGGGTTGTAAATGTAAAAATCCAGCCGCCAAAAATCAAACAAAACTTGTTTAGGTTGTTGTCCATGTTCAGCCGCGCGTTCGCTTGTTTTGGTTACTAGAAACTTGTTCCAAGCCAAGGTGGCTAGAAGGTTGATATTGTTTCTCTTTGTATGTATGAGATTGGATTTTCATGGACCTTCTGAATATGATGGTAAGATTAAAATCAACGTTGAATCACGATAAAGGTGTCTTATATATTCTTTGAAGGTTCAGGTGTTTGATTTCAATTCGAATGTATCAAGAATAACTTTTAAACTAATATCTATAACTGCTGAATGAAAAATCGTTACTTCGTTAACAACTTCAACTTTTTTGGCGTAATAGACATTGATACTCTGAGTGGCTAATGTCTCAGGCTAATGTCTTAGTGGCTCAGAGCCACTAACAGTGGGTCAGAGAAATGTGAAATTACCTTTGCGGATGGGACGCTTGACACCAAAGGAACCGTCTCGAAGAAGTCGTCGTCCGAGTCGCACGAGACAGAACCGAATTCATCGGCCGCGTGCATACCTTCACGCAAGCGTCGGACGATCGGACGATCCATCCATCCATCGTCGTCGACGTCGACAAGTAACCTAGTTTTGCTGCACTTCTGCGTGCTTTACCCCCGCCAAACACCACGACCGCGTCCTGTCTCTGCTCCGGGAGTTGGTTGGACTTGGTTGATCCGGTTGGTTCCCGACATGATGAAGAGAACCTGCCGTCTGTGTGCATGTTCCCTACCCGACGGTGCCTACAATGTATATGGTAAATGGGCATCGTTTCTCCCGTCTGGCCTGGGATGCGATGGAATTTCGTCGGTTTCCCGTTCCCGGGAACACCGCACTCCTGGCCTGGGGAGCGGTTTTTTCAGGGTTTCGTTAGAGTTCCCGCTCGTCGGCATATGCCAATCGTGACCGATGGTTCATTATCATCCGATGTGTTTACGCAGGGACGCAGGTTTTCCATCAACGCAGCGGTACATGCAGCGTTTTCGCTGTCTCTCCCTGCTCCTCTCCTCTAGAGCAGAGAGTTTCTTCTTGCCGCTAAAGGTCTTCATGATGTTGGGGGAAGCCTTCACTCCCGGGGCGCCGTATGATAAACATTCTGCCACTGTTACCGTCCATCGATGGGGCCGCTTTCCACTCCCATCGGAATGCACCGACCTCCAATGGCGCTAAGTACGCCAAGATAGTCCGACTCTGACACTAGTTCAGAAGTGTAGACTCAAAACAAACATTCTCTGGAAAGCAAATCAAGCTTTACAATCATCCAGACATGATGTTGCTATAAGCACTTCAAATTAAAGAATGATTAAACAATGCAGCGCAACGTTATTCAGATATTTGAATCATAACTTTTCTTGAAGGGATTTGAATCAGAATTAATTTTAATCTGATAAGAATAAGAACAAATAAGTGAACAATAAGGCTGCTAGTCTCCACGACGATTTAATGTGAAGCATTTATTTACTCACTAATTGGCTTTTTAATGATTAAACTTATTAAGGTTTCAAATGTTTGTAGCGACGTACATCACAAAAATATTTCTAAAGTATGTTCAATGATGTTTTAGATCTATCAATTCATGAGTAAAATAAGTATTATTCACTTCCCCATTTCTTACTCGGTACGCACATGGCTCATTTCATGTTTTACCTCCAAAATGGTTTACGTTGCTTGAAGCTGAACGGTGATTTGATTATTTTATGTTTTACTTCATTCGGCGAGGCTTTTAATGCCCTTCCAATATGAAGTTTTTGAATGTGTTGTTTGCATTATTCGTACTTCTCAACACATTCTACGACTTTATCTTTCCTGTAAGGATGCACTTGCAGTTAGGATTGCTTGCGCGTGAAACGATACACCTTTCTTTCTGTCTCTATTTGTAAACAAATAGCGGTGTTTGTCAAGCCATTGCCTTCGCTTAGAGGTACGGGAAAACTGTAATCTATCGAACAGAAGTCTATTTCCAGCCTTCAGACAGCGGCATCGGGCCGCCGTTACGAAACACATTTCCTGCAGCTTATCACACTTCCGCCGGGCCGGAAGAGACAATTCCCGAAATCGATTATTTACCAAACATCCGCTTGGAAAAGAAGTTGCGGGAAAAAGAAGTATTGAGGTATGGTGCCTGATCGTGGAAAGGAGGTGATAAAACCCCAGTTTACCATCCGCTGGTGATAAACCACCACCCTTTAAGGCCATTCACTTTTCCGTGCCGTGGGCTCGGGATGTTGTTGTGTTCTTTCGGAGGCGTTTGCTTGGGTTTCTTTTACTTATTCATTTTTTTTCAGTTTGAGGAACAAACACAGAACCCTTTCTTTGGCGCGTCTCGGTACAGGTATGCAGACATAGGACATTTCTTTGGGCACACATGTTATCCCGTCTAAGGGTGGGGGGAGGCGTTAAAAGGATGAAGTATGAACGGCGCTGTCACAAACTCTTCTTCAATGAGGAAGTGGTCCCGTTCATGAAAGAGCAAGAGTTGGAAAAATAAAATAAAACTACAAATCATTCACTATTTGCGAAACCTTTCTGGTCGTTCGTTGTAGCCCGCACTCTGTTTGTGCGTGTGCTTGTGTGTTCGTGTGTGTGTGTGTTTATTGCGCTGCGGGTTGTTTACTTTATTTGTACACTCGTCCCACCATGCCCCTCTCCCGTTGTTGCAACATCTGCGATCTTCTCGCAGTGACCGACCAGAGAACAAATTAATGTTGACGAAAAGCAATCATATTCACCAGCAAAGAGCCAGTGTAATATATGATTGTTGGTCGAGCTCTTTACACACACACACATACAAAATCGTGCACACCACCGCCTCTGCACACCTTCCGCGTCGCCATCGCAGTGTTGGTTGTTGAGTTGCGCGCGGCCAAAGGCCTGTCCCGTTATTGAGGTCAACCCGTTTTCCCCCACGAGCGAAGGCGAGCGAAGGGTGTGCGATGGAAGGGCATACCGCCCACCAGTGGCCGCCCGAGGAAAGCGGGGTTTTGGGGGGCGCGCTGGTGGGGAATCCCTTTTTTCTGAATGGGAAACACCACCAGCCAGCGTGCAGCAGCAAACCCCCGGATGAACGAAGGCGAGAACTACACATGAATGAAGCAATTTCATTCATACTTTTTCCCTGCACTCCCCCTCCCCGCCACACACGACGACTTGCGTCCTCCATCTTTCTCGCCAGGCCCTTCAGAGGGGCCACCGGGAGCCGGCAGCGATGCAGTAGTACGACCCGAGCATACGATATATCCGCTGTCGACGTCGCTGCTACTATTACAACCCCCTACTACTAGCCGCCACCCGACTGTGCATATTTCGGTCCGGCCTAGCCGTGGTATGCCGTGTATCGAATGCTTGGTTGGTTGGCTAGAGTTACTACTGCTTCGGCCGCACGATCGAACCGTCGTCCCACGGTCGGTAGAATCATACTAATCCGTATGTTAGTCACTTTTATGGCGCAACGGTTGCGTGCGCGGAGTGGCAAAGGTTGGCATCAGGCCCGCGGCGAGTGGGTGGTGCACCATTTCCGGTAGTAACCGACCTGACAATGAAACCATCGGAATGTGATCGTTTCCCAGAAGGCAGAGGCAAATCATTAGAATAACTAACGATTCAGTGGAAAATATTAATCTTTTAACACGTTGACTACCATGGCTTTCATTTTGAGAGCCAGCTGTCAATTGTTCTAAAAAGTTTTTGCCTCATAACAGATCAACTAATTCTTTGGGATTCTGTGTACTTAAGAGTAAAATGCACGCTGTTTTAGTACCGATTTTTAGTACAATCATTTTTGTTAACACGTTCCGTACCGCGTCACCCAAAAATGGGTGACGGCAACAATGCCCATAAGCCCTTTACACTTACATAGTAGTTGACTTATGTAAGTGTAGACTATAAAAATAGCTGAAAAGTACCCTTTTGGGACCCTAGTTTTTGCTTCGTTTCAGAAAATCGTTGGTTCAATAAATTTGATAAACTAATTTCGACAAAAATGATTGTACTAAAAATCTGTACTAAAAACGCTTGGTACGGAACGTGTTAAAATTAGGTGATCAAATTTATTGAACCAACGATTTTCGAAAACTCAGCAGAAACTAGGCTTCTCAAAGGGTAATCTATAGCAATTTTTATAGCCTACTACTAGTGTAAAATAGTTTGTGTAAAGGGCTGATAAGCATCGTTGCTGCCACCCATTTTTTGGGTGACACGGCAGTCAAAGTGTTAAATCCTAAGTCCCTTTTTGTATATTTTGTTTTTAAGTTCCTCTCAATGTACCAAAACTATCGCAAAGATATTTTTCCATTGCGATTTATGTAAGGTTGTATGCGTACTAAGATATACATATGTGATTTAGTTTTATACTTAATTATCCACTCCCTGGATATAATTATATATCTACTTCCTTGAACACTTTTTTTCATACTAAGATTATATCTCACATTTATTTCATATTCCCACCTAGAACAGCCTAATCGTGTTCATTTTATGTTTCAAGCTGTTAAAAGTTTATTTACACTTCATTGAAATGTTGGCCCTCCATTTATTCGCAAGTTTTCTGGTTTCTCTTCTTAACACGTTGACTAAAATCACTATCATTTTTTAAAGCTAGCTGTTATGAGTTCTAAACAGTTTTTGTCCCAAAATGTAATAAAAAAATAATATATCTTTTATGTTTTTTTTTCTTTGGGTAACTTTGTATCAACTTGGTTTTCTAAAACCGTTGGTTTATAAATCTGATTATAAAAAAAAATATCAAAAAAGTTTATGTTCTAAAAACGCTAGAAAGTCAGCGTTCGAATCTCGTACAAATCAATACATTGTTTTATAATGCTTATCATCATTGTTGGTGGGCTAGTCCTGAAAGTAACATCGGCAAAAACTTATATTCATGAAAATTTTCCACTTCCTTGTGTCAACCTGAGACACGTAATGATGTAATAAATTTTGGTTTTTATTTTAAAATCATTGTGAGCATACTATTTACAAAGTTAACATGCCATAAAGTGCTTATTTTGAAAGATTTTTGTATTCTATTCCTTTGAACAATACATTTAAAGATTTGTCACACTCTTTGGCTTCTTTATGGTATTGTTGGATTGTTGTTTCGGAGACTTCCTAATTTCGCCAAACGTAAGCAAAAAGCGCATCCCGTTGCCCATCTAGAGCAGCTAGTTTTGTCTTTCGCTTTTTAATTAAAAGTATGGACTCATTACGTGAGCTTAACTTCACGACCGCCGCTTAACAAAGGTGCATCACCGCAAAGTGCACTTGGGCATAAAAAAGGCAAAAACTCGAAACAATATCGATAAGAGAGTGCCTCAACGCTCCTCCAACCGTGGATCGATTATCCTCGGTGCCATCATCTCTCATATCGCTGCACTTTTGACGAAACGCATATGAATCACGAGCCTGCATTCTATTTTGGCGAGTGCTCCTATCGGCAAAGTGTGCAATTTCGGGGCTCGTTTTATATGACCGTAGCCGAAAAAAAAAGTTTCGCAATATTGAAACGGCATGGCAACCCCGCTGCTGCACCCTCTGCCCTCCTCCCCATGTGTTCTAATATTTATTGTGAGTTCTTTTTCAGATGACGCGATTTAATATCAGTAAATAATTCGCTTTAAAGTGCTGCACTCCAAAATCCATCGTACCACTAAGCCGTATTTTCCATTACAATACATTTTTTTTCTTTTTGAGCTCCGTTAATCACCGAAGGGTTAACCACGGCCACCATCACTTCACTATCGCCTTTTCCGCAGGTCAATCACACCGCGTTGTTTCACGCCGTACGAAAATATTGTACCCATGCGGTTCATCGGCAGGATGATCGCCGGAAATGCCCCTCGGAAGCGTCCCGGTTTCCCTCCCGCTCCCCTCCCTCCAGGTGCACTCTTCCAAAAGACGCTTTATTTTTTTGTTTTGCGTTATTATGGTCGTTGGGTGCGCAAACAAGCGCATCGGCGGAGTCGCCCAGCAGAGTTAAAAGCAAGCCAGCAACGCTGACGACGCTGATGATGCCACTGCAGTGGTGCATTTGCTTTGTGTGCGACTGCAACTGTGCTGCAACATGTCGGGGAGGAGGAGGAGGAAGAGTAGGAGCGGTGGGTTGGGCTGCTGGAGGCGAAATGCAGGGCGGAACGAACGGGCGGATGTTCTCGTGTAGTAAACATCATCATCATCGTCGTCACCATCGTCGCCGCCGTCGTCGTCGTTGACGTCGACGTGATCATAAAAGATTAGTTCAAATATGACGCGGATTTTCATTCATAAATCTCGTGCATGTCTTCATCCACACGCTCACACCAACACACCAGCGCAGCCGACCGTTGCAACTGTCGTTATGTTCGTCTTTTTTTTCCTCTTCTGCATGTGCTTGTGAGCTAGCTGCTGCATGATGCAGCGGAGCACGTACGATGCAAGTCCACAAAACACCGTTGACCGTGTTTGTGTGGTCGCTTTTGGGTTGTTTTTATTTTTTCCCCCGTCTCGCGGCGATTCTGTGAGATTGTTGAGTGCATATTGGCGGCTCCTCATGCCCATTCGCTTTATGAATAATTTCCAAGAGGAGTTTGCGGTAGAAGTGGGGTCCTAGTACGTCTCCAACAGAACATTCGGTCGTCTCAAGTAACTCTTCCTCCCGGACTATGCTTCTGTTCTTCTATATGTCGAATGCTCTTTTTCAAGTTGCATTTTGTGGTGTGAATTGACAATTGCTTTTAAGAATGTGGCTTCTTCGATAGACTTCCTTCTCTAGTGAGATTTCTGTAAGGCTTATAAACCATCACGATCTTCGCAATCCGTACTTCATTACAGCAAATTGCTGTTATGGGATTTTGTGTGAAGTCTATGAAGATATGGGTTTGTCATTTTTGCTCGATGACGATTTTTTTTAACACAAAAAAATAAAAAAATAAACTGACATGTTAAAGCATCTCCAATATTTTCAATATACCCCAAATTAGAATTAAAGATTTTTGTTCTTTTCTTTAACACTTTCACTTAACCTTCCAAGCCCCGTTATCAGTATTAGTTTAGTATTCCAAATTAATTGGTTTGAAAAACTTGATTTGTTTTGTGACTACCAAATCAATTTTTCCTCACCATTTTCCGTCTTCTTATTGCCACGAATCCGCGGTGGGCCAATATTTACGACTTTGCTGAAGATTTATCAATACACGCGGCGTAATAATGCGTCCTCCTCGCGAAGAACTCCGCTCCAAGGAGAAGGGGGTCTCCAGTCACCGAAGAAGCGGTCAGGGAGAAAGCGGAAGGTCAGTAATCGGGCCGCGAAAAAAACAACAAAGCATAGAACGGAACAACAAACAACACCCAGAGCACGGTCCGTAACGACGAGCGCGTATCCTTTTTTTTACGACTCTCCTCCACCTTTTGTTTTTGAGATCAGTTTTTGGGTGGTTTTGTTTTGGGGCGAATAACAAGTTTCCACCGCTTCCCGACGAAGAGGATACGACACAGCATAGCCGCCGAGATGGCCTTCTCGGATTCCAGACACGCTGCAATCACGTTCGGCTTTTGAGACTTCTTCCTCTTGTCCAGTCCCGCCTGCATCGTGCCTTCGGTGGCGTTTGTTGCGATCGGCAGGTTGTCCTGAAGGAGAAACTTGTTGGGCTTTTGGGGAGTTGTTGCATTCCTCCGGAACGCTACAACGAGTCGCGTTTTCTGGAGACGCGCGCAGTTCATTGAACAGTAAATTAAATGCATGCGGCGCGAAATCCACAACCAGAGATGCATTGGAATTGAACCAAGAATCTTGCTTCGTTACGGTGGGGGCAATCGGAAAATATTGTTGCATTCCATGTAAAACTCAACTCTAATAGAACCTTATGAAAATTTAAATCAGTAGAAACTGGTCTTATTTATAACTTCTTTCAGTTTCAATCTACATTTTCTAAATCAGCGTATGTGTTTAATGAGTGGTTTAAAAAAAAGGTAAGTTCACCACTAGGCTTTTGGGTGAGTTGCGTGTGAAAATATTGTTTTATTCCATTTAAAATTCAACAGCTAATAGAACAGAATTAACTGTTTTCTGACAATGTCCGATTTAATTGAGATCTGTAGGAACTGTTTTTATTAATAATTTTCTGCAATTGAAAAGAAAACCTAAACCAATGTATTCGTTTTAACACGTTGCCTGCCATGGCAATCATTTTTGATAACAAGGTGTCATTAGTTCTAAATCTTTTTGGCCCAAAAATATATCATATATTTTTTGGGCAAAAAGTTTTTATAGCTTTACAAACTATAGTAAAATTAAAAAACTAATTCCTTGGGAACCTGAATCTTTGCATGGACGTCGAAAACCTTCTTTTTAATACATTTTATAAACGAATTTAAACAAAAAAAGTTGTACTAAAAAGTGTACTAAAAAGTGAACTTAAAAAGTTTGGCAGTCAACGTGTTAAAAATTAAATTAAGTTTATCAGTAGGCTTTTGCGTGAGTTCTTAAATAATCTCAAATACTAGACAACAGAAAATGCATTCATTATCCAGTTTACTGAACGTTGTTGCAAAGAATTTCGCGAAGCATTGCCTTGCTCGCTGCGCTAAAAATTTTCCAATGCATCCGGAAAAACCACGAAACGGAAGCTGACACGATCTGTTTAGTTTGGCTTTAAGAGTCTCGTGGTTTGGCCATTTTCACTAGCACCTTTTCGTGCATTGTTAGCCCGAAATGCACCAACCGAATTATTATGTCGCTCTCTCCACAACTCGCTGGAGATCTTCCTCGTTTACTCTTCCGGCTGGTGTGGCGACCGTAAGTTTTACGATTTGTTACGATTTCGTAGTGCCTTTCGGTGGATGGTTGTTTTTTTCTACTACAACACTTTGGTGCACGGTGAGGAAAATAGCTGTCGAGCGTCGGGGCTTATTCTCTGCTCGTTGCGAATTGGTCCGTCCAGCATTCGTTCCTTTCGGACGCTCGTTTTTGGAACATTTTGCATCGTTGCACCGCCCTGCAGCAGCAGTAATAGCGATCCAGCGACCATCAGGAGGGCGGTGAATGCAGTTTTGGATTTCTGCTTCCGTGTCTGTTCTCGTCCTACCGTTCCAACTCCATTCACGGGTTTTGCCGAGCCGGCGTGAGGCGTCGTTCTCTTTGTGTCTTTCCCGCCAAATGCCTTTGACCGCGGCTTGTTGACGGTGGCTTGGCGTGGAAACACCACGGGATCCCTGTCCTGGGATGACCAAAGAGAGGGAGGGAGGGGATGAACTTTTTTCTTATTCGTTCCTTATGTTGCTTCTGCTTCAGTTGGCTTTTCCTGGAACGTGGGCCGATCTCTCGAGCGATATACGCCACTCTCGCCCCGAAAGGCCCCGTGGCTTTAACGAGCAGCCAGCGTAAGGTGATTCCGCCAAGGAATGTGTCTGCGTCCCGCCGGGTATGTGAGGAACGGGGGGTTGGGAATTGAGTGTGGCCAGCGTGGTTTTTTTTTGTTGATTCCCGCCACAAATGCCGCATTCCTTTCAGTCTGGCATTATTTGTGTTGATTGTTTTTCGTTTTTCTCTTCGTGTCTTCCCTTGGGTGGGGTTTTTCCCTCCCCTCCCCTCCCCAGCTTGCTGCGTTTTCGGCTGCATTGGTTGACTGTGACATGAAGAAATTGAGGGCGACAGTCCGGCACACCACCCAACTCCCCTCGGGCCCACCAATATGTGCAGTTGCATTTTTGAATGCAAGATGCATTGCCGGGAGGCCCATTTCCATTGTGATTGAGCTTATGATTGGTGGCGCGGGTGGTTTGCAGCTTTCTCGTGCCCCGGCCGACCCTTATCGTCCCATCCGTCTGCAGTTTCTGGTGTGTAATCTGTGACCGAGCAGCAAGTTCGTATCTGTTCGACTTAGACAGAGTAAGATCAATTTCAACAGGTCCTTTTTAGTTGACGGATTTGTCCGGCACAAGATTCTCGAGTTGTGACGTCTCGCGTTGAAAAAATATAACGGATTTGAAATTATTGGTAATGTGGATTCATTTCGAATGATTTAAAATTGTTTACGTTAAGAAATCTTTATTTGCTTGTCATTTTGCATTATGATGATTAAAAATGTCCATGACTTTAATAAGGGAAAGCTTATTAGAAGTAAGAAACATAGATTTACCTGTTTGTTATGAATGTGTTAACTCCAACAAGCCAAACCTGAATTGATACCGAACATCGTTTTAAAGAGATAGGCTTTGTGATTTTTATCCACGATTAACATCAGAATGGATTAATTTTCGATGTATCGTTGTTCTCAAACTCACTATTGCTGTTCTGAAATTATAAAACCTTCAATTGACTGTTTTACTTTGGTATCTACATTTTACACTTTTTTTATTTGTTTAAAGTGTGCAGTCATTGTCGATGTGACTGGCAGTTAATTTAGTTAATTTAGACAGTTTTATCAAGTCCCAAAAAATATTTATGACATGAAGAAAATCGTTAACGAAACTATCACGAAAAGAAGTATTTTGGGTGTTCCTTTAATCTCTTCTACCGCATCTTTCTCATCTCATGCAGTGCCGCGAAACGCCGCAGACTGGTTATTTGGGAAATTTGGTTTTCGATATCCAACTTCCGAGAATTCACGATGCATTTCGATGTGCGTGTGTTTGTGTGCCGCTAGCGACCGAAACAAGTCTTCTAAAAAAAAGTCACAACAAGTTAGTTCATTCGTGTTGTGCGTCTTTGGCTGGCTCTCTTCGCTTTTCTTTCGCATTTCTTTCGTTGGCTCCGTTGCGCTGTTGTCGGATGCGGTTGCAGTTATGCTGCTGCATTCGGTAAACACTGCCATCATCATCATCGTCGTCATCACCATCATCATCAACATCGACGGATTCCTTCCCTGAGAAAGGTTCAACGCTCGTCCGGCGCTGGCGATCATTTTTCCTCGGTTTTGTTGCCCCTTGATCGTTGCTAGATTGATCATTTAATGCGTGTGTGTGTGTTTTTTTTTGGTTTTTGTAATTTTACTGCATTCTTTCGTGCCGAGATTGTAACCTACAATCTTTCGATTGCAGACACAAGCGCCCGCCTTCTCCGCCCAGTCTCCGCGAGCGCATTCTTTTCACACATCCCTCTGAATGTGTTTTTATGTCTTTAGTGTCGAATAAAATGTGTGTACGTCCAGCGTGTGGTGCGTGCTGATTTTGTCCGGAGTTGCATACCGCATTTTTGTGCGTTGTTCTGTGATTTTCTTTTTTGAAATATGCAATAAAATGTTTCCTTTGTTAAAGTTCATTAGATAGCGAGATTTGCATATGAACCCTCCTGGAAAGGTAGTAAACAAAATTAATGTTGGTGCGCCCGACGTATGCGAGAGAATTATGAAGAAAAATGTTCTCCCATTTACAACTCCTTAAAAGCAACAGAATGCCGAGACCTGCTTCCATCTAGCAATTTTTTCCCCTCCGGATTTTTTTTTTCATACGAACTCTTGCAAAATTTTGATGAAATTGTTCGCCACGAAGCTTTTGCTGATGGAAATTTATGGGCATCATCATCGCGGTGGCGGTGAAAACGCATCACGAATTCTAACAAGTCTGTGCGCTGCATCCCCAGCCCGCCCCAGGGGGAGTTCCGAGTGAGGCATTACTTGGCGCCCTTAAATGTGCCCTTTCGCGCCCTTCCCCTTCCCCGTTGCGAGGCCACAGAATCGTAATTTATTCATTAGAATCGCGCACACTTGCGCGCGGTTTATGGTGAAAATGGGAGTTATGATACTAGAACTAATCATATTAGTCCCATCTTGGCCATTCTCCCTGCTCATCGCTGTATAGTTTTACGAGTCGCCACCGCCGAGTTTGGTCCTTTTCCCGGTGTGGTAGGTAGAGGAGGGTGGTGGAAAAAGGAGTTCTATTTGCAGATGAAAAGACAAGTTGTTGGTTTGCTGCTGCGAGCACAAGCCCTCCTTGGTGGGACCGAAACAATTTGGCGAAACACTCGAGGATTTTCGGTCAGACGAATAGGAATTATTATGCAAACTATCGTTCCGAGTTGGGTAACAAGCAGGCTTTCTTCAGGCTTTTGTGTTACGCAAAGCCGACAGAACGGTTTGAATTTTCGACTTAAGAGAACTTTAGCATCCCGGACTATTTTTAATCAGAGTTTTTAAGAAAAACTATCAAGAAATTGTCTTGTCAATTCGTGTAAACAGATCTTGAATTTCTTTCGAAGAGAGGATTATATTCTGTAAACAGTTTTGTTCCTTAATAGTATTTTCAAAGTATCGATGATTAGAAAGAATTGATTCTGTGGTAAGATTTCAATTTTTTGCGAAATAAAATTCTAAGCCCGTCTGAAGCACGTTCTAGCATTTGGTTATCCGATTGTATTACTCACATGCTTCGTTTTTCGTATTTCATGAGTCAGAAAAATTGCCTACACTACCAATTGTGGTCGTCCATTACAACAGGTGCTAATGTAAGTTTCTTGAGTACGGTACGTACAGTTGACCCATGACTCACAGGAATCCGTTTTTACATTTACGATCGTTTCGTGTGACTCACCAATTGGCAACCGAACCGAATACCCATTTGCCGGAAGCAGGAAAATTGGTTGTTTGTGGAGTAAAATAAATAATAAACAATTAACAAGGTTCGTCACCACGTTGGTGAACGTCGTGACGTTGGTCAATTCGATGCATCCGGTTCGAAGCTAATTGTAACACTAGGACATTTCGTTGGTGAATCATGGCCCCATGAATTAACGGGTTGAAAATAAATTTACAATACACTGCGCCTCAGCACAAGGGTTCACATTATGGACCAAAACAATTCAGCCATAAATGAAAGCACAATTCCTGAAATTCAAGATCAAGTTCAGCGGCGCTCTCTCTCTCTCTCTCTCCCGGTTTTGGATTTCGGTAATTGGTTTATTCTGTACAAACCTAGGACGAGCCACAATCTCATCAAGTGTCCCATTTAGTCTCGCAGCTTTCCATATCCCAGGCGCACAAACACGCACACACTCGAACGCCAAAAATTGACCGGCTGCGGGAAAAAATACGCCACAAGTTCGTCCTTACTGGAGGAGTTTGCGTGTTGCGGGAATCGGTGAGCTCTTTCGTGAGCATGAGTGATGCGAAAGTGAAACTCCCTTACAAACCGTGCGAGGAGCATCTCCTTCCGGTCGCCAAAATATCCTATCTCTCGATTTGTTCTCGTTTCCTGCAACTTATGCTTGCTGCAAACCCTGAGGCTCGTTTCTCCGATGTGTTTGTTGGAGCTTTCATTGCTGTTGTGCATGCGATTTGTGTCGCTTTAAAGGACTCCGCGGCGTAACCACTCTGGTCAACTGATTGGGCCTCGATTGAAGTAAGCATCTTCGATGCAATATTGATGCGCTATTGATGCTACAACGTTTAAATAATAAATAGACGGGACTATAGAGGGAGAGCGAGAGACTCCGTCCCCGTACAGAGCAGAGAGAAGAACCATCGCTGAAGGTGGTGGTAGTGCGCTTAGGGAATCTCTGTGGGCGCATGTGCGTGCCCCCCGTTGCCTGGGTAGGGGATGGTGCGGATGGAACAACGGGTCGACAACGGCGGGGGGTAACTTTCGATTTCATTTCACTTTGAACTCAACCAACCCCCCTCACACTCGGTTCATGGGAGGTGGCGCGCGTTGGATGTCTTCGTGCCTGCGTACACGGGTCGTTCTTACAGTGACAGCCGAAAAAAAGCCCTGCTGATTTAAAAAAAAAAACTCTATTTTAATTAGCAATTTTTTTTTTGTTGTGTATTATGAATATTATTTTTTTGAGTACTACAAACTAGTATTTGTGTTCTAAAACCATCAAACGGTCTGATATCTCTCCCTCGGTTTTGGGGGTCGGGGGTTCGCCGATGAGGGTTAGAACTTAAGGGTGAGAAGGAAAAGTGGTAGCGGGTGAAGGGTGGTGGAGCTAGCCGAACGGAACCGAAACCAAAATTATGGAACAAACTGCAAGGTCAGAGCCGACTCTGTCCTTCACGTCCCTTCCCCTCCCACAAGGGTGGAGCTCTACAGTGGAGGGGATGAAAGGTAAGCCCAAGGGGTGTCGAATGGGAGGGGATGCGAGGATAGGGTGCAAATAAAGTCATGCGAGGCAAGTGGCTGGATGTGCTAACGGTGTGTGGCACTGGCGATGGCATTGGCGGCCATTGGGCGTTAAATCGAGGTTGAAAAATTAGAAGCTGCGTAGTAACTCATTTTGAACCGTTGTTCGTATATTCATATAAGAACAGTGCTCTGCTTGGTCAACAACAGACTGGCGCAGCCTTTTGGCGCTGTTTGACGACCACACTATCGCGTGGTGACCGTTGTTACTCGCCATATATCATATATATTACTTCAATGCGTACTTTTCCCCCATTCCTAAATGTTAGCATGTTGATTTTGCGAATCTTTTGATGAAATTCTGCTACGCGTGACGCGTATTCGAATATTACTTTGAATCATATATTTTGCTTTTATTTGCGAAGCTGCTACTCACCGTAAGACGCTTTAGAAAATTTTGTTTGTGTTAGCAAATTTATTTTATTTTATTTAAATCTTTGAAATTTAAGTTTGCTTGAAATTGCATGTGTTCAAAATGTCTTACAAATTCAAACTCATCCATCGAGTGCCCAGCGAAAACTTCGAAGTAAAGTTTCATCTCTATAACATTGCCCCCCGTTTCCCACCTTTGCCCGATCTCAATAATACCGCTTCATTACTCTCTGAGAGACGGATTTGGGGCGCTTCGGAAACCGCCGTTTGGATTATTTATTTTTCCGCTATCTACCACATGCTCAGTGGTCGAATTTGCACTAGTATTGTCACTACATATAACCTACCGCGCGACGTTCTCGCTATCACCACAAAACCTTTCCCACCCTTGGCAGATTCACGGCGTTTTGGCGGAGATGTTGTCCACGATCGCGCGAAAAAGCGTGTGGAGCTTTATTCGCCTCTGCCGCTTCGCTTATCGACCACGCGACGACGGTGCGTTTTCGCACTACTCGCTCGCCTGAGATGGTGATGTGTTTCGCGGGTTTGACCCAAGGATGTATGCGTGCCACCCCCTGCCGGGTTTGGGAGGGTGGGTTCTGTAACGGTGTGACATCGCGACGCTACACACGCTGCGTGCGTCGCGGTGACGTCGCAACGCGACGGACGCTCGAAAAACGGACCTGCGCCGCGACGGACGCGAAGCAACCGGGCTAAATGCGCAATTCACTCGCTTGGCCACCACGGCTGGGCCGGTCCAAGGTTGATCTTGAATTAAATTGAATTCGGCCATCTTGTGATAATGCTACCCGGGGAAGCAATGTTGCTCGATCGATGGTGCTTTGAGATTTTCTACGCTTTTGCTTTTTTATTGAAAACTTTCATCATTGCATTGATGTAACATTTATAAAACTTAAAGAAAATTAATCTTCAATTTATAACTTATAATTTTTACCTCATTTTTTGCATTTGTTTTCTAAATTATAGATTTTTGTTTGAAGTACCTTTTAATTTTTGAATCTGGTGTAAACCACAATACAGAATAGATTTGCACTTATTAAACCAGATGAAGAATTGTCATTTTGTTTGAGCTGATAAGTTCAATCTAAAATATTTCAACATGCAATTGCTGATAAATTTCCTTCCAAGCAAGACATTTTATTTCCCTTTTTAACCTTCAAAATATTGCCGCCACATCGAATCAACATGGAATTTAAAGCTACATTTTGTATTTCCTGTGTTGAATGTAATAGTCAAAATATAAAGCATTTACATAATTTTATATTTCTCTTTATGGATAATTATTTTAGGGTACTTTAAACGAAGCGTAATCGCTAGTGTTAACGTGTATTACGCTACTCGATTTGTCAGAAACAAATTTGGCTTCTGTACCCCTTAATCGCGTGTGTAATCTTACTGAAAGGTTGGAAACAACTGATCACAAACTCAAACAAACGAAGTACTTCGCTCGATAATGCTTTAATGAAATATTCATTGAAATTATGTGGTCATTTAGCTTACTTTTAGTATTTTCAACAATGGCCAACGAAATAATAACCGTAGCTATACAAAAGGATACATCAACATTTATCCAATTTCGGTTGAGAAACACCGGCTAAAAAGCAGCAAAACATTAACAAATGAGGGGCGTATAACTTTCAGAAAAAGTATACAAGAGACCAGTTTAGTGTTTAGCTTACTTCTAAGGTATTCTTTCTGTTTTATAAATTTGCAAATAATGCGTGAGCGATTTGTGAGCGTGTTTTTAGTAGCTTAATTCAACTGTACATTTGTAACGTTTTGTATCCAATAGAAAACCCCTTTGCCATCATTTACGCTTTTTATTTCGAATTTATCAATTGATTCGATTCTAAACCAATTAGATTAATTATTTTAGTTTTGTTTAAAATTAAGCTGCATTTTATTTCTTTCTTTTAGTTTCTTTGCATTAGCTCTTGATATAAGCTCTGCTTACTCCCGGATATTGTGCATATTCTAGCAGATTTTCAGTTTCAGTTTTTAACTATGTCGCTTTTGCTTGATTTGAAATCAAAGTATGGATTGTAGAAAAACTAATTTAATCCGTAATTCCAAATAGTTTTCCTATTTGTCGTACAATTTATGTTCATTTCGCAACTCTAGTAAGACACTTTCATTTCCTTTGGGGTTGGTGACTAGGAATGGTGATTAAATTCTTTAATTCACTAAGAATGATTTGACTCACAAATGATTTAGGTAAAATACCATGTTTTCTTTATTGGTCGCTGAATCCTTGCCTGCCAAAGGCATTCTCAGTCTCAGAGTTCTCAGATCAGTCACAATTATTTGTCAATAAAAAATACAGTTAAACAATTAATAAATCTGAAGGGAATTGAATCAATTTACTTTCACTCTGACTCAGTTTGCACTTCTATTTTTTATAGAAATTTTCATTATATTGTCGTTTCTGGTTGAATTCCATACAGATAACTCAAGGTGGGGGAAATGATTATAACATGAACAACTTTATATTAATCTAAAAGTGTAAAATTTGTACATGTGGGAAAGGGAATTCATGAAGACACATGCATAACAAATTGTTCGTTTAAATTTCATGGAAAAAGGAGATCGCCCAAATACGGCTGTAGTGCTTCTTGGCTATCAAATAACTTGTATCGGACTTCCAAATTCGTTTCGGGGGGAAACAAAAATTTGTGAAAAGTGGTAACTGCAGCTGTTGTTGTTGCGTTTATTGTCGTGGCGGGAACCTATTTTCGACAAACCCGAGAAAATATTCACCGCATCTTCGCTCCCTAAGACAATGTGTTTGATCTTTCACGTTCGCTGGAGGGAAGCTCGTTGCATCACAACCGACCGCGCGCGCCATGTGGGTGAAATATTTCCCGAAGGCTTAACCGTCCACGCCACCGTTTTTCCCTCCCGCCCCGCGGACCTTCCTGGAAAAATCTCCCTCAGCCTGCCGGCAGCGGAAGCACGTCCCGTCGACGAGGGATTTTCCATCGTGCTGCCCCGGAAAACCACAGATCACCATAAACGTTCCGATGCTCGATGCCGTTCTCCCCCTTTTTCGGCAGAGAGTCGCGTTTTCATTTTCCCATTCGTCTTCGGGTCTGGCTTCAACTCATCATCACCTCGCCGCGACGTGCACAGCTTCCGAGGGCTTTGCCACAGCCGCTGCAGTTTCCGTCCTCCAGTCCTCTACCCAACGCTCCAGCACACACACTCACAAAGACCCCGCTCCGGATGGAATTTTTCTTCCATCGCCGTGTTGTGCTAGCGGGAGGAAAAGTCAATCGTCTTTTGGCTGCGTTTTCCCCCCAGCGTTCCTCTCCATTTCGGCATTTCCAAACGCGAGCACCCCACACGGACTTCATCAGTGGGACAACGAACGCTTGCACGCACGCACTCACGCACGACTCGGCGGAAACAAGACATTCCGATGCACCTTCACCGCGCCTTTCACCGCACCGTCGTCGCCTGGTCTCCGAGCGAGCAGCGGAAACGCTCGGAAAACGCAGCACGACGCCGTCCAACACCCGATCCGCGCTTTGTGCGTATCGAGGGGGAAAACTTCTTCGGGAACTGCCGGCAGGAAACTGATGGCGACAAAAATAGATCCCCGCGACAAAACGCCACCGTATCCGGGGAGGAAAAACGAGCCGAAAAGCGGTGGGGTGACAAATGGAGAATAGAAAAAGGCCGAGAAAAGGATCCCCCTCGAATTCGGGCTGTTATTCTGCTGGTGGTATTCCGCTGCTTCTCGTTTTTCTTACGGTGGATAAAGTTTCTTCTCCCCCTCGACGTTTCGACGACGACTCACGTCGACGGAAACCGTTCGGATTTGGGTTTGCCAGCGTACGCGATCGCATCTAAGGCACTGGGGCGCCCAATGGAAAAACAGTCCCCATACACCATACCATACCCAAAATAACACGTACGAAATAAACACTCATTTTCACCCCTCGGGCGACGATCAGCGATCAGGGGGAGGAGGGCTTTATGCGTGCCGCAGAAACATGATTAGTCGAAAGAATATTGATTGCATTCGTTGGAGATGTGCATTGCTCGCTCTTTTTCTCGCGGGTTTTCCGGCCCGGGGCCAGATATGCACACTACTATCCCGCCTCATCGGTTAATCTTCCGAAGCCCGCAATGTTCAACTAATAGCGTGCAATTCGTCTGTGACACGGCCGGGTTGAGCGATGGGGGAAAACCCCGGATGATCATCTCGTCTATCGGGGGAAAATGGTTGGATGCAATATATGTAGATGGTAGCGTTTGGCTGCAACAATATTCTTTTTTTTCTCCCTTCTGAAACCCTCTGGAGACTCCAGTCCGTAAGTCGGGAAATCCGTTCTTGCTTTTCTTTCATTTTGCTCTGGCTAAATAATACATTTTCCCAACCCATGAAGGAAGGGGTCAATGACATAACATGCACGATCGAGAGAGGATGATGATCCCGGAAGATTCTATCGCAAATCGTTCACGAGAAACAGTTCCTGTTGTTCAATTGCTAAGCTTTTTGTCACATTTTCTTACATAGGCAAGGCAGCGCTAACACGATTTTTTGATTAGTAATTAACCATCTCTGTTTATTTTTAGGAATTAAGTAAATTATCAGAAAAAGAAGTAAGTTTACTTCAGAATTAAGTAAATTGAATGGTTTTCTTAATGTAGGTACATGTTTTACACGATTTATTTGTGCAATTGACTCAAAATTGAACAAATACCTGTAGTATACTGTACTTAAATCAAACAATAATCAATTGCGTATTTCCTCAACTTTTTCATTCACCATGATCTCTCATTTCATAAAATCAGTCACCAATATCTATGATTATTTTAGCTTCCAATAATGGGACCAAGATTTTCATCTCCTCACAATTTAGTTAAATTCTCTCTTCTTCTTCTTATCGGTACTTCAGAACGTCTCTACTCGACTCGCTCGCAGTAAAGCTCAGAATTATCCGTAATATCTTTCCCTTCCGTTTATTCCTCAACTCGCGCTCGGCCATTTTGTTGCGGAACGCATCTTCCTGCTATCTAACTGTCCAGTCAGCTAGCCCTTTTATATGGCAATCGCTGTCGGCATTCCCTCTTTGCCTTTCTCAGGGAGATTACTTTTCAACTTTGAAGTTTATTGGAATTCAACTCCCTCTTCCTCCATTGCCTGGCTGACAAACTTGCAGACAACGGGAAGACTCTCCTGTCGACCTGCCAGGCAATGGAAACGATACCAAACGTTATTGGACGCTAAAAATCTTTCATTTCCGCATAGTTGCCCAAGTCAGCAGGGAAAGGTTTGGTGTTGAATTTCTCAAAAACCTGCAAACCGTCAATGGTGATACTGCTATACTTTTTCTTCTCATTTGTGATTGGTTTTTTTCCATTTTCAACACCCAATCTTTTTACAACATTTTTGGAAAAGGTTTTCCATTAAATTCTTCGTTTTGCTACTTTGTTTAATCGATTATGTAGGTTATTTTGAGTTTTAATTCAGGCGCAAAATGCGATAAGTTTAAAAGCAATAATCACAACTACCGCATTTTTTTATCAATGCTTACTGTACAGTATTTAATATTTGAATCTACATTAATAAAAAGTCCGAATTGTTATCGCGGCAATATATCAAACATTTCGATTAACAAAACGTAAACGTAAATAAGGGCAATTAGTGTTCAGTCTCTACTCAAACCAAAATATCATCATAATTTTCTTGTTTAATTTTACTTGCTACTGTTTAAGTTACTAAAGCGATCTTCAAATAGTGGGTTTAACTTCAAATGTGCATTGATTAGTATTTTTGTTCTTTTAATCATTTATTGATATGAATTACCATTTTACAGTTCTCTGCTTAATATAAGTTTCGTTTGATTTGAACCTTATGTACTTGAACAAACGTATCTTTTATTGATCTGAATTGTATTTTAAAGCTCTGTTTAGATAATTATCGTTTGATTTGAATCTTAGGTATATAAACAAATAGCATTAAATTTAAAGCAAAAACAATATAAAAGTATCACTGGTTTATTGCACAGACTTTTTCTAACGCATTAAGATTTTAATTATTTTCGCAAGGATACGCTCAACAGTTTGCAACCAGGTCCGCCGCACTTTCGTGTCCCACCCGGATGCGGCCCACGATCCTTGGGCAGCCTTGAAACGACGCGAAAAAGCTCCACCAGCGCTGCAAGCTCCATACAGGCACGATGGCGACCGGCGGCGGCTCCCATTTTGTTTTCGCCATCAACGCGTGCGCCATTTGCCGCGGTGCGTCGTCTTCTTCGTCGCGACGTACAGCTCGCAGAAAAGAAACACACACGAATTACTCCCCTCCATTCGGGGGGGGGACCATGCGCTCTCTCTTTCTCTCTTTCTCCTTCGTGTACGCGTACACGCTCGCTGTTCGAACGGCTCTGTCTCTTTCCGTCGTATTCGCGGGCGCTATCTTCTTGCCGCTTATCATCAAGTGATTGGGTGCGTGCAGTGAGCAAGGAAGAGACCGAGCAGAGCGAAAAAGAGAAGATTGCCTACGCAATCATACAACACCGTATTCACAACTATTTGCAAATGCCGACCGAAAAACCCCCGGCGGGGAGGGGGGATGCGTGCAAAGGGATGTTTAATATGAGACGAAGGAGCATCAGATCCCGGGGAATTCGCTGGTGGAACCCATATCACCACCGGAACCCAAGCGCCAACATCCGTATCAGACCGGTGGATCGCCGCGTGTGTGCGTCGGCGAAATGCCGCTTTGGCTTTCATTTTGTTTTAACTTTTTTGTTTGTTTTTGCATACTGCAGGATTTCATCCCTCACTTCCCCGCCACCAAAACCCTCGCAATCCTGGTCAGGGTCGGTTGGTAACACCGTTTCCGAGCACACGCAAAATCTTCACGTTCACGAAGCCGCGAATTTAAAAAATGGGGGCTTTGTGGTACGCAACGACATTTTGCGAACCGCGTCACTCGCGGATCCCGTGCGACATTTCGCAAAGATGTAGCGTGACGATGAAGCGATGGCCGGATGGATAGTAGGGAACATCCACCAAAAAAAAACAACAGAAAAAGAAAACCCGCCATTCCCGTACGCTGAACCTCACGCAAGTGTTATCGATAATGGTAATGTGGGTTTTTTTTCTCTTTTGGTTTTGCCGAAGAAAAACTGCGACACCCTTTTTCATACGCGAGACCAAGCAAATTGACCCACACATGTGTGTTAGTACAACATATAGTATACGGAAGAGAGAAAATGAATTGCAGGAGTAGATATGGAAATGTTGGAGGTAGGGGGAGGAGACGGTAGAGGAAGCGGGACGGTTTAATTCATCATCATGTGATGGAATTTTCGGTGAATAAGAATTCGCGGACACATCACCTTCAGCCAATTCGTTCGGAAGAATTATATTTCAACCGAAGTGACATGAGCCTACTTGTAGGGCGTTTAAAAATGAGATTCCTTAATAATATTCAAGGGCTTAACGTAATTTTTTCTTTTTGGAAAGTGTGCTGCGTATAAATCTTAGAAAAATTTAACACTTCCTTCTCACTCCGAAGAAGCTCACAATTTTGTGTGTCATCGTTCGGACACCCGACGACAGCCTTATCATCAGCCGACCCCATTCCAGCGCCCATTCACTAGTGTATGAGTGTTTGTGTGTGTGTGTGGTTGTTTCTTCTTTATTTTTTTCTTGATTCTTTATTGCAGCGGAATCCACCATGTTTTTTCCTGTATGTGCAGCTACTACTCTCCCTCTAGTAGTATCGATCTGTTTTGGCCATAATGTCGCCATCGTTGTCGTCGTCGTGGGGGGAAAAGGCCTCCTCAGTGGGGTGGAAGGTGGGAGAGAGTTGGTTCTGATTCTACGGTGGTTGTGTAGTAGTAGTAGTAGTTGTAGGCCCATCACCGCCGTGAGCAAAGTGGTGAAGCTCACTACTAGTAGCGCGTAACAGTGACATTGATAAAAGTTGTATACCCCTGGGACACCCAAAACACCCTACAGGGGGTGGTGGAAGCAAAAAAAAAGGGGGTGGTGGGGATGAAATACGGCCCGAGAGAATCCCCCAAAACGGCATACTGCTGCGCGGATCGCACACTTCTCGCGAGAAGCGAATTCTCCAAACGCTGTGAGATAGACGAAAAAGCGCCAGTGTATGGGTGTAGCGTTTTGGGGGGATGTTTCGCGAACGGGTGCTATTTTTCCCCCCGTTATTCGGAGCCGCTTCTTTTTCTTCCACCGCCAAGTGTGTGTGTGTGAGCGTAACGTCTTCGTCGTCTAATCTTTTCACAGCCTTTGCGCGACCGGGCCGGCATCTTCCAACGACGCCATTTCTGCGACCCGCGCGACAGTGAAGCTGAGGCGCACACGCTGCCGGCGACTGGGCCTTGACTTGAGGAGGTTTGCTTGATAATCAGGCCTTTTTCGATGCCATCCTCCGTGCGTTATATTTTCTTGATTCGTGATAAGCGGGCACCCGAATAAGATTGTTATTTTAAAAAATGCAAAATTCTATTCGTTGACAGCGAACACATTTTCCACTGTGTAGCTATCAAAGGAACTACCTGGTGTCCAATGTTGCACCATTCAGTCGTATCCTTCCATTTTCCTTTTTTCCAAATTCCTATTCCATGCTCTTTCCCGAAACCTTCCCAAAGGAAAGCATCCCAACGAGTATTCTTGATTCCCAGAGGACGCAGGTACCAAACGGCGGGATCTTCAAACACGGTACCGCACAGCGCATGTCCTGTTTGTATTTTCCCCGCATCAGACTGCTTCTTAAGCTGCCACCAAGGACACGAAGGGGCAGCTTCCGCGAATCTATCTAACTTCCAGGAAAAATCGTCTACAGCGGAACGTTTTTCCCTTTTGGTGTGCGCTGTCTTCGGGTAGAATGATCCCCGTTCCTTCATCACACGCAGCTAAGGTACAACCTCAATACCTGGAAAAGGAACAATTAAAATGAATCTAATCGAACTAAGATTGTGTCATTTTTGCTTTCATGATAGATTGGTGGACGCATTCCGAAAGGTGTCAAGCAATTGTTTGATTACTTGCTTGGAGATACTTATTTCGATGGATTTGATGTACTTCAATTATTTTATACTTTTGTTTTCAACGTGCTATAGGTTATTTTGCACGTAACTGCAAATAAGATCGTCAGTTTAGTTTGCTTAATGAAATTCTAATCCATAGACTCTAGACAGCGACACTTTATAATTCACTTCACCAATAAACAATGTTGTATTTCTGAGTATTTAATTATACTTAGTTTGTAATTCAAAGTTTTTAAATCGTTCAGCATCTTGAGCGTACTCTTAATCATTTTATGCACAATATTGTTCCTTTTCCACTAGCTTTTTGTTTCTTTTTTGCAAGACTATCGATTGACATCATCTGCCTCAGAGTTTCTGGATAGTTAAGCACATTCGATAAATTTCATTTAACTGATTATGTTTCAACTTGTCGATTTACTTGTTGTATCTCTATTTTTTGAGATGTACATCCCAGAAATACAACAAAATAACATAATACTTCAAAGATAGGCAAGCAAACAGATAATTTTATCACCAAATGTAAACGCACTATTGTGGTTTTGTTTTGTTTTGACATGTTCCTTTAAAAACACGACACTGAAAAATTATAACAATTTCAAAATGTTCATTTTACTCATCATTGTTATGCTCAATTGCTTGTTATTCTCTGTTTTATTACACGTTTTTTGTGTCAACATCTACGATTATTCTGTTTTTTCAATGAAGAAATTTGTATCATTTGTTAATTACTTTTATCTTTAATCCGTTCAACACTTGATAAAACACAATTCTGAAGCGTCTTGAATATCATCAACCAGAGGTTGTAGGAACCACAATATTGTAAAATTGATTAACTTGATCATGGAAGATAATGCACCACTGCATCGCCCGCGAACTCTGCAGCACCTTGCACTTGAACACCACCACTCTCGCGTGCACTGAATCGCATTCCAATGGCCGACCTCCTCTCCATCGATCTCCTCCGACGCTGAACCGAACCCTCCAGGCACTGTCCCGGCACGAACCGGAATGCGGTGGATCAAAATTCAGAGCATGTTCTGGTGAAGAAAGCCCTCCGGACGCAGCCTGCTGGATGACACCTTCCTGGGCTGCGTTTGGTATTCCTAAACTTTGACTTGCCAACGGACTACTCGTTTGTCGGATCTCCCTAGCGCCTTCGAGGCATCCACTTTCATGGTGGCGCTTAGTACGCTACTGATCTTCGGTTGTGAGTTCTTTCTTTTCCTTTTCTTTGGGTAAACTTTCACCACCCTTTTACCCTTAGGAGAGGGACCTGCTGCGATGCGACTTGACGTCCGGTTTGTGTGTGAGGAACCCCGCCATCAGCTAGAACAATCCTCTCCGTTTCCACTCTTTATCTCTCCCTTTCTGTCTGGCATCAAGGCATTCCAGTGGTCGCCAGATCCCCTTCACCCTGATCTATCATGCTTTGGGTGCAGCGGATTTCAAAAGTACGATCGTGGTGAACGGAAAAGGAAGCGAGGCGAAGCTACGGAGAATGGTGTTGTGGTGATCAAATAGAACACCGAAGAAGGAAGTTCAGCGCTTCGTTGTGGTCCTCTCGCCGAAGTCATGGTGTGGATTGGTGTGTCCGCCCTGGCTGCAACCTAGGCTAGGAGGTTGGGAAAAGCGCACCACAGGAAAGAACTGTGCCAAGCGCTGACGGTTGAGTGAGAAAACTCAAGAAAGACATCTCGCTCTCCTTCTCTCTGCTTCTCTTTCTTCCTTCGCTGGAGTCCCAACGCTGGCTGGCAGCACAAGACGTTGACGAAAAGAAACTCCACTGCACATGCAACGACGCTCCTCTCTTCGCGCTTGGAATGTGGCTGCCGGAATCGGATGGAATTTCACGGGAAAGAAGATGAAATATAAATAAAAATAAAAGATTGTTTCCAGTTTTTCTATTCCTTCCACACTCCGCGTGCCTCGTGCGGGAGCATGCCTCGTCGTTGCATTTGCAGCAGCTTCTCCCTCTGTCAGCGTCATCTCACCACCATCTCCGGCGTGGTATGAAAGTTTCACAGCAAAAAGAAAAACTCCATTCCATTTGAATTGTCACGATGGACGGTGGAGAGGGGAGGGGGGGGGGGGGGGGTGGCACAAGGAACGCAGAAGCGCATACAAGACAAAGTGCAGTGACAATGGGTTGTGTCAATTAGATGTCTATAATTCAAAAAGTCGCTGCTTTATCCATTTGTGTTTTCATGCGCAGAGTCGTCACGTTACACGAGGCTACATTTTCCCTGCATACTTCCATTTTGCTTGCGCTTTTTCCGAGTCCAAGGAGTGGCTAAGAAAGCGGTCGTGCAAACATATCGACTACGAAACGCTCAAAGTACTTGCTCGTCGGTTCGCACCCGGAATGGATATCAAGAGAATTGATGTCTTGGATTTAAAATAAGAAAGAGAGTCCTTCAATAGTATTGAAAACATATTTACTGTTAGATCTCATGATAAAAATTTAACAAATCTTTCTTTTTTTCTCCTTCCAGGTAAATGATGAACTGAAGTTTCCCCGAGGAAATTCTATTTTGCGATTGACGTAAGTGTATGTTTTCTCGCCGCGTTGAAAACACATGTAAAGTCTTTCGACGGTCTTAAACTCGTTGTGTTTATGAGACATTTCAATTTCATCGATTGACAAAAGTGACGAATGCGAAAAACTCTCAGAATGACTATATTTTTGCGGTTTTTCCCCTATTCGTGCATTCACAAACCATTAGGAAATTTGTTTGGCTGCATGGGAAATGTCCCCAATTCCTTACGGATTTTCCAATGCATCAGAACCAAGACGGAAAGCTACACTTGTTGTTGTGATGATGAACCCTTCGACGTTGCTTCTCTCTGCGAGAGTTGTGTTGTTATCAAAACACACCCGAAATCCTGAGAGTATGCAGTTCAGGGAGCAAAACTAACACAATTACGACCCTTAGGGTGGAGATCCTTAGTAGTCCTCGTAGCTTAGCTACGGTTCTCTTTCGTTTTGGTTGTAAAAATCGCTCCAAAATCACCGGATCCCCTTGATTTTCCGTTTACTTTCTCCCTGTTGTTGTGTTGGTCGGTTTGCTCCTGTTTTGCCGTGGCGCTCTCCGGTATCCTTGATCGTCCTGTGGGAGTACTGTCGAGTAGTCGTCGCTCGCCAGCGAGGGGAGAGCAATAATGCCAAGTGCGCCAAGAGAGCCGTGGCAGAATCAAACAGAGAGCCGCCGACAATCGCCGCCCTGGTCGTGTGTGGAAACCGGCCATGCTGCCGGTAAAACATTTCAGTAGTTTTCCGCGAAGTTTTTAACAGAAGGAACGATAAAATTCCCACAAGACGCGACCGACTGGCGGCGGATTTGTCAGTATGTCGCGCTGTTTTTCCGATACCGCAATAATGGCTTGCGCGAGCGATGCGTTCAGTTTGCTTTCACTGGTGGTGGAAAATTGGAGTGCCAAGTTCAGTTAAAATGTGACCCATTCAAGAGCATCCTCCTTTTCGGGATCCTATCCATCCATCGATTCGTTTGCGAGCCAAGGCGTTGCCATTTCCCTCCAGTTTTCCCGCGCGCCTAACCGTGAGTGCTAGAGGTGTGTTAAAAATGATGCACTTATTTTCCTTTACCATGTACCATCTCGTCGTGTACCATGTTGTGTTTGACACCGTAGAAATCCGTGATCCCGTGGAAAATGGACGCGTTCCCTGCATCAATCGATGCAGTGCGCGAGACCAATCCGCCATCGATGATGAGGAGTTTCCAGTAATCGCACACCACGATGCGTTTATCGGTGAAATTGGAGCGGGAGAGAGGAAGCAAACGTTGCCTCATATCTCCATAGGCAAAAAGGGCTCCGGAGGAGAAACGTGAGGATCCTGGATGAAAGTGCCAGTGGTATTGTTTTTGACACGGAACTGGCAACGATTCTCCTAGGAGCATTTTCCCTATAAAGGCCTTTTTGAAAACAAAACAAAAACCTGAAAGAACAAACACGTGGAAAATGTGTTGAGAAAAATTAAATACGAGTGAAGTGAGTGTATCCTCAATCCTAACATTATTGCTTGAAATAGTTGTATATTAATTAAGGACTTCGCTGTTATTTTTCCTGGAGAAAAACCCCAATGTGAACGGTGAAGTTGAATCGATTTCTGTGTCTATTATTATGAGAATCGGTGCTAAAAGTTTAAAAACAAGGAACCGTGCCCCGTTTAACGCTTTGGTACTTGATCTGCGGACCTATTCCAAAATTTGTTACATAATCGGTTTGGTTTTGCTTTTAGTTTTGTTTTTACATTTTCTTTCGATTTTGTTGATCTTTCCATGTTTTGAAATAAATTTTCATCTTTCTTTCCCGTATCACAGGTTAACACGGTAAATCAAAGGGAAAGTTTTGTATCCTTTTCGTACACAAAAATGCCTAACGGGGCAGTTCACTTTTCACCTGCCGTTGCGCTGTTGTTGATGTTCTCCAATCTCTCCGCAAATCGTCCTTACAAACAGTAAAACACAACCTGGTTCCCTTCGAACCGCTCAGTGTCACGAATATTTCTCTCACTGGAATTTTCTCTACCCCCCCTAAGAAATGGCACTACGATGCCAAGAGCGGGAGAGAAGAAAAACAGAACCCGAACAAGTTTTCCATCCATAATGGAGGAAAGGTGGAAAAAGAAGGTGTCTTGTTGTAGAAAAGAGCAGCACATTTTGCGATGCTGACGAAGAAAACGGCGGCGAGATGTCAACAACGGGTGGTGGTGGTGGTAGTGGTGACGAAGACCTGTGTACGTAATCGATAATTTTCCGTTTGTTCACCCCGATCCGCGTTCAATTGGTTGGATATGGAAACCTAACGCACCCTTCCACCCACGCACGGATTTGTGAGGAAAGGAAAACTCGTTTCAGTAGTGAAGGACCATAACAAGAGGGGCGACCCTGCTCAGCTCTGGGGTACTCACACACACAAAAAAAGAAGATTAAAAGAAAGGGTGTGGTGGAACTTGATATTTTGCCCTGCAGTAGAAGGAGTAACTCTCACTGCTGCTTTTTTGCCATACGAGAGGACAGAAAATAAGGGTTCGTAAATGTAAGAGGAGGTGGAAAATTTTGGTTGCAGAAACCAGTACCAGTATCTCTTACCTGGAGCGTTCTGGGGCTACCAAATAAAATAACCAGCGTAAGCAAGAAGGGTTTTGGAAGCAAGCTTACGTTTGTATAAAAGATAGTATAGAATCAGATTTACTTCTTTTGAGGTCATTTGTTCATCCATAATTTACTTATAAACCTTCGAAAAGAATTCTGCAACTCCCCGCTAAGATGGATATAGCTTGTATTTATCATTTCCTTTGCTCGGTTTGATGAAAATCTTCGATCCTAGGATGTATGTGATGGAACGCACCCAAATTGTATGAGTAAAAGTCTCTCACGTCCTGCGGGAAAAACTCTCTCAGTCTCCCGGCATCTGGCTTTCACGGTGTGCGTCCTTCAATGTAGTAAGGATAGCCGTTTGGTGGCGTGTAGTTGTGCACCACCATCACCATTGCCGTTGCTAAGAACGGTACTCCCGCGCACACGAGCTGTCCTCCCCCGAAGGGAAGCGTGATTAACGAAGAGGAAAGCGAAGGTTCCAAATTTTCCTACCCTTCCGCTAGGTGGAAAAAATGTTCACCGCGGCGGAAACGGGGGAGGAAGTTCAAGTGAATCAGGACATAGCACACACACACACACACCAACGCTCACCTAACAACACAAGCAACACGCCCTTGATCCTGCATTTGACGTGTTGTGGTCTGGTGCTTTGGTTTCGCTAGTGTGCGTCACCGGGAGTTGTTTTTCGGTGAACGCGCCTATATTAGGATACCGTAGAATTAGCTAAACGAAGGGCTGCAATGAACTTCGGAGGCTATTTTTACCTGGTTGCGCTCGCTTTGGGTGGTACCGTATCCTTTTCATAACCTGTTTCCCTTTGCCTTGCTTTTTCGTTACCTTTCCGACTTCGGCGACAAATCCTTTGGTCCCCGGCGTGGGTGTGTTGTTTCTTTTTATCTTCACGAAAGAGAACATCGTGCGGGCTCGGAAGAGAAAGAGGAATGTGACGCTACGCGCCTGGGAAAAAGGGATGCACATGAGTAGCAGCAGGAACCCATAACGGATTCATCGACTTTTGGCCTTGGCTCTGAATTTCAACCCAAGGCTCGAGGTTAGCGCAAGTTTTTCTACAATGTTTCACTGTGGGCAATTAGGTTTCGTCGGACGATTTCGAATGCCGCACCTGCAGGATGTTAGACTTTAAATGCCACCAATCCCAAAAGCTTGACTTTATTCATCCAGCAAACTTTGCTAGCGAATGGGACATGTTATAGTTTTTGGCCACCTTTTTTCTTTGATTTATTTGTTATTAAGTTTTCATTTAAGTTTTTTTAAATTTTTATTAGTTGACGCTATTGATTTCTTTATACTTTTACCACTGTAACTGTTCAGCTGATCTTTTACCGCGACGTTTCAGTGATCAAAGACTGATTTTCTAGTGTCTAGTGTAAGAACCATAGTTTAATTGCACTGCAAACCGAAACACCAAATTCAACCGACCAAAGAACAACAGCCCGAGCCTTCAAAGTGTGTGCCAAAGCGGACACCGTACACGTCCGGCAACGCAAGCAATCAGCGGTTGTTGAAAAGTGCCAAATATATTGACAAGAAATAAAAAGAGTTTAATAAAACACGGAACAAACATGTCGCCTGTACGCAAGAAAGGAATTTCGTCGATGGTAGGGATCGTCGCCGAAAACGATGGTGATGATACGGTTAATGAAGATGACCACGCCAATCGGTTGTTGGAGGACCTTTCGGCCGCTGATGGTGAGGAGGACCACGCGCAAAAAACCGACATCGAGCGTCGAAACGAGCGCAACAGTGGAAACCTGTGCAAGCGGTCCTGTTCGCCGGGAAAGCGTCTTGGCGGTGTGGGTGGTGGTGGTGGGACGACTTCCGACAGCAAAAGCCTCGACCACAAGTTCAACCGGCTGCTGACGGAAGTGAACGGGCTGCGCGATCAGATTGGCGATCGCATCGAAACGCTCAATCGGCGCCTCACGCAGACGAACCGGCTGTTCTTGACCCATCAGGACTACGGCAATCGGTCGTCGAAGGCGGGCGACCTGCTGCTCGTCGGCATTCCGGCCCACGAGGGCGAGAACCTGCGCGAGTGCTTCGTGCGCATCGCTCGCCGGCTCGGGTACACCGAGAGCGAGATCCCGATGGTGCACATCAAGCGGTTGGCCACCGGATTCGGCGCACCGGCGTCGCCCGGGCCGTCCGGAACGCCCGGCCATCCGACCCGACCCCGACCGACCCACTACAACCCGGCCGTGCTCGACAATCTGCTCCGGCCGGGCAGGAAGCCGCCGGCGGGTGGACGCAAACCGGCCAACGCTCCGCTCGCGCCCGCCGTTCAGGTGCAGTTCGTGTTCCGGAACGCGCGGAACGAGTTCTACCGGCGCTACCTGGAGCGGGGCAAGACCGGCACCTGCCTGGAGCTGGGCGAACTCGGCTACGAAGGGCCGGGCCGGGTGTACGTCAACGAGAACCTAACGCGCTGCAATCTGACGCTCAAAGCCGAGGCGATGCGGCTGAAGCGCGACGGCAAGCTCAAGAGCGTGTTCACGGTGAACGGCCAGATCTACGTCAAGCGGACGATCGACCACCGGCCGGAGCTGGTCACCAGCAGCGTCGATCTGCTGCTGCTGGACGGAAGCAAGATGAAAGCGAACAAGTAAGCTCCCTCTCGTTGGCTTCCACTGGACATGCGACATTTTTTGTTCCAATTAGTAGCTTTTTGTTTTGCTTCGAAAGCTAACTTAGAAGAAAAGTACTTTTTGTTTTACTTAAGGTTGCATTTATGACATCCTTTAGTTAATTTGTTTTCTTTAAATGATTGCTTGGCTATTGTCTTACTATTTCTTTGTAGTTTATGTTGAATTGATGTTTCTATTATACTAAAAATACGATTTTCGTAGTGAGCAACGTCGTTTTTGATATTTCAACGACTTTACGTTTACCACATCTACACCCGAGGAAACAAGAATAGCACCACCCTGTTTTTTGTCGATATCTTTTAAATGTCTATAAAATTTGAGCATTTTTCAGTTTGGATCGTTAGTTCAATTAGTTTCACAAGTATTCAGTAGGTTACGATCGTATTAATTTGGTCTATTAGCGTTTCAGTCAAATAATTCGTTAAAATGGCCTGGAAGTAAGAATAGCACCACTTTGGTTTTTGTTCATTGATTGAAGATATTCTAACAAAAACTCAATTGAAATAAAATAAAATGATGTTTTTAGTAAGTGTATGAGTTTTTGTACCTAATCTCTTCAATATACGGAGATTTGTGGGCAACAAATTTTTTTTTCGAGGGAAGTCTGCTCGTGATGCTCGCAACATTCACAAATACGACTTGGCACTTAATTGTTGCTTAACTAATTGAAATTGGAAGACAACCACGATGATCATGAATAGGCCAAAGCTTTTTTATGAGATTAGGACACAGAGAGTCTATTGGCCACCCTGAAATTTCCGTTCGTTGTTAGGAAACCAACCTAAAGACAGCATAAACTTGTGATTTCCGGCATTATTCTGCTGGAAAACGAAGTCTAAGCCTATAAAAAACTCGTTTTGTCTAATTAACTTTGTTTCTAGTATATTCGATATCATTTTCACACAGATCCACGGCAAGGCAAGCTGTCGCCGCAGTGAGGGAGCTCCCCATATCAATGGTTTAAAATCATCAGTGTACCGGCTCACTTTAGCACCAGGTTCTTGTTCAAAATCGTGCCAAAAGTATGGCCAAACATCTTAAAAACGAAGAATCAACTTTATTTTGTTGAAAACAATTTTTTATCATGCTTCGCACCAAGAAATACACCTTACAGCGACTTTGAACCGATTTAGTTCATGTCGCTCTGTCATGTTGGGCTTGCGGAATCTTTCTGGCCACTTGCGGTTTCCCCGCTTAGCATAATTTGCTGCACATGTCTTGGTGGCACCTTATGAAGAATTCCACATGATTTACCGATACTGTTCTTCTCTTTTTCACTACTTTTTTATACGTAATTCGCTTATCTATCACTGTAACCAGGGTTTCACTCCCACGTTGATGCTTGTGGCCGCCGTTACCGGAATTTTTCATGAACTGTTTTGCTATGATAAGTAATGAGAATATTTTTAGACCAGTTTTCATGGATGCAGAGAGCTGCATCATGATCAGATTTGATGTTTAAGTCAATTTTGACAAAATGATGTTGTTCTTGACCCATTTCTGCTAAATGAATCAAAAAACCAAATAAATCACGACTAATAAAACTAAATTTCTATAGATTGAGCTCTATTCTAACTTACGATATCCTTAAAATCCAATTAAAATTGTTAATTGTTGAAATATTTGCAATTGCTGAACAAAAACCAAAGTGGTTCTATTTTTACTTCCATGCTTTATAGTGAATTATTTGACTTAAACGTTAATAGACCAAAATAATACGATTGAAACTCACTGAAAACTTGTAAAAGTGATTAAGCTAACGTTCCAAACTGGAAAAAGCTCAAAGTTTATAAACATTTAAAAGATATCGACAAAAAACAGGGTGGTGCTATTCTTGTTTCCTCGGGTGTATAACGACAGGCAACATCCTTCCAATCAATATGAAAAAAGTTTCAATTGCATATTGCGTGCGCATTCAATCATATAGGATTAGATTTGTGTGATTCCGATTCATATCCATGAGTCTGAACGACTCTTTGCTTAGTTTTAAGGATTCAGGACATACGGCAAGGTTAGCTTACGAAGGCCCAGGAAGCTGGATTCAAGAGCCGTTTTGTAGTCAATCCTCGTTAAAGAAGAAGAAGAAGTTTTAAGGATGCATGATTTGGGAATCATGAAAACCAAAGATTCATTAATGTAAATAAAATACAGAAATGTCAAGCCCCAAAAAATACAAAAAAGGGAAGAGAAGGACCCCTGGTTTGTTTTGGTCGCTTGATCTACGCCAATGAAAGAAGCATGAAAGACTTATACAGATTTACCTTAATGAAAGATTATACAATTCTTTAAGATACGAATCCCATAAGATTCATAATTCAATCTGAATCTTAGGTGAAAGATTCATGAGACGCAACACTCCTTAGGACACATTTTTATTCATGTAGGGGAAAATGACTAAAAGGTTTCGAATGCTTCATATGACGATAGCAGAATTCGATGTCGTGTGCTTTTTTAATTAACATATTAGTTTATTAGGGGTGCTCATGGCGCAGCGGTAGCGCAAGAAAACACCACGCCATAGGTGTGGGTTCGAATCCCGAGTCTGGCACCCCCGGTATTACGAACGGCTGACCACCGATCTATAATTTACCGTTCTTCGGTCACAGTAACTCTCTACGGAGAGAGGCTTAGTCCCACTTGGGGATGTTGAGCCACATAAGAAGAAGAAGATTAGTTTATTAAGTATTTCCTATCGGTCATGCTTGCCCGTTAAGGGCAACAAGGGTACAAGAGAAGAGGATGGTCCGGTCTCGATTAAGAATCGAACCCATGCCGTCGAGGGGGTAAGTCCCTCCAAACGTACTCCAAAAATCCAAAAAAGGGTAAACTAAATTTTTCGTTGACTGTCGTGATCTTCTGTAAAAAAATGATATGATACAGTTTATGCTTAAAGAGTTCTCCGAACTGTTGTTCATTTTTCACGTATCCCCGTGTGTTGACATTTCCGTCTCATGGTATGAAAAGATGTCATAACCGACCAAAATTTGGTTTCATTTGAAAAAGGTTCATTTGTGGATCGTGATACTGTAATCGATGATAAAATGCGTCTGTCTACCGGTAAAAGAAAATTTGTTCCGGTAGAAACCTGATCCGAACATGATCCAATACTTACTTATTTGGTATCAACCAAAGGAATCAGCCTTAAAGGGAATAACATTTAAATCTATGGATTTTCTTTTTTTCCATCAATCAAGCTTAAATGCATATCATTGGAGATCACTTGTCTTAAACATGCGAAATGTATGCTTTTGTTTTTGGAAAATCTGCGAAAATTATGTCTCCTCCTTCGTAAAAGGATTGCACCACTGGAAGGTGAGCCACAAAAGTAAGATCCTTTTTCAATAGCCGATTTAATATCCCCCAACTATACTGGTACTGTAGACCTTCGTCTGGAGTTCATGACGTAAAGAATTTCGTTCCTCAACCCCGCACCGCACACTCCCTCCCCCCGCGCACTGTGGAATTCCAATTCGTTTCCGAAGCGCCCAGAAATAGCGAGAACTAGTTTTCGCCTTATAATAGCACGGCCGATTGTGCCGTCCGCGTCGCCTCCACTTCGAGTATCCCGCGGTGTGCCCTGCTGTGTACGGGATTTTCCAATTCTATCCTCTGCCGTTTTCTTCTTCTGCCGCCAGCAAAAAAGGCTGCTGCGGAGGGACGACTTTCGAGGGAAACCGGAATAATATCACGCGCTTCACAGCGGAAACGGAGGAAGGGGGGCGCTATGGTGAGAAGTTTGTTGACACACCGCCGTGTACAACGGTAGTTGGACTTCTCCACCCTGCTGCCATGTACCCGACACTCGTTCGGAGCGCCTAGCAAGCGTGGTTAGTTAAATCGAACCACAATCGATCTCGGTTCTCTGTTAAGTTGCACTATTCCTAGGTTCTTCTCGTCTGGTCTCGACTGATGAAAGCTAAATAATAACTCATTTCACCACCGATACCACAAGCAATGACACCCCCACCACCCGCCTGCACCACACCAGAACATCCCACCTCCCCTCACTCCCCCGGAACATTCGGTCAAAGATGGCGTTCGGCGGAATGCAGCTGCCCGCTTTCCCACGAGTATAAAATTGATAATATATTAAACTGCTTCCCTTTCCTCGCTTGCCCACTCCCCCCTGCCCCGGTCAGTCGCCATCCCTTTCCGACCGCAGCATTCTAATTTACCGCCAGCCATCGTGTTGTTCCGACCGCCGGAGCTTTCTTCGCCCGACAAGAAGGAGTCATTTGCAAATGGGCAGGAAAGTTAATCCACCCAAACGGTTGGTGGCGGTGGGTGTCCGCGTGCAGGCGGGTGTGAATTGAAACGGACCACTTTTCTTCACGGTCGGTGACGATGGGACAAAGGGCAAATGGCATCAAGAGGCGGGGGGCGAGCAGAAAAGATTCTCCTGGGACGTTTCTCATGCTTCCGAACCGAAGGAAGGCGATGGTCCGGTGCGGTTTCTCGCTTGATTGCCGCCCGCCAAGCGCAAATCACTCCTTCGGTCGGAGGTGGTGGCGGTGTTGCTACCGAAAACTCTTATTTCAATTTGCATCACAGATTTCATTTGCAATCTGGCTATCGACAATGCATCCGATATTATGCAAGAAATATTATTTTCCTTTTTTTTTGGTAAGTGAAAAAAGGGTGAAAAACTATTTTCAGTTTACTGATTGACACTCGATAGCTATTGTTTCAGTTCCAATTTTCGGACGCTTGAAAGAGTTATGCGCGTTGAATAGTGCCTTTGGAATTAGTATTAATTCTGCTCAAATGTTGTAATTTTTTTAAACTTAGATGGTTCATTATCATATCATTAACTTTTAAAGTGCTATATAACAATTTCAACGTAACAAACAAATCTGAATCATTGAATGAGGATTTAATGATTCTTTAAAAACGATTGAGAAGCTTACATAAATCTTTGATTTAACTTTCGTATTTATTCGTGTTTGGAAAGTAATCCTTCTTGCAAGGTTCGAATTCGAACAAACCATGGACATTTTATTTTCTTTTCGTCAATTATTCTGATTTGTAGAATCGCCCTCCGAGTCCTGTAACTTTCAAACGAATAAAATAAACTGATTAAAAAAAACATTCAATTTGGCAAGGAAGGTGTTAACAAATTAGTTTGCACAAGTAATTGTACATATTCTTTTCATACACATTGTTGGAAGTTCTATATTTTTCCGTTGTACATCATTTTTATCTTAAATGGTTTTTAAAGCTAATTTGTAATTATTTTAATTGTAATTCTCGAATAACATACTATTATTATATAGATATATTTTGTTCGTTAATTGTAAAGTCACCAAGCAATAGCATTCAATTTGCTTTTACAGAAGAAATTGAAACTAATACTTTTGCGTTCTAAAACGCGTTTGAAGCGCTGCCGTTCGTATGTAATCATTTCGGGCACCGTGTATCCTCGCCAACAACCACGTGCTTCCCACCCACACCTGACTTGTCTGTGCCTTGTTATCGCCACCGCAAACCGGGTTTTTAATTCTTTTTTCTTCTCCACAATGGGCGTGGCGTAATGGAAGCTGCCAGCACAAACGATTATTCGAAGGATGCGCGGGAAAAATGCTGATTTTTACGCTTTTCCTCGACATTTTCCACTCTCGGCTTTAGTTGGTGCTGCAAATGAAGGGAAGAAATGCATCTTATTGGGGTTTGAAATATTTTAGAATGGAAAAATTAAGTGTTATTTAATGTTAAGCTGGAATTTTCCACACGTCTTTAATGTTATTGTTGTGTTGCGGAGATGGTGTTCGGCAGTAATGTTTTAATTTAAATTACTCCTTATCATTTAATATAACTGAAATCGTACGGTTCCCATGAACATCCTTCGTGTTTTGCGTTTGTTTTTTGGTCGACCTTTGCCTACCAGAACTTTGCTGTCAAATAGGTTGGAATGTAATTAAATTTTAAATTTAAAAAGGAATTTGTCCATTTAGATAAGTTTCACACACTCGTGAAAACGAGTCCCTGTCAACCTGTTTCCGTCCGAAATCCCACCGAGAACCCATTCACGCACGATCTCTCTCGACCTCGCGTATCACCCAGCAGCAGCATGTTGCACGATGAGCCCTACGCCATCCGCAGCTCGGCGCGAATTTCGCTTGGCCACCCCTTTTGCAACCCCCAGCGATGCGACATTCTACTACTACCGCTACTAGAGTAGCTTCCGATCTCTCGCAAACCACCACCGTAAGCTTCTCGCGGTATATGGCGGTGTTTCTAAGACGTTCGTGCACACACCGTAAGGTACACTTGATTCGGCGGAATGGAGCGCGGATCACAACACAACAACGCACGCGAAGGAAGTTTCGCTCTTTCTCTCTCTCAAGATCTCCCGCCCTCTGGCTCCAAGAGTGTGTGTGTGTGTGTGTGAATATGATGTGGACTTTGTTGATTTTTTCCTTGTGCTGCTTACATTTGCTTTTTCGGTACGCAACGCACGGCGTGCGCGGCGATGACCTTGTGGCGGCTCGGGCAGTTCGTTGAACTTTTGGCGTTGAGCTCGAAAGTAAAAAAAAATCAACAAAAATTGAGCGGAGTGAGCCAACAGCAACCAAAAAAAAAAGCAGAACGTAGAGAACATTAAAAAAATATAAGAACACTAACCACCGACAGGGCAAGCAAGCGGCCACCGAAATCAAATTGAGAATCTGTCGCGCACGAAGCCGCGAACCAAACGCAGCTACAACACAACACAACTCACGAAAAGCCAGCGGACCCGGGGACCTGTGCTTGTACATGTGTGTGTCTGTGTATGTATGTCCGTTTGTACGCCAACTGCCGCCGAACAGGAGTAGAGCGGTTGTGATTGGTGTATTGATTGCAAAGTTCCCTGAAAAAAGGAAGCATCTAGTTTCCAAAAACTGTTTGATAACATGTACGGAACTACGTTCGCTGCGAAGGGTTGTTCCGTATCACTCAAAGGAGTGTCCGGTAACCTCAGGCGCCCTTCGCATGACCATTGGCAAAACCCTCTACACGGAAGACGCGCATTTTTGGGTTAAATTGTATACATTGGATAAAAAATACATCTTGAATATTTTTCACAATGCGAAACCATTTCTTACTATGCTGGTAACAAGGATCAATACTTTGTTGCCAATCTATCTTATTGAGTTTAGTTTTTAGTAATGCTTTTCGGGTTGTAAATATTTTCCCCTGTCCCTGGTAATAGACTACTAATGCGGATTAATATTTTCCTACTACTAATCGCCGTTCTGCGAACTTCACAATCCTGCCTGCGAGCCCTAAAAGTGCTCTCCTTCCGTGCGTATGCTGATGATCGGTGGCGCCGCAACGATTAAAAATGCTTGGATGATGGGGTGATGTTCTGGCACTAGACACTCTGGCCAGCCAGATTTTATTTTGATCTTCAATGTCCTCCCCACCGGCCAAGCTTCCAACTCCCAGTGGATTATGGGATGCTAACGCTCTGTTTCACCACCGGTGACTAATTTGCACAATCAATTGTATTCGTTTCTTCATTTCTGTTTTGCCAATTCAGCGAAAAATGTCGCCAATCGTTAGGGAAGAATATAAAAATACATAAACCAAGTATTTTTATGTTCTTCCCTAACGATTGGCGGCATTTTTCGTCCTTAGAGTTTATGCTTTTTGTTACAAATTTGTAGTTTAATTTTACTGAATAATAATTTTAACGACAATATATGTGGATTGGTATACGTTACCATTACACACAACGCGCTCAAGTTGTCATACAACAATTACTCCATACATAACCCATGGAGGCGCTTGGTAGTTCGTAGATCTAACCGTGCACTATGGTAGTATCTGGTTTGTTAAACCATCAATTATTTGAAAAATGTATGTACTCTATACATTATAGAAATAAAATAGTCACACGCTCTGCATTTGGATTTAAATTTTAAGGCGGCACGGAAGGTACTTAATATCAATTATGTGTAGTATTGCCTGAATCTAATTCGTATTTGTTAATCTGAGCAAATCTTATTTAACACGTTGACTGCAAATGACCCACAAAGTGGCAAACTGGCGGTTCGGAACTTGTCACGAAATTCATATATCATTACACTAACATAGTGGCGTTTATGGTAAATGTACAAATTTGGACTTAGGAAAGGGTGGTCTACTTGTTATTAGTTTAAAAACAAGCCACGGTATTTGTTTAACACGTTGCGTACCAAGCATTTTTAGTACAGATTTTTAGTAGAATAATTTTTGACGAAATTAGTTTATCAAATTTATTAAACCAACGATTTTCTGAAACTAAGCAAAAACTAGGCTTCCCAAAGGGTACTTTTCAGCTATTTTCACAGTCTACTACTACATAGGTCAACTACTATGTAAGTTGAAAGAGCGGATGGGCATTGTTGCCGTCACCCATTTTTAGGTGACGTGGTACGGAACGTGTTAACACGTTGACTACTAAGCGTTTTAAGAACACTTTTTAGTACAGTCATTTTTCATAAAATTTGGTTATTAAACAAATGCCAAGATTTGTTTTTAAACCATTAAAAAATAGATTAAGCTTCCTTATGGCTTATTTTTAACAAATATTACAACCTACCTCTATATTAGTGCAATACGAGTGAGTTTCGTGACTTGTTCTAAAATGCCGGCAGTCAACGTGTTAATCGAAGAATTTGAATCAGGGAATATCCAATAATTCATGAATTTGTAATCCAAACGTTCCTGAGTGCTGATTGACCTCGCTTTTGATTGAGGAATCTGCAAAATAATCAATGTTTGCACTTTAAAACATCCTTAAACATCTCTAAGTGATCTGTAATCACAAAAACGTAGGACACATCAGTTTAACGCTATAAAACCGTATTAAAAATTCGTGACGCGCGGTGTGAAGTCTTACACTTCTGATCGTTCTCGTTTTATTCGCTGGCTTTGCGGCCTAAAAGCATAGCTTCTTCGTCTCTCCCTCTCGTTGGTAGCGGATTCGTTCGTTACCGTGCCCTGAACCGAGGAACTAGTTTGGTGGCGCTCCGCGGACGTTAGGCCGGGTCTTTTTGGGGTTTCCCGCGGAGTGTTGGCGCGAAAGGGAATAGTTGAAATATTTGAAATATTTCTGACCAATACACCGGTGGGAAGGTGGAAGATTTGGTGTCGGACCGCGTGGAGCGATGCTAGGATGCGGTGAACTATAATGGCCAGCCAGTGTTAGGTTTTTGGCCCACGATGGTTTAGTAGGAGTCGCATTCAGAAAATGTTTGTCTACGTCTGAACGAGCAAGCGGCTTGGATGGAATATCAATTTCATGTTTATACGAAAGAGATGAATTTGTCACCTGATCAGATATGAAGGTACCCTACCGCACTTTGAGAAGCAACATCATTGCTTCCTGTCTTGGATCCTGTTGAGTTCACCCAGCAGAGCGTCGTGTGTGTCGCTATTCTGCGCAATCTCCTCCAGGGCATCAACGTACAAACGTGCTGGTAATAAGATTCCTGATGCGTCCTTCGATAGCAAGGATACTGTTAACTATCTCCACCGGTGTAACCCTTTCCCGGGCTTTCGTCTTCGCCTTCACTTGCGCGTATCCCTACCATCGACACCTTCGTAGTTCATAGCAAAGCTTGTGAGTGATAAAATTGTGTTACACCAGGCAACCCCAGACCCCAGCCCGAGCCGCCAGTGTGCTCTATAATTTCCCGACTTTCTTCCACCGCCACTCCTCCCGGTCCGAGAATTTGACAATTCACTCGAAAGAAATGTAATTATCGCGCATTTTCCGTCAATCCACCAATCGTGTCGCCCTGTTGCGCTCGGCGGGCTGCATTTACTCACGTCGGACGCGTCCCCCTGACTGACGGCTACTGGCACGGAGTTTCGTCGACTCCCTGTTTCCGCCGGATGCTATCTTCCGCTGGGAAAATGAACTGCTAATGGAAAACAACGCCCCCAAGGCAAATGGCAATGATTTCCTCGATCGACGCCGCCAAGCACAGAGGGCTGAACTGTTCCAGCAACTAAAGGGGAAATGGCCTTTTCTTGGTCATAGTTTAAAGTTTTAAAAATTTAAAAATGTAAGTGTTTTGAATATTTTGAAATGAGATAGATTCTAAACAGATGCGAGCGATTCGCAAATCGAAGACTGGAAACGAGACGTGCAAAAACTTGCGTTCGAATCAGATTTAAATGTTCCCATTTAGACATTAATAAACTATGAGCTTAAACTTTTCTCATTTTTTTACAGTTTCAAACCTTTTTATTTGATTCTTTATGATTAATATCCATTTTACACGGGCGATAAATAGTTAATTAATGTTTATCTTTCCTTCTCTTTACAGGTAAGTTTACAAATTCGGAGATTTCTCGCTCTGGTATTCGGAACCTTGCAATCATTATGGGTATGGATGTTACCTCTTTGAAAATGATTCAATGTTGGTTGTTTGAAGCTTTTCGTAAGTGTTGAGGTCCAACAAATGTTTATAGTTTTTTAGCATTTAGTGCTGCAAAAGATGGTATTGCTGTATAGAGGCCAAATCGATATTTAAAAGAAATTTAATAGATGATACTAGAGTATTTAACAGAAGCGGTCAGTGAAGAAGATCATTATTTTAACACAATCATTGCACAATGGTTCTAATAGCGGTCAAAAACATTATACAAAATGATCTTTTTTCATTTTGCTTAATTGGATCACAATATCCAAACCTTGTGATGCTTCTAAAAATGTGAGCATTTTCTCTGCTTGGTTCTGTTATTCCGTATTTCGTTGCCTTCCTCAACGGAGACAACCTTGAACGTTTACGGTTCCGCATCTGAACTGCATTCCCGTTCGATCGTCACTCATACACACGCACACAAACACAGACCAAACCATCGCATGCACCCACAAAACCCTGGTGAAGCCTCGATTTTTCTCGTATTTTGTTTTCTTGTGGTTGTTTATGTTTCCTTCCTGTGCACCTCGTCCGCCCCCAAGCGTCTGTCCCTCGGTGGGTCGTTATGCCGACCACCCCGAGCCTCATTTTCAAGACGCCCGCCGTCAGCAGGTAATTTTTCAGTGCAGCAGCAACATGATCCTTCCGAGAATTTCATCCGAAGCGAAGCGCAGGAATGGCTGGCTTGTGCGTCCTCGCGCGCCTGTGTGCGTCCTCTTGTTTACCGCCGTCTCCTGCGGCATTTCCCCCTAAAGCCACTAGTTCCCGCTTTCCCCACAACCGGACAGGACAATTTTATGCATCAAACAGAAACAACCAGAAAAAAGCCACGGGATTTGTTCGGGGGTTTTGGGTGAGCTAGAGTTTGGTCCGTTCGAAGGCCTCAGTCGTTTGTAGCCGCTTGATATGTGTATGTGTGTATGTATACGAGTGTGTCGATGCATCCCTCAAGAACCTTCCGCCTGCGAACGTACGCTCGTACACATTTCTTCCTAATGGTCATCCCCGTTCGGTGGTCAGTCTTCGAAGCTCAAAGCTCAAGGATGAAAGTTCTTTCCATTTCTGTCAGCTCAACTAAACCATTATTTACGCGGTCGCTGCCGTACGGTTGGTTGATGTGCCTTCGAACGATCCACCGTTCCACGCGATACCGTTGATGCATTTTCTGAAGCTTTGTTGGTGTTGATGGAAGCTGGGAATCTCCACGAGTAAATTTGGGCTGCATGGAAGACGTTGTTGTGGACTCGTTGAAGGAGAAATGAAACTCAGAAACTGGAGGAAACAAACTGTGAGACAAAACAAAATGTTAAAGCTTCCCCATTGCGCAGCCTTTCTTGGGCGCGTGTTTTCGTATGTTGCGCGCGCTTTTCATCGCTATGAAAATATTGGTTTGAACATATTGTTGTCGCCTCAGTTTCAAACCACAATATTTTTAGGAAAAATGAAACATTCACGTTCAACATTTTAGCGTTTGGTATTTGAAATATTTTTGTAAAACATTACTGTCTTCGGTTACTTTTTTTTCAATTTCTTCCTCTGTGGTGCAACAATGCGTAGTGACACCCGAATCAACATCGGAAGTCATTGTACTGCCATCGTTCCGTGGTAATTAATCCACCAAAAAAACCACAGAATTAATCTTCACCATCGAATCGCTCGCGTTCGTAGACTTACGGCTAAATGCCTTTATCGTTAGCGCTGATCGTCGCTAATTGGGCGAAGATTTAAAAGCTCGCGCAGTGAATTACCGTGAGTGGATAAAAGCATTGGTACCAATGCTATTTCTATATCCATTTAGTGGATTGATAAATTTTAGTTTAGTACTTTTTTTTGTAAATTCTCCCCAACGCTTCTACCACATAATCTGACCTAACCGGAGTTCAACGTTAAAGAAAAGGTTCACAGACACAGACGTCAAAGAAAAAGCTCACAGTCAGTTTCCAGCCCGAACACGAACGGTAGGCTAAGAACGATCGTCGTAAGCCAAAGTTGAGCGCTCGTCGGCGCCTCACCGAAGGAACGAGCCTCCTACCCAAGTAGGTGGTAATGGGTGGGAAATTTGTGATTCGAATTAAATTTGGGCCATCGCAGAGAGGGCCCTTCAGCCAACATCTACAACAGCACGCAAACGGTGGCCGCAGAGCGCAACTCAACGGCACGTGACCGAGATGATTATGACATTAGAGGAGGCCACCTGATGGTGAGCCCACACCACACTTCAAAAGACGCGGACGGACGTTGGTTGGATGGTGTTTGGTTTGGGTTTGCTGCCCTGTCCTTTGTCCTAGCTCGGCCCTAGGAGGTTTCTTATGGAAGCTATTTGTTGTTGTCTTCTCAAGCCTCTAGCCATGGTTGTTCCGGTTGGTTTCGGTTTCGCTCAACCGTTCGGACCACGCTCTGGGCGCGTTTAGAATGCGATGGTCATGGAAATCAATTGGCGCGGAAAAGCTCTCGAGCGCGCGCGATGGTGTAAGATGGAAACCGTGAAGAGAAGGAACCGATTAAAGGGGGCTGAACGATTAGCAAATGTGTAAAATCAGTTCTCCTCCCTAGGATTTGGGAAGGTGGATAGCACCTGTGTCAAATCACAGTAGTAATGATAGATGTACTGCCCACATCCGGGAAAAATATTTTAAATTGGTGCCACATAAACGGCTTTAAAAAATTCACCACACATAAGGAACTTAAATTCAATCCAAACCTGCAAGCAATTGATTGTAAGATTCACATTTAGACATTTTGATTTATCTTTTGTCAGTAGAAAACAGATCCTTAAAAGATTTTACTCTTTTGCTGTTGAATTTTATTCATTTTATCATTAATATCTCCCTTGTTGTGGCACAATAGCTTCGAATGTCCCACTTTCTAGATATAAGGACTTGTAAACAGATGGTTGCAAATGTCGTCGAATTTGTTTTCACGTCGGCAGTTTTTGGCATTTGCAAAAAACTTTGCTCGCAGAAAATTTCCTGGTCACGCCTTTCATCACTCTACCGCCATCCCCCTTTCGGGCTATCCGAATGGCCATCATTTTTCGCCGTCAAACGAAACTTGCTAATTTGCCACGAATGGCGGATTCGACAGGGCTGCCACCCCAAACTGGGTTGATGCCAATGGAGTGGCACAGGTGGTTGGGTGGGTGGGTGCCATGGCGGCTCAGGTAGTTGCGTTGCGTTGATTTCTGTTTACTCTCGGCCTCTTTCGCTGGCCGTCCGGCCTGACCTCCGATGACCTCCTGCGATGTGTGAGGTTTGTCGGGATTTTATCTCTTGTTTAACATCTTAAACCCGCTGCACGATTCATTCATTAGCAAAAACAAAACAAACCCCGAACGCGGTACGGTACGGGAGCAAATCCGAACGTCGGCCAGTGTTAAGTGGACAGCGGTGGCCCAGCCTAATGGTGGCCGGCCTTCCCTAGACCTCTTGGTGCCATTCACAATCGGTGGTCGCCGGGCTCGGGCCAACCCTAACGACATGGGGAGCATGAGATATGGAATGAATTATTTATGCCTCCCCGGAATGGTTACGTTTTCAATTTTCCTGACACACAGTTTCCAACCCCGGAGCGGGATCTTCTTTTGAAGATGTCAGATCTGCTGCTAATGGTTCATGTTTTACAGACATTTTTGAACTATTCGGACTCGTGATTGATTCGTTTTCTTCTTTCCCATTATCGCTTATAATTCTGGGATAACAAACTACTCCACAGCCGTTTTCTTTTGCTGCCAGTAATTAAGAGAATGTTCTCAACTTCTTCCCTGGCATGTTGGGGTTTATTTTTCCAAACGCAATAAATTATCTATTTTTCATTTTATCTTGCTTTGATTAGCTGTTTCAGTGAGTCATTCGTTTTCACAGTAAGATGGCGAAGCGCATTGAATTTCGATATAATTGATCTAATCAATGAAATTAGCTATTTAAGTTAAGATTAAGTTTTGACTTAAAGTAAGGCAACTTCTGCAAATGACATATTTAAATCTTTAATAGAAGAGCTCAATGAAATGAACGCATCATATAAATGCGTCCCCCATCGATCTAAGGTGTGAAAGACTAACTCCTCTACCATCGTCACAGTTACACGTAGAGTAACTTTTCTCATGCTAATCTCTTTGCTGGCGGCGTTTATTCAGTCGCTGGTACATTTCTTGTTAATTACTTTAATAACATACCACCAGCGCACCGTAGATTGTCATCTACAACTTGTTGATAAACGATGTGCCGGAAAACGTGCCTCCCCGTTTGCTGATCAGGGCGGAAAAACACACGCACCATCGACGATCCCAGACCAGACCGCCTGGCTCCGGGTTTCTTTCGTCCGGCTTCCAACCGAATGGAAAAGTGTTTCTAGAGAATTAAACTATCAGCGTTTCCTGAGGAATGCCGTTTAAAATGTTACCATAATATTGCCTTTTTTTTGAAACCGTCTTGTACCTTGAAGTCGGTCACCTCACTTATGTCAGTGAGATTAAAACATATTCTGCGCGATTATCCAGATAGTTTCGACAGTTATCTCGTCTTATTTTTCATATTTCATTGATCATGTTCGATTTACTCTTTTGACTTTTAATTTTTCAATTCGATAAACTCAAAAAGAATAACTTTTTTTGACATCTTTCAAACATTGTTCAACCAATGTATTCAAGATCTATTCTTACGTTAAATGGCTTTTATTAAAAACGTAAAATATGAGTCAAACGATTATTCTGGTTATCGTGGGTTTTTTTTATGAATCTTTGTCTTGTTATCAACTATCACAACAAGAAATTGTTTGAACTTGTTAAATTCAAAATGCTTAACTTTAACGGACGTATTCACGTTTTGATCAAACATGGTGTGATACTGGTTTAATCAAAAGGGTGATGAATGATGCCTTGCTTTCGAAATTCAAGTGTAACAGGTTCAATCGATCATCCATCTGCCAAAAAAAATTGTTTAAAATTAACACAGATTCACTAGCACAATAATGTATAAAGCTGGTAACTATTTGAATTAAATATGTTTTTACAAAACAGCATTTCGTTATTTCGGATTTTGCTGAAGTAATTTGCAAATTTTCATGGATAAATACTGTTAAAAATCAACTCGTTCTAAATCCCCGACACACCTTATATTATGTACCAATTGCACCATCCAGCATTTTACTTGTCGCTAACTGATCGTGTATGCGTAACCCCTGCGCTGGTATGTGTGGCACAGAGAGAGAGCTGATTGGTTAGAGCGACAACGGTAATTACCGATTTTTTTATTCCTTCGCCGGTCACCGAACCGGTAACTCAAGGGTCTTCCGCTCTCGCGGGAATTCTCCACCGACCTTGAATTCCCGCTCGGGCGACCCGCACAGGAACAAAACGCGAGCGCGCAGAATCGTTTCGACCGGTTCGCGAACCGGTATGCCGCGTCTCGCTCCCACTTCGCGAGGCACACTCACACGTGCGCACACGTTCTGTCTCTCGCTTGTGCCGGTGCGCTCGGGCAGGCGAACCCGTGGCGGCTGTAAACCTTTTCACAGACACAAGCTTCGCAGTTTGGCTGGATGCGTTAGTGGCGGCGGTTGTGGCGCGTGCATTTTTTTGCGGGATTATGGTATTTTTGTAATTAAAAATTGCGCATGCAATTTCCGAACAGTGAGTGCACGGTTCAACGGCCGCGTGTGCTGCCCGTTGCTGGCTGGCAGTAGTGTAAAGAAAAAGTGTGTGTGCCTGGGAGTACGCGATTCCTTCAAACAATTCACTTGCTCAAGTGGGGCTCCTGCGTTCAGAGAACGAAAAGTGCTCCAAAGAACTGTGTGTCGCTATCGGTAAGCGCAGCTTGCGTTCGTGCCTTTTCCCGGAAAAGTGGCAATCGACACACCGTCGTGGCCCCTAGGGCCGAATTCGGACCTGGTGGTGTGGTACCAGCGCTGAAAAAAGAAAATGGTGGCTACGACGACGACACCGTCGACAGCGATGGTGGCTTCTTCGTCGTGGCGGCTGGCGCTTCTGCTCGTCGTCGTCGGTCGTCGTCATCCGGCGGAAGCGCAACATTTCCGCCGGGTTCTTCATCGTGACGACGGTTAGCAGGGAACAACCTCGTCGTCCATGATAATGGCGAAGAAGTGCTAATGAATTGTCGCCGTTGTACGATCCTCCGATCCGTCGCGCGGATTAACATCACACCGAAACGACGTCGCTCGGGCCCCCGGGGAAGTGCTCGTGAGAGAAAGCGCGCGCTTGTTCCAAAACGAGCCTGCCGTTGAAAGCGTTTTCCTGGAAAGTGCGTGGTGTGGTTTCCTACGAATAATATACGGTTCTCGAAAACGACATGTTGTGTGCGGTGGCTTCACGACGATGTGTGATGGTTTGTGATGGCGACGCGATTTCTCAGTATCGCACGAAACGAAACCTAACCACATTGCTTCAGGCGGAAAAATAGTGTGTGCTCGGTTGGTTCGCAAGAAAAATTCCAAGATACACACATATTCGGTGGAATATTCTCGCCTCGAAAGAGAATATCGCGTGTGGTTGCGTTTGTGTGTAACGGCGCTTTTTTGATGATGAACGGCACAAATGCTTTTTCTCGCTCTTTCCACACGGCCTGCGAGGCAGCATCTTCATCAACCTGATGGAATTTTCGGTCGACTTCCGGATTCGAGCGGCGCGCGTGGTTAAGGTTTGGAGTGTCCGGTGTGTGAGAGAGAGAAGAAGGGCAGGGGGGTGTTGGGGTGGCCTTGGAGTAGCAGCTGCCGCCGCTGGGAGTAAAGAGCGTGTGAAAAGGAGACCAAGAAAGAGAGCGAGGTACAGTGGAAAAAAAAATGTTGCCGCTTCATGGAATGGGGATGTGTGTGTGTGTGTCGCTCTCTCGTCCTGCTGCCTGCCTGCGTCGTGCGTGTGTTTTTCGTGCGTTTTTGGTGGCGCGGTTGGGAATTCACCGTTTTTCCTCTCCCCGCACACGTGAAAGGATATGTAACATTTTCCGCGGCATGAAAACCAAACCACCGCGTTCACACACACGCACCATCCTTGTGCAAAGTGCGGTTTTGGGGGAAAAATGGATCACTCGTGTGTGGAAAATGTCCTCCCTGTTTCCCGTCCTCTCGACCAGTTAACGCACACGCGGGATTTCGGAAGAAAGTTGTAAATGCGTTTGCGCGCGCGCGTCCGCCCATTTTGTTCTCCTCCGTGTGCCATCCATATACACACAAACACACACACACACACACACACACACACACACACACACACACCAGCAGTGGTGTTCCTTTTTGCGTAAGGTTTCGATGGGTCTTTGACACACCGAAGGAGAGCGACAGAATAAATGGCAAAATAAACATCCTTGCGGTTGGAATTTTGGCGGCTCGCCGTGGTTTCCAAGAAGAATTTACCATGGATTGATGGAAGGATGGCGAAATAGCCGAATCTCAACACAAACGGTGCGCGTGCCAAGTGCCAATATGATAATCATCTAAGGTGAGTTTACTGCTTTCATCCGTCAGTTTATTGCGTCGGATTCGGGAGCTTACGCGCTCCCGTTCATCGATTGATTTTTAGAATTTATCCCATTGTCGTATTCTTTTCAATGCGGAAACAATTTTCCGTGTAGCATCATCATATATCGTTCCAAGAAATTTTTACTTATGTTCCAACAACGGCTCGACCCGAAACCTTCGGGTGGTCGTCCCGTATGCGGTTCTTCCGAGCGGGAATTCGGCCACTTTTCTTTCCGTTCACCAGTCCCAATTCCCAGACATCTACGCCGCCGAAGAAATGAAAACGCAGAAGCGAAGAAATCGAAAAGAATAAAGAACGCGAACCAAAATGCGCGACACAAACCTGATAACTTTTTTTTTTAACCCTCGTTTTCTTCTTCCGTTGGCATGTTTGGCCGTTACTCACACACAGCACAACATTGTATGGCTGCCGGGATTGCGTGAGTGAGAAGGAGAGAGAGTGTGTAGTTTTTTTTCTCCCGCGTTTGCGCAGTTAGACTCTGGCAATGTCTTCGGAGTAATGAAAGAACGAAAGAGAAAGAGAATGGCGACGACGACGCTTGCTCTAGCGGAACGTCTCGTACACATTTCCACACACATCCACACCTTTGTCTCTCTCTCTCTTCCCCTTCTCTTCCGTTTGCGTAGTGGCACAATGTGCGTGTGTAATAGAGTACGATAAAATAGTACCGCATGGCGAGTAAAACCGTGTGTGAGCGGGCCCATGAGAACGTTTGTGAGTTTCTCTCTCTTTCTCACTCTGTCTCGTGCTCCCGCGTGGTCGGGTCGTGTTTTTATGAGAATAGAATGTTGTATGTGTCGGAAGGGTGGAAGGATGGGAGGGAAAGATAGAGAGCGAGAGGGGTGAACCGTCCCCTTCGTCGCGCGCACTTTTCCCGCTTTTGAGCGGTGTGCGATGATTGAGCTCTTGTGTTTCTCTTCTTCGTGTTGTTCATTCTTCAACATTACCGCGCTACCTTCCTCCGTCCCCCCGGGCCCTATGGTGGATGGGGCGACCCATCATCGTGACGAGCTCTTGTTGAGAGGAAGAAAATCAGAAAGACCCGACGAGACGTAGTAAGAATAAGTAGAAAAAGCACGTCGAATAAATAAAACCATTATCGGTCGCCGAGCGAGAGCGAACACTCCGTTTCCATTCCGTCGCTTTTTTTTCCGGACCATTCTTGCTCCCGTCCCTTCGAAGGAAGAGAAAGAGTGAGAGCGATCGAGTATGGGTTGTTGGGGTTTGAGGTGTGGAGAGGAGCGAGCATAAATTCCAGCAACCGATCCGGCTAAGGTAAACGGAAAATAAATTCAGTTTTTGGGAGCGTAAAAGGCGCAACCCGCGCGTTTTGTAAGGCTTTTTTTTGGGAAGCAAAGTGGTTGAAGCGCATTATCTTTTCTAGAGCAAAGGATTTTCCTAATTTCCTTACACATCCCCGTTTTCTGTTTCGTTTTTAAACATCCAAAATGGTCTCGAATTTACACTTTTGAAAATACTTCCCGATTTTTATACATTATCCTGGTATGCATTTCTGTGCATTTGTATTTGAATCGATGATGTTTCAAGTTACGCTTATGTTGGCGCCATGCGTTTATTTGATTGGGTCTCTGTTGAAGCGTCGTGAAAAAAATGGTTCGTCACAAACTTTTCTTCCAGTCTCGAAAACCATATGGAACTCATTTTTAATTGAGAAAAAAATACACGATGCGATCAGCTAACCGTGCATGCGAGATCCGGAAGCGACCGGAAACCATTGCGACGACTTTGTATTTCGATATTTTTTATTGCGTTTTTCGAGTTTCCTGCAGCTTGTGGTATTCCTTTTTTTTGTTCTGTACGTTTTCCGTCTTGGAAGCGGGGAAAAAATCTTCACTATATTTTGGCCTCTCCAAGAAAGTTCCGGCGAGGTTCTTCCCATCCTATTTTCTCCTCGCATTTCGCTCCGCTGTCTCTCTCTATCCTTCACGCGCATGGAACACAATCGCACACGTGTTCTCTCCTCTCATTTATCTCCCTGTCTCGCTTGCCCGCCTGGCCAATGCACACAAGCAAACGAACTCTGCTCTTCTTGATCTCAATGCTGCTTTCGTTTCGAAATCTCTCCCATTTTGTCGCTCCTCGTCGCCTCTCGTCCTGATCGGTCCAGGTTGCTTTCGACGTTCGTCGGCTGCGTTGGTAGTCGTCTGTACGGCCGCCATTTTGTGTTGTCTTCACGCGCGAGAGAACGAAGAGCGTCGTCTTGTTTGCTTTTCTGTTTTCTCTTCGTCATCGCCATGCCGATTTCGTTAGTTGTATGTGTGTGTGTGGAAGAGCGAGAGGTATAAGCGTAGAGAACATCTGAGTTGACTCGCTCTTTCTCAAGCCCATCGATCGGTTTGTGCCGTCTCTTTCGCTCACGTTACGTGAAACGGCGTGTGAAATTCCCCGTTTGAACACAACAGGGTGATCCGACAGGTTCGGAAAGGATATGCCGTTCGTGTTTTTCTCAACCATCGATCTCTCTCTCACGCGCCGAGGTCCTTTCCGGTTAGGAGTACACATTGGATGGATATTCCGGCATTTTTTAATTTAATTTAAGATTAAATTTCTTTTACCATGTTACCAAAAATATATTGCTACTATATTTGGTATGTCCTTCATTCATTCGGATAGATTTATCTAAATGCGTTTTATTTTCAATTAAATAAAACATTCGCTATTTTATTGGTTCTAATTTTTCTCACCTAAATCGAGCGACCCCTATTCACATTTGAGTACCGTGGAATTTCGACGAAAAGCTGGCATAAAGGCTCCAAAAAGGATGCCTCGAAGAAACATATCTACTCTTTTCCACCGCGAATGGCGCCTGTCTCTTTTTCTTATTTGGGATGTTTGTATGAGCAAGAGGGAAATAAAAGCAACACAAGTAAACTGAGCTGGAGAGTTCAAGATCGTCGTTTTTTAAACCAACACATTGACATCATAGCACGAATTCCGATGACGATGATGATGATGCGGACGATGACGATGGAGAAAGTAGCGTGGGAAAGAAACGCCCCAGCTAGAGATATTTTTCTTTAAATGTTCATTTTTTTTCCTTTTCTCTTCCCAACCGGTTTATCATCATGCCCTTTTTCTTGTTTTCCATCTCGCTTGCGGCGTGTCCAGCGCCGTGTTCTGTAGTCTTGAACTCTACGGTCTATCGCATTCCATCGATCGATTTTGTATTATTTATTATCAATATATGTTGTATAGCTGTAAATCGTGCTCTATCTAAATTTTATTTTTAGTTTTTCGTATAAAAACCGTAACTGCACATCAAATATTTAAATTTTAACAAATAGTTGATTTTTGTTCAGTTTCACCTAAATGATGGAACTGAGGAAACGTTCCAATTTCTAAGGAATTGAAGTGATGCGCATTTTCCTTCCTGCTGCTCTCTTCCGTCTTGGGCTTGGGCATAAGGCCTTCCGTGTGGAATTTCCACCTTCCATTTCGCTCCAACATTCAGCTCAGGATTACCTCTTTCGAAGGAGACGACACACATCCACGACGCAGCTCCAATTCCTCGTAAGAAAAGCTTTGCCTCCGTCCGTGATCCTCACGTTCGATCATTTCTCCCTTTGCTGGAGATGGAGAGCTGCTGGGCTGTATTTCGCAAAACGGCGGTTGCATTCCTCGGAATTTGTCTCGCACAGGGCGGAAGGATATCGCCGCAGCCTGCCAAGAGCAGAGGGGAACACTTAGCCCGTTAATTTCTTCTTCTCCCCAGCTCTTTCCGTGCTTTTTTGGCGCGTCTGCGCATAAACCCCAAGCCGTGTTTTTGTCGCGGGATGATTCGTCGGCAAAAGCTCTCTTTGCTCCCCGGCACCAAGAACCTTCTTTTCTCATTAAAAATTCATGATTCACTCTTGTTCGCCACCGTTTGATTTTAATATTTCGTTTAAATATACGTTGCTTTCTATTTGCCATATCTTTCTTTCCCAAAATAGATACCATTTGTTTAGTTGCCCCTTTTGCCCACAAATTCTTTCTCGTCATCAAGGTTCGGTCGGCTAAAAGTTAGTAGCAGCAGCATCAGCGAATATGATGAGAGATATGACATATCAACCGTATTACGTCATTTCCGGTGTTTGATGTTCTCGGTTGTTATTATCCCCTGCGAATTGGGGATGGGAACGCTTTGAAAAAAAAAAACACTCACAAACACACACACCTTCAACGCGCGGGCATAGTATCACGCACATGTGGCGTGTGGAATGAATGAAATCATAGAAGAAGAAAAAAAATCATAAATAACGAAAAAGGCGACGGACAAACATTATCCCAAGCTCTCCCCGCCAGGAAAGGCCAGGGCAAAGGTTTTCTGGTGGTCATCGTTTCAAATTTCGTTCCATGTCAGGTTTGTTTTTTCGTTTTTTTTTTATTTTGTGGGTACGTTATCTCCCCAGCGCACCCTAGTCCAGTCCTTGTATTTGTGCCCCCACCGAGAGAGGGTTCTTGTGTGGTGTTCCGGAAAGAAAGCGGTTGACGGAAGGGAGGCCGAGGAGCCTCTCGAGTTCTATGTTCATTCATGCTGTTCGAGTGACAGCAGCCAAAATTAAAAGTTCAAGAACGCGCTCCGCACGCTCATCCATTGATCCACAGTGTCTCCACGAGTACCTCGGGAAGACATCTTTTTTCAGCTATACCAGCTCTAAGACATTAACCTCCTTCAAGTAAATCTTCCAAGAGCACACACTCACTCGAACAGGGTTTAAATAGTTTCATTGAACGAAAACTATATTACTTGTATTATTTTGCTCTGTCTCCTATTGATGGTCGTCGTTGGCTACTTATGCTGATTCTTCCGTTGGACCTGAACATCTGTGAATTTTTTGGGTTTCTTGAAAAAAAAAAAAAAATATCTTGTCTAAGAATAACGATAATATTTTTCATTCACACACTGTCTGTTGTATTCTTATCTCCCGGACACATCTGCTTCATGACCTAGTTTCACCCTTTAGGCTTATCATTCGCCACCCTGTTCCTATCGATCATGTCACAGCGCCTCTGAGCTACTGCCTTTTTGTGATGTGATATTTCTTTCCATCAGTGATGTGATATTTAATTCGTTTTTTTTTGCTGTTTAACGCGGGAATGATCAGTTTAATCCTTTTTTTAAAGATCTATTTATTGCCAATCTTTCTTCTTAAACTGACTCTACAAAGCGTCATATCAAAGTAAACCCTGGAAAAGGTGATTTTCTACAAATTCTTTGTTGTCTTTCTTTTTAGCATAAATTAGCTTAAACTTTTCATAAATACAGCAAGTAACCAAATTCCGAATCCCCCCGAAAAAAAGCGGGAAATTATAAAATTTTCCCCAATCACACTCTTTCATCATTGTTACGTTCCACTGTGACGATATTTTTCCCGCTACACAACTGCAACTTGTAGGCATTTATTTATGATTTTTTTTCCTCTTACCTTCTCTTATCATCTTCTTTTGTCTGGGCGCAAGTGCATCGTATGCAAAAGTCTGTGTGGTTGCATTTAAAAACCATGAGCTAGAGAGAGAAGAAAAGAAACTCTGGGGGGAACTGTTCGGAGTGTGGTAGGGCTGGTTCTGTGCCCCATAACCTTAATAAGGCACACACACACACATGCACTTGTGGGCCATAAAAGATAGTCGAAAAAGCGCGTCGGGAAGAAATTAAAAGGCGTCAAGTTGTGACCATAAGGCGTAAGGAAGATGTTGTGATCTTGGAAGAGGCGCGCATGAGGACGCTTTGCTCGGAATGGAGGAGGAAGAGTATGCAAGAGAATGAAAGATGAAGGAGCAAAAAGAGTTGGGGAGAGCATGAAAAACCTCAGCATAAGCATGATGCTGTGGTGGCGCAATCCGGGGGGATGTGTGTTGTGCGCGCGTCGTGAGTAGTAGTAGTAGTAGTGATCGGTCGCTGCTGCTGCTGCTGCACCGTGGTTTCTGACCCCATAGGGCGCCACTCCTCTCCATTCCCATGTGCTCCCAACGCGTTTCTTGGCTTTGTGAATGTGAGGATGGTTTTTTTTTATCAATGGATTTGAAGTTTCATTCATTAATGATTCCACACGCCGCGATCACGACTCGCGATGTTGTTGTGTGTTTCGTTCTTGTCCTCTTCTTCTATCAACCTTCTCTTCGAGGCTCTTTGTTTCGAATTTTTCGTGTTTCGGTGTTGTGTGTTGTTTTTTCTTCTCTCTCCTATCGGTTTTTTAGTTCTGTTTTTTGTTTGTTTGTTTGTTTATGCTTCGCTACGAGCAAGGCTATTCGCTCGATAGAGCCTTAGCCAACATGTGCATTCAGTTTGTTTCACATGTTGTTATCAACATAAAAGAAGAAGTTTTGGATGCTGGAATAATCAAATATAAAAATGCGAGACAACCGATAAAAACAATAAGAAATAAGAAGTGGAATACATGCGTTCAAATTTTAATCTTTATCTTCTTTCTTTCCTCTATCTTTCCAGGTATGTGTTGTTGTTTACTTCCCATCACACTGTGAGGTTGGCTTTGGTGAGAAATATGATCTAAAGCAGTAACGTAAGTTAATGTTTGTTGGTTGGGGGTACCAAAAGTGGTTTTAATGTTTTTATCTCTTTCACGTGTTAATTCTTTCGCGTTAGTATCAGTAAATGTTCGGTTCAATGAAATTTAGATCACGACGGAAAAAGAGGCTCTCCATCGTCAATTCCCCCCAGCAAAACGGGATGGGGAGGTCTCATGGAGGGGAAGGATGGAGACTGGGGCGCTGTTATTCCCTTTCTCCCGCGTTTTCCATGCCTAACACGACGCAGATATCGCAGTGTGTGGCGAGGGGGGGCCCCGTAAAGAAGGAGGTCAACCAAATTCCACGCCGATGCTCGTTGGCATGTTGCGCCGGTGTGTATGTGGAATGGTGGTGTATGTGTTCGAGACACGGGCAACAACAACCGGTATATCCGATCGTGTGCCGACCACGACAAACGCGCGAACGCCGACCGGACCTGGCGGGGGGGGTGTCCAGGTATATCCGTGGGAAAAGTCAACAGAAACCGACCGTCGGGCGGACAGAACGGGAAAAATAATAAAATAAAAAAATACCGTAAATAACTTCGCGGGCAATATGCAGAGTTGTGTCGAACAGAAACAACCCGTTTTTAGAGGAGAAATGCAACCTTCAGCGATTTTTGATCCAATAAAAAGATTGCTGTTTAAACTCTGATGTTGTAAGACAGAGCTGCGTTGGTTAAACCTTTAATGTTTGCAATTAAATGCCTTCCTCAATTGAATTATCCAGTGGTCATTTATGACATGCTTGCTTTTGGCCGAATTCCCCAGTTAATTGATACAATTTGAGAATGCACACAAAAAATGGCCTCTTGCGAAAATGCTTATGCAGTACTCTGAATTCCGCGCAATAGTCGGGCGACTACTTCACGCGGAGGGCATCGCACCCTTCAAAACAAAAGGGAAATATTTAAACCAAAAGTACCACCATCACTACCACACCCTTATGATCGTCTTTAGCGTGCGCCGTTAGCATCGCCATCTTGCAGGAAAGAAGAAGGAAGGATTGGGTGAATAAAAAGTGCACTTCTACTTGCAACATCGTCTTCGTCCGATCTTTTTTTCGTGCTCTGCAACAAGCGCAGACGTCCACCATTTCCCTTTCCCTTATCCGCCTGCAATGGAATGTATAGACTCCAAAACCTGGGGATCCTCTTCGGAATCAGGTATATCCTCCATCCATAACCGCGATCGCCTCACGCGCGTTCGCCAGAGGTCGGTTTTGGGTAGCTCTTTCTCGCGCCACAACATTCTTTACCTGTTTGCTGTTTTGCTATCCACACCACCATGTGCATATGTTCCTCTCTTCTGGCGTGTTTCTTTCGCGAGCCCGTCGCGTTTTTCCACGCCCAGCGTGGAAAGGGATGGGACTTCCATTCTCCACAATCCCTTTTCGGTTTTTATTTTGTGTATGTGTGTTTACACAGGCAAATGCAGTATAAGTCCGGCGATGGCACACATAAATAAACGAATCTCTGCATCCAATGTATAATTTTGCCGGACGTCGGTGCGGCGGGCTCTTTGATGATACGATGATGATGATGATGATGGTCAGGCGAAGATGACAACTGAACGAAACGGGGGGAGGAGAGCGCAGGGGGAGGCCCAATTCAAATTAAACAAGCGCAATTTTTTGAACCGTCCAAAAGGCGAAACGCCACGTGGTAATGGTCGAAAACCTTTATAATTGGAATGCCCATAATTTTCATGCACTTCTTCGTTGCCTTTTGTTTCCATCCTGCATTGCTGATGTTTGCGATGCAAAAAATATTTTTGTTAATTTTTATTCACAGTTGATAAACAGTGTTCGATTTAAATTTTGAATGATATCCAATTATGTGGTTGAAATAGTTAAGAAACTCACTTAACATAGATTTGTAGGCTCTCCAGAAGACCAATGTTCGTCAAGCACCACTTGTCCCATTGGGTTTTTTTTTTTTTTAATAATTACACTTGGGTGAGTATTGAGACGCGAACGTTACAAATCGATAAGGGAAAGGAGAAAGAAATACAAAAACAGAAACAGAGCTCTGCACTTACCCACCAACATTCATCCGATGGGAGAACGTGCCACATTCCAGCACGAATAGATTGGCATCCGAAGATAATGAAGTCCCCCACACAGCGGTGAAAAAAGGCGGACCCCTCCCTTCTCCCCTAGCAAAATAGAAGAAAACGACGACGAAGAAAGGTCTAAAGGACGAGTCTCCGATGGCGGAGTTTTTGGATTGGGAGCAGCTCGAAAGGAGAGCAGCGTGTGTGTGTGTGTGTGTGGTGAAACATTCCAATGAAATGAGGAAGAAGAGGGTAAGGGAAGGCGGAGAAAAAAGTTTGCTCGGAATTAAAGTCCGCATTAGCTTAGCTTGAAGTGGTGGCATTTGGATTAGAATTCCTTAAAGGATCTTTAATTTAATAATTTTTAATTGGATTGGAATTAAATTTACTAAAAAATTAAATACGTTATAATGGGTTCGAAAAATATGGCAACAATGTTCCAAAGAGTCCATCACATTCTTTTGAACCAACAAGAAACAGTTGCAGCAGCATATAAAGGTGTCGAACCAAACGCACGGAGGAATGCATTGCTTACTGCGGCTTGGCGAGTCTCGAATCGATGGCTGTTGTTTGTCCGTCTTCTTTCTGTCTGGATCGCTTGCCCCCGAGGGAAGGAGTGTGTTCGTTTGTACTTCTTGCGTACAACTTCTTCTTACGGGGTGGGGGTTGGGCGTGCGTGCGGGGGTATGTTGTTGTTGATGGTTGCGTGTCAATGACCGACAAGTGTACCGCGCCGCGCAGTCACTTGTTGATGTTGTGTGGAGCACACACGCGAAACAGGGTAGGGTGGGCAGGTAGGGGTGGGAGACCAAATAACATAAACTCTCTTCCCCCCTCTCTCCCGGGTTTGGAAAACGGGGAAGATCACGCGGGAGAAAAAAAGTACCGAAGAAAGCCCGCTTCGCGAGAGCGCGCGCCGGGACCGTTAAAAGATCTTTCTCGCTGGCTCGATCATCATCATCATCATCATCATGTTGTTCGTCGTAGGATAACCGAAAGGCGATCGACGAAACGAGAAAAGAATGAGCGGGAGATAACAGAAAGTGTGAATGGCGGGTATCGATGGGCTTAGCAGAGAAGGAGAGAGTGAAAGAGAGCAACAACACATCAACAAATAACAACAAACCAGTCTCAATTTCCACACCTCGGGCCTCACCTCCTTGAGGAAAATGCTCCCCCGAAAGAGCCCCCAGAACGCAATGGAGAATATTGTGTGGAGCCAAGTAAAAGACGTTGAGAACTTCGCGGCATCAATATAAAGGGGAGAGGGAGCAAAACGGCGGGAACCAACAGCAGCAGTAGCAGCGAGCACATTGAACCTGCTGGTGGACACACCAGTCTTCCCGCCCAACGAAGGAAAATAAATTGAGGGAAGCAAAAGGAAGGGTGAGGAAAAGCTATCGGGGAAGGATCGACGTGTGCTCCTTGGGCTTCCCATTTTGGGAATGTTGGGGTGGTTGGGGGGAGGGGGGGGGATTTGATCGAATGGGAAGGAGAGGAAGATGTTAAAGAAAAACTCGTTACACCACGTTCCATTCTGTCTGTGCGGTCTTGTTTGGTTGGCTCACTTTACGGCTGATCGTGTGGCTTAAATGGAAAAAAAAACAGAGCGAGAGGAAAAATCCGATCGCCAGGGAGAGGAGAGGGATGTGTGGAAGGGAAAACTCGAGTTTTGCTTTCTTATGTTGTTCCGCCGTTGATTCGATCCCAACGACGACGTTACTCTTTTCCGTTCAATGGTGTGATGGTGATCCAACCGTAAGGTTTCTTGCATTTGTTTGTATGTTCCTTGATGGTGAGGTTCCCTTTTTCTCATACCTTCCAGGAGCAGCTTCCTTTCTCCTGCGATGGGGGGGGACCCGCGCCCCATCTTCCGTTGGAATGCGCGACGTCTGTGTCCCGCCGTGTGCCTTAGTGTATTTCCGACCGCTTCCCACTTTGCATTCTTCTATTTCGTTTCTTTCCCCCCCGTTTCGCTTGTTTGATCATATTTTTCGCTTATTAGATGGAATCTTAGGTTTCAAAGTTTTTTCTAGATACGATTTAATTTACGTACGAAAATTGTGATTCAAAATTAGAAGATAATAATGATGGCAAAAAATGTATGGAACATTACATTAAAAAATGAAAATTAATTGAAATTATGTTTCGCCAGCATGTATAACAGAGAATTTACAGTTGTAAAAGAATGTGCAACTTACAGTGACCGACTTTCTCTTGTATATATATTTTTATTATTTTTTTCTCAAAATTAAAATGGAAGTTTTTGCTAATTATTTACTGAATCTCACAAAGAATATGTAAACCAAAATAAGAAAAATATTTTCAGTGTATTTACTTCGATTAAGTAAAAAAATATTGAGCGAAAATCAAATAAATTTGAGGTGTCTACTTTTCCCTGCCGGTCACTTTAAAGTAAAATAACAATTTGTATATTTCGATGAACTTTAACAATTAACCATGACCATTTTTTCCCCTACGGTCAACGGTGTAATTTTGTTCAATTTTTGGTTTTTACGTCGTCCTTACCGAGCTCGCTTAAGAAACCTAAGGAAGCAAACATTTGTTCAACGTTCGATTGTAACTTGTACGGTTTCCCCCCGGAGGTATTTATGTCACCTAACGGCGGTCACCCGGCACCACCATTTGGTTTGGTAAGAAAGTAGTTAAAACACTGTGTGTTGCTGTACAGTGGACAAAAAAAAGTATTTGATAGAAAACTAGAAAAGGGCAGGAAAAAGTGACAGAAATCTCTCGAGAAGCAAGGGTTGCGAAGGGACGAAATGGCACACTAATATGTGCGTGACGAAGTTGCCGAGAAGAAGGAGATAGTCGGGAGTTATAGGCACACCAAAGGCGCACAACTCGCGCTTATCAAGAAAAGTGTGCGCGAAAAAAAAAGTGACGCGAATGCCAAACTCTGTGACATCGATGTTGCCGATGGTCCGTTTGTGACCGGTTTAGTGAATGTTTAGGGTCCAAGCCGATGGAGGGAGGAGGTGTCGGGGGGGTGTCTGGCGGTCAACGGAGCGAGAGGTGGTGGTATGCCAATAAAACACTTGCCACATTCCACAGCTTTGCGCGATGGCGACTTTTACAGTTAGCTTTTTATGCATATTTAACAACAATATAAGAAGGTCCATTCCGAGGAGGTAGAAGAAAATGTGAGGAGTGAAGATCGAAGAGAAGGGGAAGCTGACCGCCGCGGCCATCCATCGTATGTGCGTATGTGCCGCCTTTCCAAATGGCTCCCTCCTCCCACCCCCACCACTCCCCATCCAGTGTCCTGCTGGATCCTGTATTTTTCCTCTCTCGTTTCATCACTGGTTTTTGTTGTGGCGGCTTGTTTTCCTCGTCGGGTTGTTTTGTTAGTTTTTTGTTATTTTAGCTTTGACCGGTTTTTTTTCCCCTTAACTTCGTCGGTGTGGTCCACCCGCCATCACCACCACCTCCTCTTGGCTTCCCATCCCTATTTTCCATTCCCTTCTCGTTCCCGCTATCGGCTTTTCCGTGGCGCGGATCTCCGTTCGCCTTTGTCGGAGATGAATTTTATTTCCCCCTCTCGGTGTGGTCCACCCGAGGAACCCGTTCCTCCTTTCCTTCCCCCTTTTCTCCTTTTCGCGGGTTTGATCCCTTTCTTTTGCTTCTCTTTCCCCCGTGCGCATTGCTGGTCTCCTCCTAACGTTGCTGCGCTGTTGTGTGGTATTTTGTTTTCTCTCCATCTCTCTATGGCCCGCGGGTCGGGTTTTTGTTTTGCTCCGCGCGCAGCATCAGCATCCCAGCTCTTTTTTTACCGTCCAAATTATCGGAATTTGTCA